>JABMCL010002846.1:150000-152500 GCA_018857735.1 Alviniconcha marisindica | reverse complement strand
GTCTGGCAATTTCTGTTCATTCACCCTTTCTATACTAACCCCTGACCTGTTCATGTCAAATTTTTTATTCCTTTCCAAACATCACGTAGATAGCTGTCACCCGTAAACTCAGACGAACATTGTAACTGTTTCAAAGGTAACTTTGGGATAACCTATGAGAGACTGGGTGGAGTGCATATGGGCTTTCTCGAGCGCGTAAATACAATCTTCAACTGATATAAACTGAATTTTACTCATATATAAATGTGACCTTTAGCTGAAGGTACCGTTTTTGTTTACGTTTACCACGGGATTTGCAGATGGTGATATTTGTTTCAATTTTATGTCAATTTAAAATATTACTGGTATCCTTTACTAGAGCATAATGTATGCGTAATAAAATGTAGCAAACAAAATGAACAACGAGGAAAGCTATGATAAAATTCCTGATGCTAATATAAGTGAACCACAAGTGAAAAGGGCTAGTCAACGCCTCAAAAGTGCTAAAGCTGCAGGAGTGGATGGTGTAATCGATTAAATGCTAAAGGCAGCAGAGAAAGAAATAATACATTTTGTAACAAGATACTTCGATATGCTCCTCTCAAGTTCGCAGTTTCCACTTGAGTGGACAAAAGCGATTATAATTTAAGTGCATAAAAACGGTGACGTAAACAACCCAGATAACTACAGAGGAATATCACTTCTGAGTATCGCAAGGTTTATACACACACACACACACACACACACACACACAGCACACGCACACACACGCACGCACGCACGCACGCACGCACGCACGCACGCACGCACGCACGCACACACACACACACACACACACACACACACACACACACACACACACTGACACATTATCAACAGCAGATTAACTGCGTTGGCTGAAAGTAACTAGGCTTTGACTGATGCATTAGCGGGTTTTAGAAAGGGTTGATTTCCGATAGATCATGTTACTTACTTTGCATTCTGCAGTCGAAAACAGTTTGCAAATAATTTAAAGTTGTAAGTGGCATTTATTGATTTCAAGAAAGCATACGATACTGTAAATCGAAACATTCTGTGGTCGGTACTGATCCAGAGTGGCACGTAAGGTAAAATGTTTAGAACATTTAAAGCAGTCTACAATTCCGTACAAGCCTGTGTTGTGAGAACAAATGAAGAGTCCGAGTGTGTGTGTGTGTGTGTGTGTGTGTGTGTGTGTGTGTGTGTGTGTGTGTGTGTGTGTGTGTGTGTGTGTGGTGTGTGTGTGTGTGTGTGTGTGTGTTGTTGTTGTTGTTGTTGTTGTTGTTGTTGTTGTTGTTGCTGCTGTTCGTGTTGATGATGTTCGTGTTGTTGTTGTTGTTGTTGTTGATGATGATCATGATGATGATCATGATGATGATCATGATGATGTTTGCTCTTTTTTAAACATTTGTTTTAGTGTTTTCAAGGGCTGAAACAAGGATGTGTGGCAACTCCATTACTTTTTTCTCTGCTGATAAATGAACTCGCAAATAAACTCATCTGTAATATGCAGCTGAGATTTGGGGTTATACAATATATGAGCAAACAGAGTGTGTACATCTTTTTGCGTGTAAAAGATTTCTGCATGTGCGTAACAAGATTCCAAATGACTTTGCCTACGAAGAGTTTGATCGCTATCCACTGTTTATAATGGCTAGTCAGATTTGTCAAGTATTGGCTAAAACTACTGGGGCAAGCATATAACCTTTACTGGAAGATATCGTACAAAATGTTGTTAGAAATGCAGAACAGCGATAAAAACAACATGGGTGTCACACATTAAATCAGTTCTGTGCTATAATGGATTTGAACAAGAGTGGCTGTTTGGTTGTGGAAATAAAAAGATATTTTTCAATAAACTAAAAGAAAGGTTGTACAGTTTATTCTGCCATTGATAGTGGAATCAGGTCACCTAGCAGCAAGAGAAAGGCTGTCAGTTTATAAAGATTATAAGAACTGCTCCTAAATGGTTATCTGATGGACATTTACATTTATCTTTACAAAATCTTTAGTTAGAAAATAATTTGTCAAATTCTTTCTTTGACTTATCACTTGATCAATAGTCCCGTCCCATTGATCATTTACTTTGCATTATGTGTATGTGAATTCAGATGGCGGGGTGGGGATTGTGCATATGTATGAGAGTATATCTAGGAATGGGTGGGATGACAGTATGACTGATAGCTAAATAAAGTGTGTCGGAAAGTGAGCGAGAATTTTTCTACAATATCTTTTGAGTACCATCGTGCGAGTACACAGTATTTAGCGTTGTATTCCAAATTAATGTACATCAACGCCGTTTTTCACCACCAGTTCGTGGTATGTCCATTTTGTGCCGAGGAAAAAAAAGAAAAACAACAACATTTTCTTTGCTTGAACGTCCAGTGTACGTTCTCCTAAGGCACAAATATTTGCCAGACAGTCAGTAGGTAACTTGGTGTTTTACTCCCAGTCAACCATTTGCCAGACAGAGGTAACAGAAGTCATGTCTTAAGTCTTATAA
>JABMCL010002846.1:117500-145000 GCA_018857735.1 Alviniconcha marisindica | reverse complement strand
TGGAGTTGACGTACACCACTTATGAAGTTGTTGGAAATGACATTTTATAGTGACTGCATTGTGTGTATGATCTATAGAATGACTATACTGTCTATGTATTAACTATAATGACTATGCTGACTATAACTGAACTAAATAGTGAATAGTGTCAACAATTTAACAATATTATAGTGATTGTAATTAAACTATGTAGTGAATAGTGTCTACAATTTAACTACACATACACAGGCATGCACGCGAACGAACACACACACACACACACACACACACACACACACACACACACACACACACACACACACACACACAACACACACACAACACACACACACACACACACACACACCACACACACACACACACACACACACACACACAACACACACACACACACACACACAACACCACAGCACACACACACAACAAAACACACACACACACACACACACACACACACACACACACACACACACACACACAACACAACACAACACACACACACACAACACAACACAACACACACACACACACACACACACACACACACACACACACACACACACAACACACAACACACACAACCACACACACTACAGCTCACACTCGCGACGGCCCCCAGAGTCCAAGCCTTTGTGTCTTACAGCTTCACCCTTTGTCTGACGGCCGCCGTCCACCTCCGCGTTCCGCGCCGCTCGCCTGGTCGGAGCTCCAGGCCATCTCCTGGTCCTTCAAGATGATCGACGAAGCAGAAATAGGACTAGGGGGGCTGATCAGATTTCAATGAGGGCTGAGAACTTGAGAAGTAAGGTTTTATCCCGTTCGCACGTCGAGCATCTGTACGTCTCCGCTTCGTTGGAGGAGAAGCAGATCTGGCAGATCCAGGAGTTTTCTGGAAATGTTTAATATGGCGGCTTACCAGCGTCAGCATGCTAAATTAGTAGTTATTTTGCAGCAGGACTCTCTCTCTCTCTCTCTCTCTCTCTCTCTCTCTCTCTCTCTCTCTCTCTCTCTCTCTCTCTCTCTCTCTCCTTTTTATTTTTTTATTTTTAGGTCGAAGTCAGTGTAGAAGGGGAAAAACAAGCAAGTAGTTAATTGTTGAGGCATTATATTTAGATCTGGAAGACCTTAAACAGAGTAAATCTGACGAGAGAGAGAGAGGAGAGAGACAGAGAGAGAGGAGAGAAGAGAGAGAGAGAGACTCTGTTGTCGTTGCTTGTTGTTTTGTTTTTTGTATTCTTCTGTTTTTTCCCCTCCCGTCAAATTTACCCTGTTTAAGATCTTCCAGATCTTCACTTCGACCTAAAATTACGATTATGTCCACATAATTACTAATTATCTGCACGTAATTCCTATTCCTCTCTCTATATAATTGTGATTATCTTCTTTTGACTCAAGTAAGCCGTTGGAAGCAGCACGAAAGGCACATAATTACCATTATGTGCACAAAATTACTAATCATGTTTTACTAGTTATGTGCTTCTGAAGCAAGTAAGGTGTTAACTGTGGATCAAAAGACAAAATTAGTCAATTATTATCAAATGAAATCAATTCAATATACTTTAATCAGCCCTCATAGGGCAATTCAGCTAACTACTAAGGGCTCATTAAAAAAATAAATGTAAAAAGGACATCAGAGCAACAACAAAAAGCATTTAAATTACTAATTATGTTATCCTTATTTCTAATTAAAGACAATATTACTAATTATGTGATCAGTATTACTAATTAAAGACAATATTACTAATTATCTGATCTTTGTTACTAATGAAAGACAATATTACTAATTATATGACCTTTATTACTAATTAAAGACTACCAATTATGTGAGCATAATTGTCATTCTGAGCACATGCCGCTCCCTCGCAAATGGATGCTGATTTGTTCACCCCCACGTAACCTTCGCACACTGACTTCCCAACACTACAACACAACAAGTAAGTTGTTCACCCCCACCTTCCCACACTAACTCCCTAACACTACAACACAACTAGTAAGTTGTTCACCCCCACCTTCCAACACTGACTCCCCAACAATACAACACAACAAGTAAGTTGTTAAAACCCACCTTCCCACACTAACTCCCCAACACTACAACACAGCTAGTAAGTTGTTAACCCCAACCTTCCCATACTGACTCCCCAACAATACAACACAACAAGTAAGTTTTTAAAAACCCCCACCTTCCCACACTGACCCCCCAAAGAAACTACAACACAGCTAGTAAGTTGTTAACCCCAACCTTCCCACACTGACTCCCCAAAAACTACAACACAACAAGTAAGTTGTTAACCCCAACCTTCCCACACTAACTCCCCAACACTACAACAAAAGCAAGTAAGTTGTTAACCCCAACCTTCCCACACTAACTCCCCAACACTACAACACAACAAGTAAGTTGTTAACCCCCACCTTCCCACACTGACTCCCCAACACTACAACACAACAGGTAAGTTGTTCACCCCACCTTCCCACACTGACTCCGCAACACTACAACACAACAAGTACGTTGTTCACCCCCTCCTTCCCACACTAACTCCCCTACAATACAACACAACAAGTAAGAACTTGTTAACCCCCACCTTCCCACACTAACTCCCCAGCAATACAACACAGCAAGTAAGTTGTTAACCCCCACCTTCCCACACTGACTCCCCAACAATACAATACAACAAATACGTTGTTCAACCCCGCCTTCCCACACTAACTCTCCAACAATACAACACAACAAGTAAGAACTTGTTCACCCCCACCTTCTGACACTGACTCCCCCTTCTTCACCCCCACCTTCCCACACTGACTCCCCCTTGTTCACACCCACCTTCCCACACTGACTTCCCTTGTTCACACCCACCTTCCCACACTGACTCCCCCTTCTTCACCCCCATCTTCCCACACTGACTCCCCCTTCTTCACACCAACCTTCCCACACTGACTCCCTCTTGTTCACACCCACCTTCCCACACTGACTCCCCCTTGTTCACACCCACCTTCCCACATTGACTCCCCAACACTACAACACAGCAAGTAAGTTGTTCACCCCCACCTTCCCACACCGACTCCCCAGCACTACAACACAACAAGTAAGTTGTTCACCCCTACATTCCCACACTGACTCCCCCTTGTTCACCCACACCTTCCCACACTGACTCCCCAACAATACAACACAACAAGTAAGAACTTGTTCACCCCCATCTTCCCACACTGACTCCCCCTTGTTCACCCACACCTTCCCACACCGACTCCCCAACACTACAACACAACAAGTAAGTTGTTCACCCCCACATTCCCACACTGACTCCCCCTTGTTCACCCCCACATTCCTACACTGACTCCCCAACAATACAACACAACAAGTAAGAACTTGTTCCCCCCCACCTTCCCACACCGACTCCCCAACAATACAACACAACAAGTAAGTTGTTCACCCCCAGGTGACTTTCGCACACTGACTCCCCAACACTACAAGTAAGAACTTGTTCACTCCTACCTTCCCACACTGACTTCCTTGTTCATCCCCACCTTCCCACACTGACCCCCCCCCCCCCCCCCCCTTTGTTCACCCCCACCTTTCCACACTGATTCTCCAACAATACAGCACAACACTGACTCCCCAACAATACAACACAAGTAAGTTGTTCATCCCCGCAATCCAACACTGACTCCCCTACACTACAACACAACAAGCAAGTTGTTCACCCCACCTTCCCACACTAACTCCCGAACACTACAACACAACTAGTAAGTTGATCACCCCCACCTTCCCACACTGACTCTCCTACAATACAACACAACAAGCAAGTTGTTCACCCCCACCTTCCCACCCTGACTCCGCAACACTACAACACAACAAGTACGTTGTTCACCCCCACCTTCCCACACTAACTCCCCTACAATACAACACAACAAGTAAGAACTTGTTAACCCCCACCTTCCCACACTAACTCCCCAGCAATACAACACAGCAAGTAAGTTGTTAACCCCCACCTTCCCACACTAACTCACCAACAATACAACACAAGTAAGAACTTGTTCACTCCCACCTTCTGACACTGACTCCCCCTTGTTCACACCAACCTTCCCACACTGACTCCCCTTTGTTCACACCCACCTTCCCATACTGACTTCCCTAGTTCACCCCCACCTTCTCACACTGACTCCCAAACAATACAACACAACAGGTAAGCGCACTCCCAAACATTATAATACTTCTTGTGCATATGTAGCGCGATTGTGTTGTTTTGTGTGTGTATGGGAAGGGGGTGCGTGTGTGGCGGGAGGGTGTGGGTGTGGTGTGTGTGGGGGGGGGGGGGCGTGCGTGTGTGTGCGTGCGTGCGTGTGTGCGTGCGTGCGCGCGCATGTGTGTGTGTGTGTGTGTGTGTGTGTGTGTGTGTGTGTGTGTGTGTGTGGTGTGCGTGTGTGTGTACACGTGTTGTATGTGGCATGTGTGTGTGAGAGTGTGTTATGTTGTGTGTGTGTGTGTGTGTGTGTGTGTGTGTGTTGTGTGTGTGTGTGTGTGTGTGTGGTGTGTGTGTACAGTGTGTGTGTTGTGTGTGTGTGCGTGTGTTGGGTTGTGTGTGTGTGGTGTGGTCTGTGGTGTGGGTGGGAGGGGGTTGTGGTGTGTTATGTATGTGTGTAGTGCATGGTGTGTGTGTGGATGCGTGTGTGTGTGCGTGTTTTTGGTGTGTGTGTGTGTGTGTGTGTGTGTGGTGTGTGTGCGTGTGCGTGTGTGGTGTGTGTGGGGGGGGGGTGTGTGGGGTGTGGGGGGTGTGTGGGTGTGTGTGTGTGTGGGTGTGGTGTGTGTGGTGTGTGTGTGTGTGTGTGTGTGTGTGTATGTGTTATGTGTGTGGTGTGTTGTGCGTGTGTATGTGGTGTGTGTGTGTGTGGTGTGTGTGTGTGTGTGTGTGTGTATGTGTGTGTGTTTTGTGTGTGTGTGTGTGTGTGTGTGTGTTGTGTGTGTGTGTGTGTGTGTGTGTGTGTGGCGTGTGTGTGTGCGCGCGCGTGTGTGTGTGTGTGTTTGCTTATACGTTTCGGATAAACAAATATATCCTTCTCATCAATGTACTATTATTATGCTATTATCATTCCTCTGTTTAAGTCATTAAATGTGTAGGCCCATTTCTGTACATCTGTGTACTTAAGTTATAAAGCGCTTTGAGCTCCATAAACCCCTTCCCTATAATTGTATTGCGACACCATGTGCCTTTGCCTTGCAGCGTCACCGTCAATAGCCTTGGATGAAACCGAATACCTGACCGTGTTTAAAGGACTACGTGCCCCAAATGGCAGCTGAAGTAAGACGTGAGAATATCAGTCAAAACCTAACAGTAAAAACACACTCAGAGCTCAGGAGTTGTGTGAAAGTCGAGGTGGCCGTCCTGGGCTGCCGTCCCTAATAAGCCTACGGTTTCCGTGGACGTAAAGCAACACTTTAACAACAGGTAGGTAGGTCGGTAGTGTTGCTTAATGTCCTCGGATGTCGGTTGACATATTAGGGACAAGCTGAGACCAATGCCGAAGCATGGTTCAATATAGCTCTACGTCCACGGAAACCAGAAGGCTCGTTAAGACGGACAGCCCAGGACGGCCACCTCGACTCTCGCACAGCTCCTGAACTATGAATGATAGTGACTTCAACAACACACTCGCGCATAGACTATATAGCTACCACCATCGACATAGCGAGATTATGGCGTGTTACACAAAGACTAGCTGCGCGTGTCAGACACACCGGCGTAACACGCCAGAAGACGTCCCTTCTGCCAAATCCACACCTGTGTCAGTGTTTTTGTAGTATGCATAAAATATTCCGGGTATTTTCTGCACAAGCGAAAAGCAACAGAAAAATCAAAAACATGCAGGGGAGAGGGGAGAGAGAGAGAGAGAGAGAGAGAGAGAGAGAGAGAGAGGAGGAGAGGAGGGGAGGAGAGAAAGAGAGAGAAAGAAGAGAGGAGAGAGAGGAGAGAGAAAAGGAGGAGCAAGAGAGAGACAGACAGAGAGAGGAACAGGAGGAGAGAGAGAGAGAGAGGGGAGGAGGGGGCCAAGAGAGAGAGAGAGAGGAGGAGTAGGAGGAGGTGGAGCAGAAGAGAGAGGAGGGGAGCCAGAGAGAGAGAGAGAGAGAGAGAGAGAGAGAAGAGAGAGAGAGAGGAGAGAGAGAGAGAGAGAGAGAGAGAGAGAGAGAGAGAGAGAGAGAGAGAGGAAGAGGAGGAGGAGCAGAGAGAGAGACAGACAGACAGACAGACAAACAGAGGAGCCAAGAGAGAGGGGGGAGGAGGGGAACCAAGAGAGAGAGAGAGGGAGGAGAAGGAGCAGAGAGAGAGAGGGGGGAGCCGAGAGAGAGAGAGAGAGAGAGAGAGGGGGAGAAGGAGGAGAAGAAGCCGGGAGAGAGAGTCAAACAGACAGAAACAGAGAGATATTAGAGAGAGCTAGAGACAGAGCATGAAACAGAAAGAACAAAGAGAGACAGAGAGAACAAAGAAAGAGAGGTCAAACAGTAAGCAGACCTACCACCTTCAAAAGCGCACTCTGCCATGTTGAGGTTAAAAGTCCGGTAGATAAAAGAAACAGCACTTAATTCACACCCGTATGTTGCGGCCTGGCACAAAATATGAAACTGGCGGCACGCAAAATGTGGGGTTTTAAAAATTCCAAGTAGACGCCGTTTTCGAGAAACTAGTTATTTAATCCAAGAAAAGAATACAACGTGCTTGCAACCCCACAGCGCCACGCTAGGAAGCCATTTGATAGTCCGCATAAATGCAGTCTAAGTCTAGATTGTTGTCACAAACACCAGGACAGTACACAGGCGCAAGTTGTAGACTGTACATTATGCATTTGCTGCGGAAGAAGACAGACAGACAGACAGACAGAGACTGAGAGAGACAGACAGAGAGACCGGGGAGGGGGGGGGGGGGGGGGGAGGGGGGGGGGGGGATTTTGTTCCCAATATTCTATAGTTAGACCGTCATCGTCTTCTTTTGTGTTGCGATATGCACACACACACACACACACACACACACACACACACACACACACACACACACACACACACACACACACACACACACACACACACACACACACACACACACACGCAATCACACAAACACACATACACGGACACATGTACGTGCATACACGCAGTCACACACACACACACACACACACACACACACACACACACACACACACACACACACACACACACACACACACACACACACGCACACACCACACGACATACCCACCACCACACACACGCGCGGCCACGCGCGCACCACCACGCACCACCACACACGCACGCCGCGCGCACGCACGCACGCACGCACGCACGCACACACGCACACGCACGCACAAACAGCAACAATAACAATAACAGAGCGAACACGCACGCACATCAGATGGGAATTCTTTCTTTTTTTTCTTTTTTTTTTTCTTTTCTCTTTTTGTCGTTGTTGTTGTTATGTAAAGAGCATAACGTGTGTGATAGCCCCGCCCCCTTAGACAAGTGGAATAAACAGCATACAGTGTGTCTGAACTCACGCATCAACCACACAGACCCAGGGCACTTGATCACCGTTTTCTAAAACAGCACAGAGCTCGTTCTTTGATTACATTACAGTGGTAGCCCTGATGTAACCCTGTGTGGTGGACTGGGCTCAAAGCACCAACTAACTAACTAACGTTGCAGTGGTTCTTGGACAGTCTGCGTATGGCTTGCCCAAGGCGGTGTGTTCGTACGCAGGCGCTGATTGGCTAAAGCTCACCTGTCAGTCAGAGGGTGGCGAGAGGCCAACTCTCCATACTCAGTTTTCATGATTCAACATTTCTGCCACATTCCGATACACAGCATTGTGCACTGGTGTCGCGTGTACATTTCTACAGAAAGAATAGATTTGTGTTAGTTTTTTAGTTAATCTCTGTCTGTCTGTCTGTCTGTCTCTGTCTCTGTCTGTCTGTCTGTCTGTCTGTCTGTCTGTCTGTCTCTCTCTCTCTCTCTCTCTCTCTCTCTCTCTCTCTCTCTCTCTCTCTCTCTCTCTCTCTCTCTCTCTCTCTCTCTCTCTCTCTCTCTCGCATGTCACTATAACAACAATGACGCTGATTGGCTGGGATGTGCGTTTCCTGCGCTTTTTGATTGACAGAGTGGATATGATAGCAGTTTCTGAACAGAAGGTGAACATACATACTGACACATCTCATGAAAATTGAAGCTGTTCATATTTCACCGGAAACCATCCGTCAAGCTGATCATTACTTCATTATACCTTTTCTGTCTTCTGGTCGGTTCATGTCTCATCTACTGTTAAAATGCATCAGCCATTGTACCATGACTGATTCCCATGTTTTGATAACTTCTTGCAAGCACCCCAAACTTTAGTACACATACAGACCACTATAACCCAAGTTTGTTTCAGTCAAGTCACATAAAGCATGAACTAGCATGCGTTAGAACAAACAAAGGATTCAAAAGAATGCTTATTTAATCAGACAATGCAAAACATGATAAAATAAGCGTTCTTCTAGAGCTTAACATTTTGTGTGCTTTGGCTTCCTGAGCTACCCATACGCTTTATATACAGCAAACACGCATTATAATTCGTGGGCCTCCCGCAAAAGCAGAATGTTGGAGGCCAACTTTGTTTCTTTTTAAACTGTGGGCTTACATGTTATACGCCTCTCATTGATATAAACAGGCTTATGTGACATTCTGATTAGTACGATGATTATGTCCTGTCAGGGTTACTACACCAGCACGTTTTGTAACCTATATTGCTTCATTAATCTCAGGTAGGAAATTCAGGTGGCCTTACCTATTGGGAAACAAATTCGGGTGGCTATACCTGGTGGGAAACTTCGGGTGGCATTACCGGGCTGGGAAACAAATTCGGGTGGCATTACCTGCTGGGTAAACAAATTCGGGTGGCCTTACCTGGCGGAAAACGAATTCGGGTGGCTTTACCCTATGGGAAACAAATTCGGGTGGCATTATCTGGTGGGAAACAAATATTCGGGTGACCTTACCTAGTGGAAAACGAATTCGGGTGGCCTTACCCCGTGGAAAAAAAATCGGGTGGCCTTACCCGTTAGGAAACAAATTCGGGTGGCCTTACCCGTTAGGAAACAAATTCAGGTGGCCTTACCCGTTAGGAAACAAATTCGGGTGGCCTTACCTGCTGGGAAACAAATTCGGGTGGCCTTACCCGGTTGGAAATTCGGGTGGCTTTACCCGGTTGGAAAATAATTCGGGTGGCCTTACCCTGTGGGGAAAAAATTCGGGTGGCCTTACCCCGTGAGGAAAAATTCAGGTGGCCTTATCCGGTGGGAAACAAATTCGGGTGGCCTTACCTATCGGGAAATTCGGGTGGCCTTACCTGGTAGGAAATTCGGGTGGCCTTACCCTGTGGGAAACAAATTCGGGTGGCCTTACCAAGTGGGAAATTCGGGTGGCTTTACCCTGTGGGAAAAAATTCGGGTGGCCTTACCAAGTGGGAAATTCGGGTGGCCGTACCTTGGTAAAGCTACAGCCGCCGCAAGAGCCGCTGTACCCATTGTACCAGTGCGTGAAGTATATGTGCGTGTGTCCAAACAGTGGTACAACTAGCTGCCAGTGTTAGAGTTTTTTTAACGCGCGCACTGATGTTGACGCATGCGGTGGCGCACGGGGGCTGTTCGAACATCGTGAGAGCTTGGAGTCTGAACTGAAAGTTGACTCTGGGAGAGTAATCCCTTGCCGCACCAGGGACTCGAACCCGCTTCTGCACACTGTGCCTATTTTTTTGGGTCCGGCGCTCTGTACCCACTGTGCTGTTCTGCCCCTTTGCGTCAGTGATTCGGTGTTACTCTTCATAGCGTGGGCATGCAGCCCTTTGTGTCAGTGATTTCATAGCATGGGCATGCAGCCCTTTGTGTCAGTGACTTCATAGCATGGGCATGCAGCCCTTTGTGTCAGTGACTTCATAGCATGGGCATGCAACCCTTTGTGTCAGTGACCCGGTGTTACTCTTCATAGCGTGGGCATGCAGCCCTTTGTGTCAGTGATTTCATGGCATGGGCATGCAGCCCTTTGTGTCAGTGACTTCATAGCATGGGCATGCAACCCTTTGTGTTACTCTTCATAGCGTGGGCATGCAGCCCTTTGTGTCAGTGACCCGGTGTTACTCTTCATAGCGTGGGCATGCACCCTTTGTGTCAGTGACTTCATGGCATGGGCATGCAGCCCTTTGTGTCAGTGACTTCATAGCATGGGCATGCACCCTTTGTGTCAGTGACTTCATAGCATGGGCATGCAACCCTTTGTGTTACTCTTCATAGCGTGGGCATGCAGCCCTTTGTGTCAGTGACTTCATGGCATGGGCATGCAGCCCTTTGTGTCAGTGACCCGGTGTTACTCTTCATACCATGCGTCAGTGATTCGGTGTTACTCTTCATAGCGTGGGCATGCAGCCCTTTGTGTCAGTGATTTCATGGCATGGGCATGCAGCCCTTTGTGTCAGTGACCCGGTGTTACTCTTCATAGCATGGGCATGCAGCCCTTTGTGTCAGTGACTTCATAGCATGGGCATGCTGCCCTTTGTGTTACTCTTCATAGCGTGGGCATGCAGCCCTTTGTGTCAGTGACTTCATAGCATGGACATGCAGCCCTTTGTGTCAGTGACTTCATAGCATGGGCATGCTGCCCTTTGTGTTACTTTTCATAGCGTGGGCATGTAGCCCCATTGTGTCAGTGACCCGGTGTTACTCTTCATAGCATGGACATGCAGCCCTTTGTGTCAGCGACTTCATAGCATGGGCATGCTGCCCTTTGTGTTACTTTTCATAGCGTGGGCATGTAGCCCTTTGTGTCAGTGATTTCATAGCATGGGCAGCCCTTTGTGTCAGTCACTCCGTGTTACTCTTCATAGCGTGGGCATGCAGCCCTTTGTGTCAGTGACTTCATAGCATGGGCATTCAGCCCTTTGTGTCAGTGACTCGGTGTTACTCTTCATGGCATGGGCATGCAGCCCTTTGTGATAGTGACTCGGTGTTAACTCTTCATAGCAGGGGCATGCAGCCCTTTGTGTCAGTGACTTCATGGCATGGGCATGCAGCCCTTTGTGTCAGTGACTTCATAGCATGGGCAGGCAGCCCTTTGTGTTTGTGACTCGGTTTTAACTCTTCATAGCATGGGCATACAGCCCTTTGTGTTAGTTACTTCATAGCATGGGCAGCCCTTTGTGTCAGTGACTTCATAGCGTGGGCAGCCCTTTGTGTCAGTGACTCGGTGTTACTCTTCACAGCATGGGCATGCAGCCCTTTGTGTCAGTGACTCCATAGCATGGGCAGCCCTTTGTGTCAGTGATTTCATAGCGTGGGCAGCCCTTTGTGTCAGCGACTTCATGGCATGGGGCAGTCCTTTGTGTCAGTGACTCGGTGTTACTCTTCACGGCATGGGCATGCAGCCCTTTGTGTCAGTGACTTCGTAACATCGGCAGCCCTTTGTGTCAGTGGTTTTATAGCGTGGGCAGCCCTTTGTGACAGTGACTGGTGTTACTCTTCATGACGTGGGCATGCAGCCCTTTGTGTCAGTGACTTCACAGCATGGGCAGCCGGCTTTGTGTCAGTGACTTCATAGCATGGGCAGCCCTTTGTGTCAGTGACTCCATGTTATATTAATACTCTGCTGCACAAACATCATCCAAAATGTGAAACCTGTGTGTGTTTTTAGCTCTGAGTGTACGTTAAGTTCGAATTCAATGTTGCTTTACGTCCACAGAGACCGTACAGACTACTAGGGACGGGGGAGCCCAGGACGTCCACCTCGACTTTCACACAGCTCCTGAACTATCTAAAATGCCCCCCCCCCCCCCCCCCCCCCCACACCTCCCCCCCTTTTTAATTTTGTGTGTGTGTGTGTGTGTGTGTGTGTGTGTGTGTGTGTGTGTGTGTGTGTGTGTGTGTTTTCAGCTGCTGTAGCACCAACATCACCAACAATGTGAAATCTTTGTTCTTTTCAGCTCTGAGCATACGTCAAGTTCGACGTTTAATGTTGCTTCACCGCCACATAGACTGTACGGATTATTAGGGACGGGGAGCCCAGGACGTCCACCTCGACTTTCACACAGCTCCTGAGCTGTCAGCTTTCTGTGCTGGGTCAGTTCTTTATGTTGTTCAGCACAGGCGATTCAGGCGGGGTTGTTAACTCCCTTGACTTTTGCCCGGCATCGCTTAAGTCCCTTGGCTGCTTTTACTTCCGGTGCGTACTTTCTTCACACTGGTAGGCGGTGACAGTGAATTGGCGACTTTTACACTGCCAACTTTAAAGGCATTTTTCATGGAGGCCCGTAGTCAGAATGTGTCTGGCAATAAGCAATAACTTGTTGCTCGTGCATTAGGATCCCCTGCCATACCGCATTTTTTCCACGAACTCGCGATCTTCTGGTCAGCCACTGAAAAACGACGCAAAGACACTTCCCCCCCCCCCCCCCCCCCCCCCATCCCCTTTCCACGGTAATTTTTGCAACTGCAACAGTACTGGCATTTGTACTGCTTCGCGATTCTAGGTTCAACTTCTACTGTTATACACAGCGTGAAGCAAACGCCTACTCAGAAATCGGCCCGGAAGTGCGCTGCGACCTCTCGCGACTTCTTGCGCGAAAGATTACAAAGCGCATTCACTCTAGCAAACCAGCTTTGCTGAATCGCCCAATATACATCAAGACAGAATCTTAGTGGTCCTCACTGCCCTTGAAATGATGTCAATAACAACTCAGAACATTAGTTGATACAGAGATAACTGATGTTTACTGACCATCCAACCACGTAGATCATATCAGGTCAGATGTTTAGTAACCTTCAACACAATAATATCACACTATAAGTCACAACTTCTATACCACTCACTGCAGTCAAATCATACCAATTTAACAAATCTTCACTACAATAGTATTGACTGCAAGTACATCACACTGATAATATCATATCAGTTTATAATTCCCTTGCTGCAAATATACAGCCTTTAGAACTTCTACCTAATATATATATATATGACTTAGTGCCAAAAGGTGCGCAAGAAAAGAGGACAGAGGTACTAGAAAATAAAGTTGACAGGATGTGAGTGAGTAATGCATTTTTTGAATGAACACATGTGAAGTCATCCACCAGTGAAGGAGAAGGCATGCTGCTCTTCGTTCCTGAGAAATTTGACTTTCGGTGTGATTTGTGACAAGATGTTGACCATTACACATTACAACAAGCCCACATCACTGTGCAGCTAATCATGCAGTTCACTGTGAAAACCCAACTGATCTTACAAGATGTGATCCACAGGAGTATTACCAAGTAAACTGTTGTTGTTCTGTGTCACACAGAACAGCATGCTACGCATAGTTTGTTGCAATACATAACGTTCAACATACAGCCAATCTTGAACATTTTGAAATGAATAAAAAGCAACACATTTTGAAACATAAACAGTTATTCTTTAATAGAACAATATGTGACAAGGAAGATTTGATGATTTTTTTTCTCAAATTTAAGCTTTCTTGACATAAACAGCAAATGATGTAAGAAATATGTCATACATTACTATTTCAACAAGATGTACAATGCTGTTTGTTTCTTGAGGAAAATGATAAATCAGTAACTTTTTATTACTGTAGAGTATAAAGACACATAACTATTTCCATCTGAACAGTTTTTGCTGCATTAATTTTGTTGTAGTGGATAGCATAATGTTAATGAGACGACATGGTATTTTGTTTTTCATAACAAAATAAATAATACTTATTATTTAACAAACAAGTAAGTGTTTTGTAAGAGAAAATGGAGCAAGTAAGAGTGAGTGCAACTTTTGCTGCTTTTGGGTGTCACAGGAAAACACACACGCAACCTGTCATCCATGTGTTTCTTGGTCATGTTGACTCGGTGCCTAGGACAAAAATAGTTGAACAGTTAACTTAAAAGTGAAAGAATTAATAATAATAAATAGACAAAAATCGTAATAAATATTACTAAAAAAAATCACAGCCAAAGAATAATGCTATTAAGATCGGCATTTTGCATTTTTAGAACTCTGGAAGGCAGACAGGCATGGTCACTATAATTATGTCGAACGTTATTATTTCCATAGTTCGTGTTGTAATCGTAATGTTCAACATCTAACTTGATGACTTTAACCTGCGTAAATTCGAACTGTCTACCATATATGATGATTTGTTTGAAGACGTAGTTGTAAACAAAACGAACTGCGTTAAGCGCAAGCAAAAAATGTAAAGAGTGCGATCAGAATATACTGTTTATAACCAAGCTGCTGTCGCACATTACGATTTCATCATGCACTCATGTTGTAAGAAACTAGGTGAAAACAAATTTTCGAAAGCATCTGAACAAACTATAGATCAACAGCAACAAAAACTCACTCTGTATGCTAACATTCCAATACTTTTAAAAGATTCGGCATATACCAATATAAATATCATTGTATAACCGGAAGATTTGACTAAATCTCTGATGAACGTTTAAATAAAGTTGAACGGTACAGGCTTCAAAAATATTACCACACACATTTCGCATATCAGAACGTCTTTTCCATGCGGCCATGTGCTAAAAGCAAATGACCCGGATGTATAACATGGCTGACCGGAAGTAGTGCAAAAGCGCAAAAACTTAATTTTTTTTCCTTTTGCTTGTTTAATCTTGTTGTTGAACGTTATTTATTGCAACAATTTCATGAAGAAAGGCAAAATATATTTTTAAAACTACCCAGACATTTGGCAGTAAAATAAAACATTGGCACCTGATGCCGTGACGTACCACAGTGACTGGAGTAAAGTTTCGACGAAAGAGAAAGTTCGTTCTTCATTAGATTGTCTGCGGATGCTGGTCGTGAAACATTTCAACACACATAACATTCAACCGAGGGATATTTCGGAGCCTCTAACTCCAAAAACAAAACTTAGTGATAATCAATTTTATATGCACTGTGTAAAGCGATATCTCCTCTGTGCAAATCGGTGACTGAGGTAATGTTTTGATTCGTCATGTACATGAATGAAAGCGTCGAAAGCACTCACCATGAGCGTGTCCGTTTTCAGGGGACGAATTTCGTGGCACTTTTCACTTTCAAAAAATAATATTTCTCCAGCTGCTCCAGATTTGGAGCTCATATTGTTTCCACTGTGATACTGACCAATTATGAACACACACACAAAGCAACAACAAGACAAAGTGTTTGAAACAGATTTTATTGACAGTCAAAAATCGGACCCCCATTTGCGCACCATTTGGCAGTAAGTCATATATATATATATATTCCTTCAGAACCTTTATCTACAATTCAATGAAGTCAAATCATGTTAATTCAACAAATCATAGCTTCAAGAGCACTCACTGCAATTACACCACACTGATAATATGAGAACATTTATAACTTCCTTGTTGCAAGCAAATCTTTTAGAACTTCTATAGATATAAGTATTTATAACTCAACACAGTTGCGTGATACTGATTTAACAAATTATAGCCTCAACAGCATTCACATTGACAATATCACATTGATAATATCAGAGTATCTTAATGCCCATGCTGCAAACATATCAGTCAGAATTTCGATCTATAACTCAATGCAGTCACATTATTATGCAAATTTAACAAATCACAGCTTCAACAGCATTTACATCAACTACAACACACTAATATTATCAGAACATCTATAATTCCCTTGCTTCAAGCACAACATTCAGATCTTCTGTTTATAACTCAATGCAGTCACATCATACTAATTTAACAAATCACAATTTCAATAGCATTCCCTGCAATGTATATCACACTGAAAAGCTATAAAGCAAAACCTCTACTGTCCTCACTACAAACACATGATGCTAACAAAAATTCAGACCAGTGATTGCTATAAATCTGAACGTCTGCAGTCCTAACTACAATCCCAACAATAATTAGACCTCTACGATTCGCTACAATCTAATCATAGTAAAAAATATCTACAGTCTAAACCTCAACCACATCATATCAATAGTAAATCAGACCTATACTATTCACTACAATCAAATCATTTTTTTTTTAAATCTACAGGCCTAACTACAATCAGATCAAACCAATAATAAAACAGACCTATACTATTCACTACAATTAAATCATACTACAATTAAATCGTAACTTCAATCAATTGCATTCAGCCCCATCACATCACTGATCAAAAATAAGCATAACTACAAAAGCACTGTCTTAGTCTCTACAATCAGGCCATGATAATGAAAAAAACACTAAAAACGATAATAGAAAAGAATGATTACTTCTACAACATTCATCAAACGCAACCATAGTGATAATCTTCTAAATCTGAAACAATGAGGCCCAGAGAGCTCGCGTAGAATCAACACACAAGGGAATTAATTAGGCCCAGAGCGCTCGCGTGCCATCAACACCCAAGGGAGTTAATTAGGCCCAGAGCGCTCGCGTGCAATCAACACCCAAGGGAGTTAATTAGGCCCAGAGCGCTCGCGTGCAATCAACACCCAAGGGAGTTAATTAGGCCCAGAGCGCTCGCGTGCAATCACACCCAAGGGAGTTAATTAGGCCCAGAGCGCTCGCGTCAATCAACACCCAAGGGAGTTAATTAGGCCCAGAGCGCTCGCGTGCAATCAACACCCAAGGGAGTTAATTAGGCCCAGAGCGCTCGCGTACAATCAACACCCAAGGGAGTTAATTAGGCCCAGAGCAATCACGTACAATCAACACCCAATCAGAATTCACAAACTTTTCACAAACCTTTGCGATATGGCGTGGAAAATCAACTTGAAGGTACACAACTCTTCCACACATCTAGTAAAGGGGCGCAACCCTTACTGTAGCTGATGGCCGACACTCTGAACTGATAGGAAGTGCGTTCTTTTTGATTTTGTACAGCAATTTCTTTTTTGTTTAAACTGCTGTTCAGTCTTGGGAAATGCAGTTTCTGACTGATAAGCCCATAGTTTTTCCCTAGCACTCTGAAGACCACAAAATTCACAAACTTTCACAGACCCCACTCAGTTGTCACAGACTGTGTCAAGGCCTTGAAAAGCTTATCCCATTTTCCCAAACTTTCAAAGACCTTCAAAGACTGTGCGAACCCTGCTGACATGTGTGTAAATGCAAGATACATAAACTCCACCAGAGGTACACCCTCTGTGTGTTGATAATCTTATAAATAAAGAAGGGTCTGCCGGTTTCAGTTCAGCCCGCTGAACCTACTGAGATCGTCGAAACTTGATGTGAAGATTCCTCAGAAAACAAGGGTTCTGCGAAACATCGTCTGGGCAATGCCTCTTTGCTAACTAACCTAACAGTAATAGTGGTCACTCTGTGAAGTAAGGTTCCATGTAACATAGTGTGGGCAACACCTCTTCCACTAACTAACCTAATACAGGGCGGGGATAGCTCAGTGGTTAGAGCGCCGGATTCGTGACTGAAAGGTCGCGGGTTCAAATCCCTGCAGGAGCGGCAGGAAAATTTTCTTCTCCAGGGTCGACTTTCCGTGCTGACTCTTATTTCGGTATCTGTTCCACCTCATGTTACCGCAGTAGCACGTAAAAGACCCTGGTCATTCTGCCAAAAGTGCAGGTGGCAGGTTACAGCTAAACACGCATACACCTTACATATGTGGCTTTGCATGAAGTGACATGGTGCATGGTTGTATGGTGTACACAGAACTTGTGCCGAGACGGCTGCAGTTTCATGTGGCACCAGCCCTGCCAGCGCTGTAAGTACACCACTTCGGTGGATATTAAAAAAATACGCTATAAAAAGCTAGTCACTCATGTAGAACCACATGCGAGCGCAGTGAGTCTGCTCAAGAGAGCGGAGAATAGCGCTATATAAGCGATCATCAATCAATCAATACTAATAGTGATAAAGACCACTGAAGTGAACGAGTCACTCTGTGAAGTAAAGGGAGGGTGACACTAACCACACTGTCAGGGTAGCTCCGCGGTCTGATGGTTAGCACTCTGGACTCCAATGCCAGCGACTGTGAGTTCAAATCTTGGTGCAACCTAAATGAGCGCCAGTTAACCTCCTCAGTTTGTTGATTCTACAGAAGCGCTCTACACCTCTTAAACTTTCAGATTATAAAATGTGATGTTTATTCTTTTTAAAAAAAATATGCAAGTCTGTATCATTATTATGCTAGTCGTGTTCTTACTGCTGCAAAACAAATTTCCTTTGGGAATAATAAGGGAGCTCTGGATATCCTCTTCCACAAGCTTTCAACACGACCGCCGCTTGTGGACTGGACTGCGTGTCCCATGTGGTACATGGTGGCATGCATGATGATTTCAGTCGGCATTCAGTACGTGCATTACTGTATTACTGTTATCTGCCACATGTCATTGCTGCTGATTTCTCTCGTCATCAATGAAGGTGTGCCACTGCTCAGTTTGAAAACCTTCAGAATCAACAAGTTTTGCTCCATCTGTAGCAGAGTTTTTACTGGAAGACAGTTGTCTAAAAATTAATGCCCCTCTTGCATAATTATCATGGTGCCGATTTCTCTCGTCATCAATGAAGGTGTGCCACTGCTTAGTTTGAAAACCTCCTTCAGAATCAACAAGAGTTTTGCTCCATCTGTAGCAGAGTTTTTACTGGAAGACAGTTGTCTAAAAATTAATGCCCCTCTTGCATAATTATCATGGTGCCGACCCCCCCCCAAGTGAGAGACTTTGCTTTAACCTGTCACTGATGCACTGTCAAACAAACAAATTCAGAACCTTGTGAATCAGCATTTGAGATGAAGCACATCAGAGGCAAAAACACGTAACTCACCTATTTATAACTTATATAAGATAAATCAGCCATTATTGATGTCTTTTTTAACAGGCAATATTCATCACAACATAAGAGAACCAGAAAAAATCCTGTCAAAAAATGTATGTGTCTGAGTAAGTGCTAAAAAAAATTAAAACACATTTTTCTGTTTTTCTCAAAACTTTAAATTCTGAGATATGAGGTTTTCATCTCTCACTGACAGTATGCCTTTTGCTGTACAGGTCCTCATCTGAGAATACAGGACTATTTCACACAGTTCTTCACCAAAGTTCCCTATACAAAAGTTATCTATTATTATTATTATCACTAAAGAGTACACTCTTAATAACCCAACACACACAACAGTCCAAGTCTGTTAAAAAAAAGAAAAGATATATATATAAAAGGGAAAAAAAAAGGTGTCTCAAAGTTTTAAAGGTCAAACAAATCAAAAACAAGCATATATAAATATGGGCAAAATCTGGACTTTTTTAAACAGGTGCTGGACAGGCAAAATCAGTGTGTGAAATTCCGAACACAGTGGGAATCGAGTGAGAGCCTACAAACGCATCAACCAAAACTATATGTGGGCAAAACCCTGACCTTAAACAGGGGCTGGACAAGCAGACAAAATCAGTGTGTGAAATTCCCGACACAGCGGGAAAGGCTGACAGCCTGCAAAATGTGGAGAGCTCAATCGTGGATTTGGCAACGGGTAGGTCAGAGACATTTGGAAGCTGCATGGAAACAGTCACGGAACCTTGTGCGTCCACACACTACCTGAACTCTTTCCTCCAGTTCCGTAAGATTTCTTCTGCTTTCTGAAGAGTGCTTTCCTCCTGAAAGCAAAATAATAATGGTAGGTAGTGTTGCTTAATGTCCTCGGATGTCAGTTGACATATTACGGACAAGCTGAGACCAATGCCGAAGCATGGTTCAATATAGCCTCAAGCAGCCAGTGACTCGTCTACAGAAACCAGAAGGCTCGTTAGGATGGACAGCCCAGGACGGCCACCTCGACTCTCACACAGCTCCTGAACTATGATAAAATAATAATATCAGTAACAAAAACAATTACTGAACGCTAAAATAAAATAAAGAAGGTGTTGCACCTTTTACAGCAAAATACCCCACACTGCCTGCCCAGACGATACATTACAGATGGTGACAGTGTTATAGTCAGTTAAGTATATAATGCTGTATGTCACAGTGTTATTGTCAGTATATAATTTGTGTATGTCACAGTGTCAGTATATAATCTGCTGTATGTCACAGTGTCAGTATATAATTTGCTGTGTGTCAGTGTTATTGTCAGTATATAATTTGTGTATGTTACAGTGTTATTGTCAGAATATAATTTGCTGTATGTCACATTGTTACTGTCAATATATAGTTTGCTGTATGTCAGTGTTATTGTCAGTATATAATTTGTGTATGTCAGTGTTATTGTCACAATATAATTTGCTGTATGTCACAGTGTTATTGTCAGTATATATTTATATATAATCGCAGACATACAGACACAGTGCTTCAAATATACCTCCACTAACTTTGTTAGAGGAGGTGCAAATAAAAAATAACTAATCAGTGTATTAGTCATATGACAGTCAGTCAGTAGAAACATGTACACACTACTCACAATATGAAATTAGGTCACATACACCAATTGCATTCCCTAGGTGATGTTGTTTTAATGTCATTAATTAGTGATGTTATCGTTAATGTGATTAATTAGTGATGTTATTGCTAATGCGATTTATTAATGATGTTATTGTTAATCTGATTAATTGGTGACGTTATTGTTAATCTGATTAATTAGTGATGTTATTGTTAATGTGATTTATTAATGATGTTATTGTTAATCTGATTAATTGGTGACATTATTGTTAATCTGATTAATTGGTGATGTTATTGTTAATCTGATTAATTAGTGATATTATTGCTAATCTGATTTATTAATGATGTTACCGTTATTCTGATTAATTGGTGACATTATTGTCAATGTGATTAATTACCATCATTCTCATATGTACACCTCCACAGGGCATTAGCACAGTATGATCAAAATTCAACGGGACATTTATATTCACACCTCAATGGGACATTTATTCAGACCTCAATTGGGACATTTATATTTACACCTCAGTGGGACATTTATATTCACACTTCAATGGGACATTTATTCAGACCTCAATGGGACATTTATATTCACACCTCAATAGGACATTTATATTCACACATCAGTGGGACATTTATATTCACAATTCAATGGGACATTTATATTCACAATTCAATAGGACATTTATATTCACACCGCATTAGGATTTATATTCACACCTCAATAGGACATTTATATTCACACCTCAGTGGGACATTAGTATTCACACCTCAGTGGGACATTTATATTCACAATTCAATGGGATATTTATATTCACAATTCAACGGGACATTTATATTCACACCTCAGTGGGATATTTGTATCCACACCTTAATGGGACATTTATTTAGACCTCAAGGGGATATATTCACACCTCAATAGGACATTTACATTCACACCTCACCGGAACATTTACATATTATTCACACACACACACACACACACACACACACATAGCACACATGCACACAGACACACACATGCACGTGCGCACACACACATACATGCACACACACACACAAAAACGCTTGCACATGCACACGCACACACACACACACACACACACACACATTTCCCACACACCTCCCAGCTCCCCAGCTTACTGGATACAAATGCTGCCTTACCTTGATGAAGCAGAATCGAATGTAGTTCTCTCCCATGTGTTTGTGGTCTGTGGAGTAGAAGGCTGAGGGAGGGATGCTAGCCAGTTTCTGTAAACATAGTTTCAAAATAACAAAGTGGTAATTGCTTTTGACTGTCAGTCGGATTTGTCAGTACCACTCCAAGTTACTGGGGCTTGGTCCAGTGAGTGTTACTCAATAATAAAAAATTAAAAAAACAGCAACGACCACAACAGCAACAACTACAACAGCAGTGACCACAACAGCGACGACTACAACAGCAACAATCACAACAGCAATGACTACAACTGCAACGACCACAACAGCAATGACTACAACAGCAGTGACCACAACAGCAACAACCACAGCAGCAACAACCACAACAGCAACAACCACAACATCAACAACCACAAGAGCAACGACCACAACAGCAACGACCACAACATCAACAACCACAACAGCAATGATCACAACAGCAACAGAGGGTTGTGGCTGAATGGCTAATGTGTATGACTGCAAATCCTGTGCCCAGAGTCCGAATCCTGGTCACAGCAGCATGAGGGTGTTTTAAGTTCTTCCACATCGAAACTTTACCAACTCTGTTTCCGACGCTGCCTGTCTTGCCTCTGTGTGCACCAAGCCGCTCTGTGCGCGTTAGAGAGCCTGTGTCTGCCTTTTGAAAAGACTAGGCCTATGAGCCTGTGTCTACCTTCTAATGAGAGAAGACCTACAAGCCTGTGTCTACCTTCTAATGAGAGAAGACCTACAAGCCTGTGTCTACCTTCTAATAAGAGAAGACCTACAAGCCTGTGTCTACCTTCTCATAAGAGAAGACCTACAAGCCTGTGTCTGCCTTCTAATGAGAGAAGACCTACAAGCATCCACCTTCTGATAACACAAGGCCTAACAGCCTGCATCCACCTTTTGATGACACAAGGCCTAGGAGGCTGCATCCACCTTTTGATGACACAAGGCCTAAGAGTAAGACCCTGCATCCACCTTTTCATGACACAAGGCCTAAGACTTAGAGTAAGACCCTGCATCCACCTTTTGATGACACAAGGCCTAGGAGTCTGCATCCACCTTTTGATGACACAAGGCCTAACAGCCTGCATCCACCTTTTGATGACACAAGGCCTAGGAGTCAGCATCCACCTTTTGATGACACAAGGCCTAGGAGTCAGCATCCACCTTTTGATGACACAAGGCCTAACAGCCTGCATCCACCTTTTGATGACACAAGGCCTAGGAGGCTGCATCCACCTTTTGATGACACAAGGCCTAACAGCCTGCATCCACCTTTTGATGACACAAGGCCTAGCAGTCTGTGTCACTCATTCAAAATTGCATGTGACAAGAGTCAATGAGTCTGCTCAAGAGAAGAGAATAGTGCTATATAAAAGTGAGTAATAATAATAATAAACCATAATTTTTGCATTAGGAGTACCCTGCTACTGCTAGTGATCCTGGTAAGTTAGACACCAAACTAAGTTCAGTGCCAGATGGCCCACCGTCGTGATCAGGTGAATGCTCCCCGGCCTACCTTTTCCTTAATCATCCACTTGACAAACACATCACCTACCTTTTCGTTAATCATCCCCCTGACAAACCCCCCTCCCACCTACCTTTTCCTTAATCATCCACTTGACAAACTCCCCACCTACCTTTTCCTTAATCATCCACTTGACAAACTCCCCACCTACCTTTTCCTTAATCATCCACTTGACAACCCCCCCACCTACCTTTTCCTTAATCATCCATATGACAAACTCCCCACATACCTTTTCCTCAATCATCCACTTTAAAAACACCCTGCCTACCTTCTCCTTAATCATCCACTTGACAAACTCCCCATGTACCTTTTCTTTAATCATCCACCTGACAAATACCCAACGTACCTTTTCCTTAATCAGCCATTCGACAAACATCCTGCCTACCTTCTCCTTAATCATCCACTTGACAAACTCCCCATGTACCTTTTCTTTAATCATCCACTTGACAAACACCCTGCCTGCCTTCCTTCTCCTTAATCATCCACCTGACAAACCCCTCACATACCTTCTCCTTAATCATCCACTTGCCCCCCTCCCCACCCCTACACCTACCTTTTCCTTAATCATCCACTTGACAAACTCCCCACCTACCTTCTCCTTAATCATCCACTTGACAAACTTGAAGTCCCTGGGCTCATCTGTGGTGTTATCCGACAGGTCCGCCTCTGACAGGTAAGCAAAAGGAATGGAGTTCTCAGCAATGAAGCAAATAAACAAACGAAACAAAGCAAAGACCCAAGAGGCTGTCATTGAAGCACATGGAAATGCATTAGTATAGTCTGTCAATATTACATACACACACACACACATGCATGTGTGTGCACGCACACGTGCGTGCACACACACGCACGCACACGCACTCACACACACACACACGCACACATACACACACACACATACATACACACACACCTTCACCCTCCCACCCAGCATAAAGTGCACCCATTCCCTGATTTGTTCTGATTAAAAACAAACAAGGAAAATACATTACACCAACAACAATATATACAATACAGGCCATGATTTATGTTAATCTATCAAATATCAGCCAGTATAAAGTACACCCCACCCCTGCCAACCCATCAGAGATGACAAGGTACATACACAGAAACCTTTGCCCCCACCCCCCCCCCCCCTCCACACACACACACACACACACACACACACACAAAGTGACTTTATCTGGGACAGAATACAGTACCCACCCTCAGGAATAACAGTGTGTATATTTAGACAAACACACACACACAAACACACATACAGACACACTCTCACTCACAAACGCACACACACTCACAAACACAGTGACTTCCTTTTCCGGGGTGGATACCCATACAAACACACACGATTTACTCATCTGGGGTGCATACCTACCCACCCCCCCCCCCCCCCCCACACGTACCTCCACACACTCACAAACACACATTTACACACACACACACACACAGAGTAACTTCCTTTTCTGAGGTGGATACCCATACAAACACACACACGATTTACTCATCTGGGCTGTATACACCCCCCACCCATCCACCCCACACACACGTACCTACACACACACACACACACACACACACACACACACACACACACACACACAAATACACACACTATGTGTTACACAGAGTAACTCACTCATCTGTGAGATGTCAGCCAGCATGAAGTAGCCACCCTCAGGAATGACCGGGTGCATACCCAGGCTCTCCAGGACGCGAGCCAGCTGGTCACGCTTGGGCAGCAGTTCCAGAGCCAGGGACGTGAAGTAGCAGTCTGCTGACCCGCGACGACTGGTCTCCAGTTCCAAGCCCTCCGCCACAGCCTCCTGTCACATCAGTCAGAACCATTGGCTAGTGCGCTGTGACGTGAACACGGCGTCAATGCGTGACCGGCACAAAGCTTCCCTTTGTCTTTTCTCTCCTTCTCTCTCACACACGCATGTATGCATGCACACACACACACACACACACACACACACACACACATGTATGCATGCACACACACACACACACACACACACACACACATGTATGCATGCACACACACACACACGCACATGTTATGCACACACACCACACACACACACACACACACACACACACACATCACACACACATGCATGCATGCACACACACACACACGCACCACACACACACACCACACATCATGCAGCCCACTCACTCACACACACACACCACACACACACAACCACACACAACACACACACACCATGCATGCACACAACACACACTCACTCACCACACACACACACACACACACACACACACACACACACACACACACACATGCACACAGCACACACACTCACTCACACACACACCCATACTCACACACATGTGCGTGCACACACTCACACTCACATTTACATAAACACAGAATGACCTTATCCTGCACCTACAAGACCTCAGAGGGAGGAAGGGGTTGGAGGGCATGGGGGGAGGGGGGGGGGCGGTAGTAAAGGGGTAGGGTGAGAGGATGGATGGGGCAGGAGGGGACAGGGAGAGAAATGGGGGGGGGGATTGAGGGAGCTGGGGAGGGAAGGAATGGGGTGGGGGGTGTGGGGGGGGTAAGAAAGGGGACAGGAGGGTGAAGGCACGGGAGGATGGGGGGGGTGGGGGGGGGGGGGGGAGGGGAGAAGGGGAGGGAATGAGGCTGCAAACTGGAAGCACATCTCCAGACAACACAACAACAAGCCCCTCTCTCAGCGGGTCAAGCGGACGCACCTGGATGGGCGTAGGGCAGGTGTAGACGCAGTTTTGGTGCACAAGTTTGGGCCCAAACATCAGCTTTTCCGGCCCAATGCTCCAGCCCAGCTTCCAGCCTGTGACGCTGAAGGTCTTTCCGGCGCTGCCCACCGTGATGGTGCGATCCCACATCCCTGGCAACGTGGCTGTGGAGCGGTCAGTCAGTCAAGTTAACAAATCAACCATTCGGTCAGCATAATTATTAACAACTCTGTCAGCCAGTCAACTCATCAACCGTTCAGTCAGCAGTTCATCAATGATTCTATCAGGCTGTTGATTCATCAACAGTTCAGTCTGTAAATTATCAATCGTACTATCAGCCAGACAATTCATCAACCATTCAGTCTGCATAATTATCACTCATTCTATCAGTTAATTCATCAACAATTCAATCTGTAAATTATTAATCATGCTATCAGTCACTCAATTCATCAACTATTCAGTCTGCATAATTATCACTCATTCTATCAGTCAATTCAAGCTGTAAATTATCAATCATGCTATCAGCCATTAACCATTCAGTCAGCAGTTCATCAGTGATTCTATCATGCAGTCAGTTCATCAAGAGTTCAGTCTGTAAATTATCAATCATGCTATCAGTCCGTCAATCCACCAACCATTCAGTCAGCATAATTATCAACCATTCTATCAGCCAGTCAATCTATCTACCATTCAGTCAGCATAATCATCAATCATTCTTGCAATCAAATAAAGAGTGAATCAAACAACGAATCAACTGAACAGTCAATCAATTTTCAAACATTAAGCACTCAGTCAACTGGAGTGTGCTACAATACTGTACAGCTTAGCTTACCAACCTGGAATGTGTTCTTTTAACTTCTGCCTACATGGTTAATCTGGCTAAAAGTGCACGTGCACGAGCCTCTTTGATTGTACAGTTGAGGACCATCCAAGCCTGATCTCAAATGGATCATGTGTCAGCATAGCTTACACATGCTGTGAAAAAAAGTGTGACAGTTAACAGCTGTACAGTTGAAACGTTTCAGAGCACTGGCTTCAATCTGTCCCTTCCAAATACAGCATGCTGCATTCCAAATGAACGAACTACATCTGCCAGCCAATCAGTGACTGTCATTTGGACTGAAGCAAAGGAAAGGCCGGAGGTCACAAGGGATGGTAACCACTGAACAGTGGCAAGGTTAAAGACGTCCACCTTCCCCTTGCTTCATCCCGTCAGTTTTAATAATAATAATAATGGAAATTTGTAAAGCGCCTACCCTGCGGCTCAAAGCGCTGAACAAGCATACACACATAATGTACATCGAGATGGAAAATGTTATAAAAAAAAAAAAAATGTATATATGTATATATCGACAATTTTGGCTGCATTGTGTGGCACAGATGGGTCTGACTGCATGAAGTTTGAACGGTCCTCCTCAAAAATATGACCAAAACTGCTCATGTATCAGTGCCTTCACCGTTTTTCCCATCCGCCTCCAACAGTGGCAAAGTGATGAGACTTTTACTTGGGATGCAAGACTTTACTTGAGTCATGAGCAGTAAACAAAACTTGTGTCATGAACAGTAAATGAGATTTTTTACTTGTGTCCTGAATAGTAAATGAGATTTTTACTTGTGTCAAACAGTAAATGAGACTTTACTTGAGTCATGA
>JABMCL010002846.1:92500-112500 GCA_018857735.1 Alviniconcha marisindica | reverse complement strand
TGCTCTGTTCTATCCTGCTTTTTGCCCGTGTTATGCTGTTCTACTGTGCTCTTTACTCTGTGTAAATACTCTGCTTTGGTCCAGTGTTATGCTCTGCTTTTATCTGCTTTTGGTTCAGTGTTATGCTCTGCTTTTATCTGCTTTTGGGTCAGTGCTATGCTCTGCTTTTATCTGCTTTTGGTTCAGTGTTATGCTCTGCTTTTATCTGCTTTTGGTTCAGTGTTATGTTCTATGTTTATCTGCTTTAGGTTGTTTTATGCTCTGCTTGTATCAGCATTTGGTTCAGTGTTATGCTCTATTTTTGTCTGCTTTTGGTTCAGTATTATGCTCTGCTTTTGGTTCAGTGTTGTGCTCTGCTTTTATCTGCTTTTGGTTCAGTGTTATGTTCTGCTTTTATCTGCTTCTGATTCCATGCTTTGCTCTGCTTTTATCTGCTTCTGGTTCCATGTTATGCTCTGCTTTTATCTGCTTTTGGTTCCATGTTATGCTCTGCCCTATACTGCTTTTGGTTCCATGTTATGCCCTGCTTTTGGTTCCATGTTATGCTCTGCTTTTGGTTCCATGTTATGCCCTGCTTTTGGTTCTATGTTGTGCTCTGCTTTTGGTTCCATGTTAAGCCCTGCTTTTGGTTCTATGTTGTGCTCTGCTTTTGGTTCCATGTTAAGCCCTGCTTTTGGTTCTGTGTTGTGCTCTGCTTTTGGTTCCATGTTAAGCCCTGCTTTTGGTTCAGTGCTATGCTCTGCTTTTGGTTCACTGTTGTGCTCTGCATTTGGTTCCACGCTCTGCTTTTGGTTCCACGTTATGCTCTGCTTTTGGTTCAGTGCTATGCTCTGCTTTTGGTTCTGTGTTGTGCTCTGCATTTGGTTCCATGCTCTGCTTTTGGTTCAGTGTTGTGCTCTGCATTTGGTTCCATGCTCCGCTTTTGGTTGTGCTATGCTCTGCTTTTGGTTCAGTGTTGTGCTCTGCTTTTGGTTCAGTATTATGCTCTGCTTTTGGTTCAGTGTTGAGCTCTGCATTTGGTTCCATGCTCTGCTTTTGGTTCAGTGTGGTGTTCTGCATTTGGTTCCATCCTCTGCTTTTGGTTCAGTGTTGTGTTCTGCATTTGGTTCCATGCTCTGCTTTTGGTTCAGTGCTATGCTCTGCTTTTGGTTCAGTGTTGTGCTCTGCTCTTGGTTCAGTATTATGCTCTGCTTTTGGTTCCATGTTATGCTCTGCTTTTGGTTCCATGTTATGCTCTGCTTTTGGTTCAGTGCTATGCTCTGCTTTTGGTTCTATGTTGTGCTCTGCTTTTATCTGCTTCTGGCTGTGTGGCACCAACCTCATCGCCGGGGTTCAACATGCCCTGGATGAAGCAAAAGAGAGCACCGTAGGCACCAACAGACACCAGCACCTCTGTCATCGGGTCCACATCTCGCTTCAGCAAAGGGGAGTACACATTGGCCAGTGCCTTGACCAGACGAGGATGACCCTGAACACAGCAAGACATGTAGTTACAAGTGGTCTGACCAGACAATGATAACCCTGAACACAGCAACTGAGCAAGTGTGTGTGTATATATGTGTGTGTGTGTGTGTGTGTGTGTGTGTGTGTGTGTGTGTGTGTGTGTGTGTGTGTGTTATGTGCTGTGTGTGTGTGTTGTGTGTGTGTGTGTGTGTGTGTGTGTGTGTGTGTGTGTGCATGTGTGTATGTGTTTATGTGTGTGTGTGTGTGTGTGTGTGTGTGTGTGTGTGTGTGGTGCGTGTGTGGTGTGTGTGTGTGTGTGTGTGTGTGTGTGTGTGTGTGTGTGTGTGTGTGTGTGTGTGTGTGTGTGTGTGTGCATATGTGTGTGTGTGTGTGTGTGCATGTGTGTGTGGTGTGTGTGTGTGTGTGTGTGTGTGTGTGTGTGTGTGTGGTGTGTGGTGTGCTGGTTGTGTGTGTGTGTGTTGTGTGTGTGTGTTGTGTGTTCATGCTGCTCTTGTGCATGTGTATGTGTGTGTGTGTGTGTGTGTGTGTGTGTGTGTGTGTGTGCATGTGTATGCATGTGTGTGTGTGTGTGTGTGTGTGTAGGTGCACGCGCACATGCATGTGTCTTGTGTTGTGCATGCCCGAGGTGATACAAGTGTAAGTACTCACGAAAGGGCGGGTGTACTGATGCAGGGAGTGGTTGTCCGAAGTGATGGCCTTCTGAAGACCCTTCACCACATGCTGCGGAGCCTCAAAATCCGGGAACCCCTGGAAGCAGACAGCAAAGTACAGAGCTCTGGGGGGAAGGAAATCCTCAAAGTCATGGTGACATCCCCTGCCAAAGCCTGGGCTGTGTTGCAACACCAGCAAGAACACCAAAGCCTGGGCTGTGTCACAACACCAGCAAGAACACCAACACCAGCTAGAACACCAACACATGCTAGAACACCAAGGCCTGGGCTGTGTCACAAGTCAGCAAGAACACCAAGGCTTGGGCTGTGTCACAACACCAACAAGAACACCAAGGCTTGGGCGGTGTCACAACCCCTGGAACCAACACAACACACAAAAGCATCTGGGGGGAAGGAAACCAACACCAGTCAGATGACACCCCTGCCAAAGGCCTGGCTGTGTTCAACAGCCCGCAAGAAACCAAGGCTTGGGCTGTGTCACAACACCAGCAAGAACACCAAACCAGCTGAACACCCAAAACAGCAAGAACACCAAGGCCTGGGCTGTGTCACAACCAGCAAGAACACCAAGGCTTGGGCTGTGTCACAACACCAGCAAGAACACCAAGCCCTGGGCTGTGTCACAAACACAGCAAGAACACAAGGCTTGGGCTGTGTCACAACACCAGCAAGAACACCAAGGCTTGGGCTGTGTCACAACACAGCAAGAACACCAAGGCTTGGGCTGTGTCACAACACCACAAGAACACCAAGGCTTGGGCTGTGTCACAACACCAGCAAGAACACCAAGGCTTGGGCGTGTCACAACACCAGCAAGAACACCAAGCCCTGGGCTGTGTCACAACACCAGCAAGAACACCAAGGCTTGGGCTGTGTCACAACACCACAGACCACTTGGTGACAACAACGACACCAGGCTTGGGCTGTGTCACAACACCAGCAAGAACACCTAAGGCTTGGGCTGTGTCACAACACCAGCAAGAACATCAAGGCTTGGGCTGTGTCACAACACCAGCAAGAACACCAAGGCTTGGGCTGTGTCACAACACCAGCAAGAACACCAAGGCTTGGGCTGTGTCACAACACCAGCAAGAACACCAAGGCTTGGGCTGTGTCACAACACCAGCAAGAACACCAAGGCTTGGGCGGTGTCACAACTGAGAACTCAGCAAGAATACCAAGGCTTGGGCTGTGTCACAACACTAGCAAAAACACCAAGGCTTGGGCGGTGTCACAGCTGAGAACTCAGCAAGAATACCAAGGCTTGGGCTGTGTCACAACTCAGCAAGAACACCAAGGCTTGGGCTGTGTCACAACACCAGCAAGAACACCAAGGCTACATTCAAATGTTACACGCTGCACAGTTACGTGGGAACTATCTTCAACCATGATAAGCTCCTTGCATAACTGCAACCACTCTCCTGAAATGGAGATAAATCCTCTGAAGATGGCATGCGGCTGCCCATGTGGCATGGTAATAAAAATAAAAACACGGTCACACACTCAATCCTCTCACCCTATGCCACTATGGAACGCTTTGGTTACTTTTATATAGTGCTATTCTCTGCTCCTGAGCAGACTTACAGCTAATAAAATCACCTTGTTCTGTCAGCCACATACAACTACCTGGCCTGCTTAAACAGATTTAGAGTTATGCCCCCTTTTTTCTACTCTTAAGCGGCTAATTTAACTGTTGTGTAAAAATGACCGCTGTGATGCTTCCAAAACTGATGCAATCTGCTTACTGAGAAGGAAGCGAACGCTCATACACACTGACACTACCCCTCGCATACCTTCACAAATTATTCAAACAACTTTGGATTCACACAGCAGGACACACCACAGTCAACACAGATGGTGTGAAGAGGAGCATGGCAATTCTGAATGGGAATGGGTCATTGGGACTCTGTCACCTGCTACAAAATTCAGTGCTTCTCACATTTCAGTATCACTGGTGTTAGTGTTAGCGCATCAGAGCAGCCATTTTTTTATGCAGCGTAGCTTTAAATCTGTTTAAGCTGGCCAGATAGTCCCAAGCACACTGACAATACAAGTTTTTTTTTTTTGTTTTTTAGCAGTGAGTCTGCTCAAGAGCAGAGAATAGTGCTACATAAAAGCAGTCAATGCTAACAATAACACCAATGTCATGATAATAATGTAGATGCTGTTTAGAAGGTCCAAACGTACGAAAGGTTCAAAAGAACACTAATTATTAGGACACAACACAACATGCAAATATTTGGGGTAATCCCCTTTTTCAAACTGGACAGGAAAACAACATAGCTCAACCTCAAACAGATAAGTGGCTTAGCTCTCCGTCTCATTTTTCATTTTTTTCACCGTTTAACTGTTGTTTAAGTGTTGTTTTGTAGTTTTAAGGTTGTTGTTTTTGATAACGGGGATTACCCTAAAAATTTACATGTAGTGTTTTTGTCCTAATCAATTGTGTTCTTTTGAACCTTTCGCGTGTTTGGATCTTGTTTTAGAATGCTAACAGTAATTCTTGTTCTGGATCTTTGCTGTTTTGAAGACGAATGCACTGAAGGGGTCTTTGGGGTCTTGACGCTTATTTACAGCTCCATGCTGAGCGACAACAGTCAACTGCAACACTGCAACGCTCACCTGTCCCAGATTCAAGACGCCAGGTTCAGACGCAAGCTTTGTAAACTCAACCCTGCATGCACAAAGGAAGAAGAAAAATGTTTAAAAAATCACTTTGATCAGTTCAGGCAAGATCAGTTCAATCACCCTGTGCATACTTCAGACCACACACCTCAAAGGACTCAGACTACTTTCCAGACCTTACCCCCCTCTTCAGTCTCCCCATCCCCATTTTCTGACCACTTGCAATGATAATACAATAAGAAGAATCACTAATAATAATAATAATGGATGATTCTTGAAGACTACGGAGCAAAAAATATTTTCGCACTATTTACAAAAACTAAATGTGCTAGCACACACCATTCACACGCATATATATATATATACAGGTACTGAGGTAGACATACACATAATCTGTGGACTCAGGAACGGTCTGCCTAGGTTTGTGAAAAGGTCTGTCTAGAGAGGAAAGTACAGAGCTGGGTTTTGAACTCAGAGTGGGGAGATTTCACAGACTGGCTGGCAGGCAGCGAGTTCCAGACAGGTGGAGTGATGCAACTAAATGAACGCTCACCAAAAGATTTCACAGACTGGCTGGCAGGCAGCGAGTTCCAGACAGGTGGAGTGATGCAACTAAATGAACGCTCACCAAAAGATTTCACAGACTGGCTGGCAAGCAGCGAGTTCCAGACAGGTGGAGTGATGCAACTAAATGAACGCTCACCAAAAGATTTCAAATTACGTTTCCGAATCTTACATAACTTCGCACAACGTACAGAATGATGCCCAGTTTCGGCAGTCGCGGTATATTCTGCCCATTTTATCCACATTCCTCTTTAAAATTGATATAAAGTGTTTGTGTTCAAAGTGTTGTTGGTTACCACTGGAGAACTCACCAGACATTCTTCTCAGTGCCTTTCAGTCTGTTGGCATAACTGTGCTTCTCTGAAGACATTGTCTGGAGAGAGAAAAACAAAATGCAGGCACATGTTTGAACAAGACCATCATCATCCCTTTCTGTTTGGCTTGGCTTGTTATATTTTTAGCTTCTGGTGACTTCTTGTATTGAATTATTGTTGCTACAGTTTTTTTAACATGAATAACATCCAAACAGCATTAGGTATGCAACTTTTGCTGCAACTTGAGATCTGTACAGCTTCACAGCTGCAGAATATAACATTAACAATACATGGATCTAAACTGACCAACAGGTATTCATTATGTAAGGAAAGTCATACACACACACACAAACACACACACACACACACACACACACACACACACACACAGGTACACAACAGGTAACATTCACACAATGGGTGACATACACATATAACAAATCCAGTAGAAGTGTGTGTCTACAGTATCTGTGTGTGTGTGTGTGTGTGTGTGTGTGTGTGTGTGTGTGTGTGTGTAGGGGGGAATGGGGGGGGGGGGGGGTATGTGTATTGGTGACTGTGAACTCAGTTGAAATAGCAGATATGGTGTTAATGTTTTGTGCCCTTTGGTCTAATAATTATCATATTTGTTTTTCCTCTTATTCCATAATCACTTTGTCTCAAGATCAAAAAGGTCAACATAAGCTGCATAATCACTTCATCCAAATACCAACAAGATCAAAAAGGTCAACATAAGCTGCATAATCACTTCACACCAAGATCAAAAAGGTCAACATAAGCTGCATAATCACTTCACACCAAGATCAAAAAGGTCAACATAAGCTGCATAATCACTTTGCCCCAATACCAACAAGATCAAAAAGGTCAACATAAGCTGCATAATCACTTCGCCCCAAGATCAACAAGGGTCAACATAAGCTGCATAATCACTTCACACCAAGATCAAAAAGGTCAACATAAGCTGCATAATCACTTCACACCAAGATCAAAAAGGTCAACATAAGCTGCATAATCACTTTGCCCCAATACCAACAAGATCAAAAAGGTCAACACAAGCTGCATAATCACTTCGCCCCAAGATCAAAAAAGTTGACATAAGCTGCATAATCACTTCACCCAAAGATCAAAAAAGTCCATTTAAGCTGTAATCACTTTGCCCCAAGATCAAAAAGTACATAAGCTGCATAATCACTGCATCCAAACAGATCAAAGTTAAGCTGCATAATCACTTGCCCCAAGATCAAAAAAGTTGACATAAGCTGCATAATCACTTCACCCAAAGATCAAAAAAGTCCATTTAAGCTGTATAATCACTTTGCCCCAAGATCAGCTACATCAAAAAGATCCACTGTCTTAAGCTGTATAATCATTTGGCCCCAAGATCAGCTACATCAAAAAGATCCACTGTCTTAAGCTGTATGATCATTTGGCCCCAAGATCAGCTACATCAGAAAGATCCACTGTCTTAAGCTGTATGATCATTTGGCCCCAAGATCAGCTACATCAGAAAGGTCCACTGTCTTAAGCTGTATGATCATTTGGCCCCAAGATCAGCTACATCAGAAAGATCCACTGTCTTAAGCTGTATGATCATTTGGCCCCAAGATCAGCTACATCAGAAAGATCCACTGTCTTAAGCTGTATGATCATTTGGCCCCAAGATCAGCTACATCAGAAAGATCCACTGTCTTAAGCTGTATGATCATTTGGCCCCAAGATCAGCTACATCAGAAAGATCCACTGTCTTAAGCTGTATAATCATTTTGCCCCAAGATCAGCTACATCAGAAAGATCCACTGTCTTAAGCTGTATAATCATTTTGCCCCAAGATCAACAAAAGGTCACCAGTCACCGTTAGGCCCGCTGTGGCACAAGCGGGCAATTTTTTGACAGACGAGTCCAGTTGATTGTTGCTGACGCAACAAGATTGTAAATATACGTATTGAAAATAAAATCAACAGAGCTTTTATTTTTAACACACTTTCCTCAATGATAAGGTTTAAAAACTTTCTTTTTTTTAACCTTTTTGTAGTTCTTTTTCATCTTTTGCTCAGTGCTAGAGAAAGGCAAGTCTTCCTGAGGGAAAAAAAAAACTGTTTTGAGAATGCTAGTTCCTTTAAGTTTAAAATGATTTAATAGACAGTTAAAGAACAAGGATTCAGCAAATGGTTTAGTAAGCTGTTAAAAAACAAGGTTTTCAATTTCAGGCAGATGGGAACTTGGATGAGTTAAGGTGAGGGTGAGCAAAGGTCACACACAAAGGTTTATTGCAAGCAAGCAAAAAAACATGTGCTTGAAAGAGTGTTACTAATGTTACTGTTCGCCCTGACTAATATCAATACCCATTTTCTGCTACAGTCATTGTGTGTATGTGTGTGTGTGTGTGTGTGTGTGTGCGTACATGCGCATGTATGATTTATGATACAGGTCAGTGTCATACACATTTGAATTCATTGTGGTTTGTGTGTGTGTATGTGTGTGTGTGTGTGTGTGTGTGTGTGTGTGTGTGTGTGTGGTGTGTAGTGTGTGTGTGTTTGTTTTTCTGTATTATAATTTATGTAAATCGTTTTGGCAGGACTGTGCTCTACATGTGTACGGAATATATTTATGTTAATAATATGTATCATGTGAGCACTCAGGGCATTGATGAACACATGATAAATGTACATTATTATTATTATTATTATTAATATTATTATTATACTGTCAGCAATAGCACAGTAAATTAACAGCAACTGAACATTACCTCTGGCATCATTTTTGCTCATGCTCACAATCACATGGTAAAGAACTGATATCAAATCACCCAAAACTATGATTCTACACACATGGCAATCCTACTATTGTACTAATCCTGTACTCTCCACATCAGCGTGATCTCTTTTTTAGTAGTCGTATTTGTCAGTAATAGAGTGGTAAGTACTGGCAATGCAATTTAAAAAAAAAAATCACAGAAAAGAAAATTAAAATAGTTAAATGCACACAAAATGTAAAATCACATGCGAGCTCAGTGAGTCTGCTCGAGAGAGGAGAACAGCGCTATATAAAAGTGATCAACAACAACAAATTTCTAAACAAAGGAAATCCAACACAAAGCCTGGAGTTAGTTCTGCTACATCTTCAACACTTCAAAAGACACACTGTGCCGCTGATTCACTTACAGAAAACCCCTTCTGGTGCCCCACGGCACAAGCGGGTCGTGCAGACAGAGAAGCAGAGTTACAGTCCTGAGAAACAGCCGGCACACTGCACGCTACTGCGCTGCGCAGCACCACTGGCACTGACAAGCTGCCCTGGGAGTGAGACCCGCACCCGGTAAGGTGAAACAGAAGGCCTGAGGCATTTCTGGCAATCGCCCTCGCCATGTGTTGACTGACGCTGTGAAGGACCAGAAATCAGGACTGTAAACGTGCAATGACACATGTTGATTAAAAGACCAGAAACTGGGATTGCAAAGTGTACTGGCCATGTGCTGACTGACGCTGTGAGGGACCAGAAATCAGGACTGTAAACGTGCAATGACACATGTTGATTAAAAGACCAGAAACTGGGATTGCAAAGTGTACTGGCCATGTGCTGACTGACGCTGTGAAGGACCAGAAATCAGGACTGTAAACGTGCAATGACACATGTTGATTAAAAGACCAGAAACTGGGATTGCAAAGTGTACTGGCCATGTGCTGACTGACGCTGTGAAGGACCAGAAATCAGGACTGTAAACGTGCAATGACACATGTTGATTAAAAGACCAGAAACTGGGATTGCAAAGTGTACTGGCCATGTGCTGACTGACGCTGTGAGGACCAGAAATCAGGACTGTAAACGTGCAATGACACATGTTGATTAAAAGACCAGAAACTGGGATTGCAAAGTGTACTGGCCATGTGCTGACTGACGCTGTGAGGGACCAGAAATCAGGACTGTAAACGTGCAATGACACAAGTTGATTAAAAGACCAGAAACTGGGATTGCAAAGTGTACTGGCCATGTGCTGACTGACGCTGTGAAGGACCAGAAATCAGGACTGTAAACGTGCAATGACACATGTTGATTAAAAGACCAGAAACTGGGATTGCAAAGTGTACTGGCCATGTGCTGACTGACGCTGTGAAGGACCAGAAATCAGGACTGTAAACGTGCAATGACACATGTTGATTAAAAGACCAGAAACTGGGATTGCAAAGTGTACTGGCCATGTGTTGACTGACGCTGTGACGGACCAGAAATCAGGACTGTAAACGTGCAATGACACATGTTGATTAAAAGACCAGAAAATGGGATTGCAAAGTGTACTGGCCATGTGTTGACTGACACATGTTGATTAAAAGACCAGAAACTGGGATTGTAAAGTGTCATGGCTTAGGTTGACCGAAAGACCAGAGATCAGGACAGCGAAACTGCAATAACATGTATGTTGGTTAAAAGACCAGAAACTGGGATTGCAAAGTGTACTGGCATAGGATGACTGAAAGACCAGAGATCAGGACTGTAGAAGTGCAATGACACATTATATGTTGATTGAAAGACCAGAAACTGGGACTGTAATGACAGGTTTTGACTGAAAGACCAGAAACAAAAACCAGAAACCAGGACTGTAAAAGTGTAATAACAGGTTGACTGAAAGACCAGAAACGAAGACCAGAAACCAGGACTGTAAAAGTGTAATGACAGGTTGACTGAAAGACCAGACACAAAGACCAGAAACCAGGACAGTAAAAATGTAATGACAGGTTTTGAGGTTGACTGAAAGACCAGAAACCAGGACTGTAAAAGTGTAATGACAGGTTGACTGAAAGACCAAAAACAAAGACCAAAAACCAGGACTGTAAAAGTCCAGGACTGTAAAAGTGTAATGACAGGTTGACTAAAAGACCAGAAACAAAGACCAGAAACCAGGACTGTAAAAATGTAATGACAGGTTCTGAGGTTGACTGAAAGACCAGAAACAAAGACCAGAAACCAGGACTGTAAAAGTGTAATGACAGGTTGACTGAAAGACCAGAAACAAAGACCAGAAACCAGGACTGTAAAAGTGTAATGACAGGTTGACTGAAAGACCAGAAACAAAGACCAGAAACCAGGACTGTAAAAGTGTAATGACAGGTAGACTGAAAGATTACAAAAACAGGACTGTAACTGTACTGACATAGACTGTTCAAAACTAAATGAAAGACCAGAAACCAGGACTGTATAACTAAAAGCATGACGACTTAAACTGGCTGAAAGACCAGCAACCAGAACTGTAATGACTTAATGACTGAAAAAAAAGACCAAAAAACAGGTACCGTAATATATATATATATATATTAGAACTCAAAAGACCGTAAGTCTAAATGTAAATACTGTAATGGCATAGGCTGACTAAAAGACCTGAAACTGGGACTGTGATGACACAGAACACAAAGGACAGTAAGGCTAAGTGTAAATACTGTAATGGCATAGGCTGACTAAAAGACCTAAAACTGGGACTGTAATGACACAGAACACAAAGGACAGTAAGACTAAGTGTAAATACTGTAATGGCCGAGATGGCTGCAGTTTTATGTGGCACCAGCCATGCCAGCGCTGTAAGTACACTTCGGTGGATATTCAAAAAACGCACTATAAAAAGCTTGTCACTCATGTAGAACCACATGCGAGCGCAGTGAGTCTGCTCAAGAGAGTGGAGAATAGCGCTATATAAGTGATCATCAATCAAACAATCAGTGGCATAGGTTGACTAAAAGACCCGAAACTGGGACTGTAATGAGTAAGTAAGTAAGTTGGTGTTTTATGCTCAGTTGACCGGTACGGTTATATCAGGGCGAGGGACTGTAAATTGTGTAATGAAAGAGAAAGCAAAGGACTGTAAGGCTAAGTGTAAATAGTGTAATGGCATAGGTGGACTAAAGGACCAGAAACTGGGACTGTAATGACACAGAATGCAAAGGACTGTAAGGCTAAGTGTAAACTGTAAGGCTACATAGGTGGACTAAAGGACCAGAAACTGGGACTGTAATGACACAGAATGCAAAGGACTGTAAGGCTAAGTGTAAATACTGTAATGGCAGTAGCCATAGGTGGACTAAAGGACCAGAAACTGGGACTGTAATGACACAGAATGCAAAGGACTGTAAGGCTAAGTGTAAATACTGTAATGGCGTAGCCATAGGTGGACTAAAGGACCAGAAACTGGGACTGTAATGACACAGAATGCAAAGGACTGTAAGGCTAAGTGTAAATACTGTAATGGCGTAGCCATAGGTGGACTAAAGGACCAGAAACTGGGACTGTAATGACTGCTCGGAACACAAAGGGACTGTAAGTTCTAATTTGTAAATACTGTAAAATGGCTGCCAAGGGGGCAAAGGACCGGGAAACCTGGGACTGTAATGACAAAAGAAGGGGCAAAGGTACTGTAATCCCTAAGGGGTGACTACTTTAATTTGGCCCCCGTAGCCAAATTGGGGCTAAAGGACCAGAAACTGGGACTGTAATGACACAGAATGCAAAGGACTGTAAGGCTAAGTGTAAATACTGTAATGGCGTAGCCATAGGTGGACTAAAGGACCAGAAACTGGGACTGTAATGACACAGAATGCAAAGGACTGTAAGGCTAAGTGTAAATACTGTAATGGCGTAGCCATAGGTGGACTAAAGGACCAGAAACTGGGACTGTAATGACTGCTCTGTGTAACACACATCAGACTGCACTCAGTTCTTGTTGTTGTTTTTTGTCCCAGAACATGGCTGACCAAGTGCAACAGCAGCCTGGATGATATTTTCCTAATACAATAGTAATACACACAAATACGTGTGCAAGTATTACCCCCCCCCCCACCCCCATTCACTCAAGCAGTGGTGTGCTGACTTTCAGCATTTGCCCTCATCACAGTCGCAGCCACCACTTCAGCTGAAACTAATTAGTTATCACAATTCACGGGGAGGGGAAGTGATGCAACCAACATTACCGCCGCCATGCAGCTGTCACCAGAGCTGTCTGCAGATGAAGTGATGCTTAAAGGAAAAGTCCAAGGTTACTAAGTATGCAAAATGACCATCGAAATGATTGACAAATGCGTCACTAGTTTGAGATTTAATGAAATAAAAAATGTTTATGTTGGTTTTTAATCGATTTTGTTTTCTGTAGGCTGGCCGAGACTGCTGTCTTGGGTTCTCCATCAGTCACGTGACTTTCTCAGAAGTGACGTCAGTCTGGGGAGTCAGTGCAGTTGCCATCGTAGATTGTTCATTGAATGTGTATGCATGTGGTTGACAAAAAGCTCTAACCATGCCGGCCTACTGTGTTGCAGCAAACTGTAACAACTCACAAGCAACCCAAAGCATAACTATGCACGAGTTCCCGCAGAATCGATCCATTGAGAGGCGAAAATGGGTCAAATTTGTACAATTCAAGCGAGCTGACTTTGATGCTGCGCCTCAGTCACACCCATTTGTGTAGCGAGCATTTCGCTGAGTGAGATTTCGTAAACTTTATGGCGGAATACCAAATGGGGTTTGCTTCAAAGCGGAATTTGTAGGGCTGTCCACAGTGTAACCAACTTGGAAAAAATTCCAGTTTGAATCTCCAAGGATGAAGCTGACAAGCAGCAAGTGCACAGCATGATACCAAAAATGAGAGATACACTAATACCCTGAAACAAGTGTAGAGAGATACACTAATACCCTGAAACAAGCACTAACAAGGCAAAGACATAAAGTCTAACATGAATGCCTATGGCAGAAAAGGCCATGAAAGAAAGAGACTGTACACAAATGCCTGTGGCAAAGAAAGAAAGAACAGACCACAAATGCCTGTGGCAAAGAAAGACAGACCAGACCACAAATGCTGGTGGCAAATGAAAAATGGCTGCCCTAATCAGGCAAGCAAACAGCTGACACCAAATGAAAGAAACAAAAGAGCTGAAACCACCTCAAAACCCCAAACGGTTGCCTACCTGCAAGCATAAGGTGGGGAAAAAACCCAAAAAAACCACACCACCAAATCATAAGTCTAACAGACTACTGTCTGCAACAAAGGAATGGACGACTATAGTCATAAAAGCACAGAGCAAAAATAACTGTGCCAACAACAAACAGATGGAAAGCCAAACTAACCATAACTAACTCTAAACTAACCCCTCACTAACCTGGCTTTCATCTAGAAAAACAAAGGCTGCAGACTGATAAAGTAAAATGCTAATCAGGACTACCGATGACAAAGCATCGGGATGTAAACAAATGCAGACGACAAGAGAAATACAAAATGGCTGCCCTAATCAGGCAAGCTAACAAGCGGGTACGAAATGGCCAATAAACCAAAGATAAAAAGAAAGAACACATGGTGAAAAAGAAAGGGAAAAGAGAGAGAAAACAACAACACTTTCTGAAAAGAAAGAGGATGCAAGTAATGTCAGCGAGCAACAGGACAAAGGCTGCATACACGTAATCCGTGTACACGATACAACCCACTTAGCAGTGACAACAACACAGGCAGGGCAACAGATGCTCACGATCTACCCCACACAAAGAAAGAATGCGAGGTCTCGTTAAACATTGAGACTACCCCCCTCACTCGTACATCGTAAATGAACAATATAACTTGAGAAACAAAAGGGCAAGCCAAGAGAAAAAACAGTGAATGGCAAGAACCGTCACTAGCCCAACCCCAAACCCTAACCCAGGGAGGCCACGAAATCGCTAGTCTATTGAACTAGAAAGAACAAAACTTTTTATTTTTACATGTGATGAAACAAACAAGGATAAATTGGGAAAATAAAATAAAACACCCAATAAAAAGCAGGCTCCCTGATGAGGTCTAGCCTGTTGTGAAAGCTAGAGTAAACAGAACGAAAAAAAACTGAAACGTCACACACCTAACAAGGCTCGAGAAAGATGAAATAACATTAACAAGGAGGAAATAAACAAAGGCCCAGCTACTGACAATAGCATCGGAGCTTCATCCTTGGAGATTCGAACTGGATTTTTTCCAAGTCGGTAACCCTGTGGCTACTAGCCATTTTGCAGTGACTCCCCAGAGTGACATAGTGCGCATGTGTGCACATGATTTTCAGTGTCATGTCGACGCTTTCAGCACCACAGAAAATGCCTGTTTTCGTGCATTTATAACCCTCAGATCACAATTTCACCTACATCATTGTTCTCATCAAACTTTAATGGAAATCGTGTCAAAAATCACCCCAAACCTTGGACTTGTCCTTTAATGTCCTCAGATGTCGGCTGACATATTAGGGACAAGCTGTGACCAATGCCAAAGCATGGTTCAATATAGCTTTACATCCACGGAAACCAGAAGGCTCGTTAGGACGGACTGCCCAGGACGGCCACCTCGACTCTCACACAGCTCCTGAACTATGCTGTCTGCAGGACACTGACACCTGTATTATAGTATATACCTGGGGAGCAGGGGGAGCTCAGTGGTAGAGCACTGGATTCATGATTGAAATATTGGAGGTTCAAGTCACCGCAAGAGCAGCAGGAAACTTTTCTTCTCCAGGGTCAACTTTCTAGGCTGACTCTTATTTCAGCATCCATTCCAACCCTATGCTGAATTTTTGGGTTGTTTGTTTCATTTGTTATTGCTTTATATGCATTTTATGTGTGAGTTGACACTGTAAATATAACTTCCCATAACAGGATGAATAAAGTATTCTGTATTCTGTATTTTGACACTGTAAACATAACTTCCCATAATGGGATGAATAAAGGATTCCGTATGTTACCACAGTAGCACAGACATACATGTATAAAGGATTCCAGTCATTCTGCCAAAAGTGCAGGTGGCGGGTTACTAAACACACAGTTACCCTATGTATACATGTGGCATTGAATAAGGTGACACTGTAAACTGCTGCATGGGCTGTATGGTGTGCACAGAACATGCGCAGAGACAGCAGCAGTTTCACAAGGTTTATCCACATATAATGATACAGTGTTGACTTTAAGTATTTACTATACAAAGGTACACTGATCCAACTAAACTGATTCATGATATTTTCTTCAGTTGTTTTAAAGGAACTACACTTCTCAGATTTGACAAAAAAACATTCAGTATGAATGTTTGTTATTTTAGTCATGATTTGCCTGTTGCATATATTATTTTTTTAACATCTACCAGTTAGTTACCAAAAAATTACCAATCACTGAGCCAAAACTACACTGGGTAAAACCCAAGAGACCACACCTTTTCTCATGGACTCACATAATTTCTTAGAACCAGAAAGATTGACAATCCATCATCAAAAGTTCACTCCACAGAGATAAAAACAATCAGTGACAAAAATGACTGCAATCCGCATACAGTTCTTCAGTGACCTGTATGCAGAACTGAGAGCTTCCTGGTATTCTATCCATGACCTCAAAGACACTTTGGTGACACCAAAATGAAGGGAGACATACAAATTACAATGCAGTAATGAATTCACAAAACAAGTATTCATGATGGTGTTCAAAAAAGTCACCTCATAATATCAATGGCATGCCCAACAGCAAGACTAATAGTAATACTACGGATCAAGTTCTTTTACATGGTCCAAGCGCACAAGGACGTGTGGCCTGGGAAGATTTCCTTGAATAATTAGATGCTCACAAACATTAAACCTTAATCATGTTAATGTGGCCCACAGCAGTTCATGCATTTCATAAAAGCACATTGCAAACAATGAAATAACTATGTGACTTCATATCTTCAACGTCAACAATGTATTCATAAAGCTGGTGAAAACAGCGGAAGATCCATGCACCATAATCAGATCATCACCCACAAAAACTATTTTTAAAAGTAGTTGAATACATGAGTGTGACTGTGTCTAGTGTGAGCGTACCAGTTTAGCAGTTAAAAAAATGTAACAAGTTTAGTAAGTAAGTAAGTTGGTGTTTTACGCCCAGTCAACCAGTTCGGTTATATCAGCATCAGGGCGATCTAACAATATTATTACATAATATATATATATATATATATATATATATATATATATATATATATATATACATAGTAATAGTATAGCAAAAAGAAACAGTTTCGTTATTTGTAACTGATCTTATTAACCAAGTCACATTTCTTTTAATCTAAATGAATAACTCGGCTAATATTGTTTATAATCTGTATGCAGGTCTACAGCAGATTTTTGCTTGTACTTACACTGGAACCAACCACAGCAGCACTGACAGTGATAACAATTAACACAGTACTGTGCAGTGCCAGCTCTACAGTACGCAACTTGCTATACACTGGAACCAGCCACAGCAGCACTGACAGTGATAACAATTAACACAGTACTGTGCAGTGCCAGCTCTACAGTACGCAACTTGCTATACACTGGAACCAACCACAGCAGCACTGACAGTGATAACAATTAACACAGTACTGTGCAGTGCCAGCTCTACAGTACGCAACTTGCTATACACTGGAACCAACCACAGCAGCACTGACAGTGATAACAATTAACACAGTACTGTGCAGTGCCAGCTCTACAGTACACAACTTGCTATACAGATTTATGACAAATATGAGTATACTATCCGGGTATCCCACAGTCAGGGCGGTCACAAGGTGGCTAGGCATGCTTGCAAAGGGCACAGTAATTGTACTCGCAGAGGATTCGTTTTAACATCATTTCCTATAAAAACATTATAATAATGATCAGCCTGCCACATCTGGCCCCAGTGCTTAGTATGGAGCCGAACATGTGTTACCTTTGCAGTCCTCCATTAGTTCTACTTCTAATTAGTTCACTGAGCCTTAAATGTGTTAGGAATAGGAGACAGCTGTTCTATTTCTGATCAGTTTATTTTATTGGGCCTACAATTATGCATTAAGAGACAGCTGGCATGTGTGTACACACACACACGCGCACACGTGCGCGTGCACACACACACATACATACACACTCACAAACATACACAGCTGACGTCCAATCTGAATTTGTAACATTAACATTAAAAACAATGACCACAACTTACTCATGAATACTCATGGTCACAGTCATACTGTACTAACAATGTAAACATCACGACTTCATTCTAAATTTGAATAAAACACACACACACACACACACACACACACACGTGTACAGGGTAACAAGTATATATATATACCATATTTATGTGTGTGTGTCTGTGTGTGTGATAAACACAATGTCAATGAACTTACGAAAATAAATATGATTGTGCTTTATGAAGTTTATGGTTTAAGGGCACATTTATTTCTTCTTCTTCAACTTTTAGAAGAAGAAAAAATATGGCCCATGCCCCTCAGCTAAACCTTGCAGTTGTACAGGGGACTGCAGGACTTTCAGTTTCATATATATCTATTCACTAAGTATTTAATTTAAACTAGCCAGCTGTGTCAAAGCAGATGGGTCAAAAAGCCACGAGGCCTTCACTAGTCAGGGCTACAGTACAACACAACTAGTGAGCTGCAGAGCACTTCTATAATTCTACTTATTAACGTGTCACCAAATTCTGATTGACAATGACAGAACAATGGTCAACGCAAATACTGAAATTTTTAGCCAGTCCGCACAAACAGATGAGACACTATGGCTGCTCACTTTCAACATGTCATCTGGCAACTCAGAAAATACTTTCTTTCATTGCACGGCTTGGTATCTAGAACATTGTGTCAAAAAGAAAAGGGCGTCATGTTTCCTAAATGATGCAACAAATAGTAAGCAACAGAGGCAGGCCTGCACTTTGTTCTAAAGCAGCTTATTTACTGAACTGATGACAAAACTTACCCAGCTTTGCAACTTAATTCAAGGGCAAAAAAGGTCAAACTGTCTTCTTCATAAATTATGTTTTTATATTATATATATATATATATATATATAATATATAAATTTTATATAATATTATATATATATCACGATGCTAACTGTTGCAGCTCAGTTTTACACTGGTTGCGATAAACACAGCCCCTCAAACTCAAAGAATGCATTTGTATTTTCCCCAAAATCTTTTGTGAAACTCTTCACCTTGTTGACATAATTTGCTGTTTGGAAAATGTTATGATAATGGTAAGTGGTCACCATCGCTCTTTACTCTGTTTGCTTATCAGTCACTACTGGCAGATGACAGCTCTGGGCACTGTGGCACACTAGTCTGTGACTTGAGACCTCAAAATGGCACCTTCCCCGTCAAACATGTGTTGCCTCCCACCGATTGTAATTTGTATACAAATTACAATCAATAATTATAACAGGCAACACAATGTATGAATACTATAATACTGCACTCTTTTGTTTTTTCTATATCAATTTATCAAAATGGGACATCAAACCATCTCGCAATCTAACATCTTAAGCACCATGCACACTGTCATTGACACAGCAACATGCACACTGTCATTGACACAGCAACATGCACTCTGTCACTGACACAGCAACATGCACACAGTCACTGACACAATGTACAAAAATCGTGGACATGGGTGATGACATGGGTGATCTATAACGGCAGCCAAATTCAACAAGAAGAAAATGGAAAAGAATGGGGAAAATATGCACTGATTTCTCAACGGGTCAACTTCAGATGTCTACCTACAGAACGGGAAAGTCTACAAAGTAACACAGCCTTCAACTTAGTTCAACCTGATGAAGCTGGTCACTCTGTGAAAGAAGTTCAACTTCAAGACAAGGAAGAAGAAGAAGGGTCCATAACTCAGTGGTTTAGTGACTGCTGGGTGAGACAGGGTGAAGGACCGCTTTTCAGTTCTTCAGAGTCAACACTGATCTGGTGCAGACTCATCACTTTCACCAGTTTGTGCATGCATGCAGCACACCATTGTGCACTTTAAAGATCCCATGTCCTCCTTTTGCCTGATCAAAGGGAAGGCACAATGGCCAGTGGCATGGAAACACTCAGAAAAGGTACAGAGAAGGCAGAGAAGCAAAATAATCAAAATGACGGGGAACTCCTAGTCCTAGTCCTAAAGGGAAAAAAGAAGAACTTACAAGAAGAAAAGAAACTTTGATGGAAGACCTCGTGATACCAACAATATTCTGACAGTGACAGCCACGCTAATCGACCAGTTCTGAAGTTAGAACCCCTCCCAGAAAACAAAAAGACAAATCTGGCCGACAAAATTTCAAGATTTTGCAGCAAAGAACATCACAGAAAGACACTGAGACAAGCAACCCTTAACTTAGACCCTTCTTAGTCCCCCACTCAAGTCAAATACCAAGCAGCACAAGAACTCCTTTTTCGTCCGCACCACCACCGACTGGAACCACTTCACTGACGACCAGGTGAAGGCTGAGAACTTCATACGACTGATCGCCACCCCAAGCACCATATAACTCACACGCGCGCACTCCCCTCCCGTCGCATCCAACCTAAGTTCGGCCTCGCGACGTACCAAATC
>JABMCL010002846.1:82500-90000 GCA_018857735.1 Alviniconcha marisindica | reverse complement strand
AAAGCCATAAGAGCACAGAAGCAAAAATAACCGTGCCAGCGACAAACAGATGGAAAGCCAAGCTCACTATAAATAACCTTAACTCTAACTAACCCTTTACTAACCCGGCTACTATCTAGAAATACACAAAGGCTGGAGACCGAAAAAGCAAATTACTAATCAGGTCTTCCGTTGACAAAGCATCGGGGTGTAAACAAATGCAGAGGAAAGAGAAGTGCAAAATGGCTGCCTTAATCAGGCAAGCAAACAGCGCGTACGAAATGGCCAACAATTCACACACAAAAAAGAACGTATGGTGGAAGAGGAGGGGAAAAAAAGAAAAAGAAAAAACACTTTCTAAAAATGAAAGAGGAGGCAGGAAATGTCAGCGAACAACGTGACAAAGACTGGATACACGTAATCCGGGTACACGACACACAACCCACTTAGCAGCGACAACAACACTGCGGGGCAGCAGACGCCCACACAAAGAAAGACAGCGGTATCGTTAAACCTCGAGACGACCCCAATTACTTGTACATCGTAAAAGAACGATATAACTCGAGAAACGGAAAGGGAAAACAAAGAGAAAAATAGTGAGTGGCAAAAACCTATCACTAACCCAACCCCAAACCCAAACTCCAAGCACTGGTTTACGACATCCTTCCTTCCGGAAAGCGATGCTCGCTCGGAGATTGCCCCAAACCCTAACCCAGGGAGGCCACGAAGTCTCTATAGTCTAATGAACTAGAACTAACAAAACTTTTTGATCTTTATACATGATGAAACAAACGAGCAAAAAAATGGTGGAAAAACAAAAACACCCAATAAAAGGCCGGCTCCCTGATGAGGTCTAGCCTGTTGTGAAACTGAAGGCAATGGCAATCACAACGAAACACCGAAACGCCGTACGCCTAACAAGGTTAGTGAGTAATTTGGTGTTTTACGCCCAGTCAACCATTACGGTTAATCTCAGGGCGTTACCTAACAAGGCTCAAGAAAGATGGAAAGACACGGGGAAAATCAACAATGACGCAACTCGGTGTTGGCAACGGCGTCGGAGATTCATCCTCGGAGATTCGAACTGGAAATTTTGATAAGTCGGTTACCCTGTGGGCACACCTACAATCCAAGACAGCAGATGCTGACCTAGAAGCAGCAGTTACTAGCTTCAGACAGTTCTCCAAAACAGCAGAGACTGACGCAGAAACAGCCGTCACTAACTTCAGACAGTTTTCCAAGGCAGCAGATGCTGACCTACAAACAGCCGTTACCAACTTGAGACAGTTCTACAAGACAGCAGATGCTGACCCCGAAACAGCCGTCACTAACTTCACACGGTTCTCCAAGACAGCAGCTGTTGACCTAGAAACAGCAGGAGGGCAATAAGCAGCACGGTTGCCATGGAGATGGACAGGGAGGCGGCGGTCTTGATGTCAGAGCTGGGCAGCTTTCGCGTGTGCAGGTGGTTGACGACGCGCTCCCACTGGGTCAAGATGGCGGTCCTGGCCCTTGGCCAGGCGGAGGGACCGGTCAGTCGGTACTGGTAGGGGCTGCACGGACCGAATAGCACGTGCATCGCGAGCCGCGGGTCTGTCACCATCAGCTGACCTGCAAACGGACATGTTGGCATACTTATAATACATCACACAGAAACTGGAAACACAGCAAAAGATTATTTTTTTTTAAAGGCACCACCACCACCGTGCTTGGCAACTTACATAACACATAAAACAGCGTGCTTGGCAGCTTACACAGTACCGTGCTTGGCAGCTTACACAACTCACACAATAAGTAAGTAAACATGGTGCTTAACGTCCACAGAAACCGTACGGCTTATTAGGGACGGGGAGAAGGGGGGGGGGGTATGGAGGTGGGGGGAGAGGGAGATTATATACCTATCGCTACACTGTCACCACCAGAATGATTTCTGCATTAAGGTGGGCAGCGATGAGAGCCATTTTAATGTTTCATAATTGTGAGGGACAAAGTCAAAAGACAGTGTCCACAGACCACAACCTTTGAAGAGAAAGGAGAGCCGAAGTGGATTCGAACCGAGGTTCCTCCGCTTACCAGCCTAACGCCTTACCGCTAGGCCAAAGCGGCTCACTAACTCACACAATACCGTGCTTGGCAGCTTATATAACACACACAACACCCTGCTTGGCAGCTTATATAACACACACAACACCCTGCTTGGCAGCTTACACAACACACACAATACCGTACTTGGCAGCTTACACAACACACACAACACTGTTGTTGGCAGCTAACACAACACATAAAACACCGTGCTTGGCAGCTTACACAACACACACAACACCGTGTTTAGCAGCTAACACAACACACACAAAACTCCGGGGGAAATTGACAGCTAACACAACACACGTAACACCATCTCTAAAGACAGCGGCACTGACCGATACTGGGTTTGCAGCCCACCAGTTCCGCCAGCTCGTCCATGAAGGGCACGAAGTCCACCATGATGGTGTGACGCTGTGAGCGCACGTACTGACGTCGTAGCTCTGCCTGCTTCCGGCGCACGTCACTCCACATTGCGTCACGCGACGGCAACGTCAGAGAGCCCTGGTGAGGCGCGATTGGGGGAGAGAAAAAAAACGTTTTATGTTTCTGATGATGATGATAATTTATGGTCTTACGCGAAACTTAGTCCACTGATAGTCTTTTACTTTACTGTTAATCGTAGCAGAACAGAAGGGGAAAAAAAATTCTGAAACAGAATGACTGCTAGCGTTCTAAAACAAGATCCAAACACAAAAAGGTTCAAGCGAACGCTTATTTATTTTAACACGGACACACAGTATGCAAACAACAGATAAACGGTCAAAAACGGTGAAAAATGAAAGAAAAATACTTATCTTGTTTTGGTTTAGTTTTTACATCTTGTTCGGTGCATGGAAGATTGTTGGCATGTAAAAACAATGGCATGTAAGAACAAGCTGTAAAAACTAAACCAAAACAAGATAAGTCTTTTTCTTTCATTTTTCATCGTTTTTGACCGTTTATCTGTTCTTTAAGTGTCGTTTTGTGGCTCGATAAAGGGGATTTCCCCGAAAATTTGCATACTGTGTGTCCGTGTTAAAATAAAGAAGCGTTCGTTTGAACTTTTTTTGTGTTTGGATCTCGTAATGGAACAGCTCTAAACAGAGAAATGTACTCACCTATATGACGAAACACAAGGAACAATTAAACACAAGCGCTTTCGACAGAGAGTCTTCGTCAGTTGTAAGAAGACCGATAGAAAATAATAAAAGAAGAAGGAAGTAAAGAAGAAGATAGACAAGGAGTTGATGTAAACCAATGTTAAGAACACGTAGATTTAAAACGACGTCATCAAAATGACGAAAATTAGGAGCAGCACGATCTACACGATCAAGATGTGTTAATCGTAACACCAGGTCTTATGTGAAATAAAATAACGTTTTATTTTCCTGTTGATTATGATACTAGGTTTTATGTGAATTACAAATAACGTGTTACTTTCCGGTTCATTGTGGTATCAGGTCGTGTGTCAAATACAAATAGAGTTTTACTTTCCTGCTGATAATGATAGCGTCGTATCCGAAATATATTAATAATGTTTTACTTTCCTGCTGATCGTGATACCAGGTCTTATGTGAAATACAAATAGTGTTTCACTTTCTTGTTCATTGTGGCAACAGGTCGTGTGCGAAATACATTTTTTTTCTCTTTTTTCTTTTTTTCTTTCTTTCTTTTTTTACTTTCCTGTTCATTACGACAACAGATTTCTGCAGCTATAGAACGTACTTTGTTTGGAGAATTTGGGGTATAACATGACGTCAAATAACGAAGGATATTCCTGGTGATGTCAAAGCATTGCTTCGAGGAAAAGCTACAGAGAGCTAACAATGTTAGTTAAGCGTGACGTCGAAATGGGGATAGTTAAGCGTGACGTCGAAATGGGGATATCTTTGTTAACGTCAGAGCATTACTTACAAGACAAGGTACAAACTGTCCATAACGTTAATTAAATGTGACTAACAATGTTAGTGAAGCGTGACGTCGAAATGGGGATATCTTTGTTAACGTCAGAGCATTACTTACAAGACAAGGTACAAACTGTCCATAACGTTAATTAAATGTGACTAACAATGTTACGTGAAAAACGGCGTGACGTCGAAATGGGGATATCTTTGTTAACGTCAGAGCATTACTTACAAGACAAGGTACAAACTGTCCATAACGTTAATTAAATGTGACTAACAATGTTAATTAAGCGTGACGTCGAAATGGGGATATCTTTGTTAACGTCAGAGCATTACTTACAAGATAAGGTACAAACTGTCCATAACGTTAATTAAATGTGACTAAGCGTGACGTCGAAATGGGGATATCTTTGTTAACGTCAGAGCATTACTTACAAGACAAGGTACAAACTGTCCATAACGTTAATTAAATGTGACTAACAATGTTAGTTAAGCGTGACGTCGAAATGGGGATATCTTTGTTAACGTCAGAGCATTACTTACAAGACAAGGTGCAAACTGTCCATAACGTTAATTAAATGTGACCTCCAAATGGATAACACAGGCTATGTAGTCTATCTGTCCAGGCAGGCTACTCGTCTTTATGACTGCTCCGCACAGCTATTGAAACAGCAATTAATGAAGAGCACACGTTGCCGCTTCGCATTGGCCGGGGTCCCGATGGTGATCGAAGAGCTTAACGTCCTCGAATGTCGGGTCGACATATTAAGGACAAACTGTGACCAATGCGTAAGCATGGTTCAATGTCGGCTCTCCTTTCTCTTCGAAAGTTGGGGTCTGTGGATACTGTCTTTTGACTTTGTCCCTCACAATGAATTATGAAACATTAAAATGGCTCTCATCCGCGCAGCTGACCACCGACGCGGTCAGCGCCCTCCGAAAGGTTTGGGTACTGATAAAGACTGTGGAAGCAACCTAGCGCCCAAGCACGCACGTAAACATGAGACGCATCCACCCCGGGTAAAAAAAAAAAAAAGTTCCGTCTCGATTCAAACGATTTTGGTTTTATTTGAGCTGGCGTAAGCAACCTGGCAACATAAAACAAACGTCAGATATAATCTGAGTTGTTTGTAACAAACTTAATTACTACTGTTTGAGTACCAACAACAAAAAATTGCTCGTTAGCTGACAGTTTGTTTGTTTGTTTGTTGTTGTTGTTGTTGTTTTTTTGGGGGGCCTATGGCGTAACTAAATACGGCAGCGGTTGAAGAAAGGATGTCGTAAACCAGTGCTTGGAGTTTGATTAGCACCCAAACCTTTCGGAGGGCGCTGACCGAGTCGGTGGACAGCTGCGCGGAGACAATGAGTGGCGTAACTAAATCTGGCAGAGTTTGAAGGAAGGTGCCGGAAAGCGATGCTAGGAGTCAAACTCCGAGCACTGGTTTACGACATCTTTCCTTCAACCACTGCCGTATCTAGTTACGCCATAGGTCCCAGAAAACTATCAGCTAACGAGCAGTTTTTCGTTGGTGCTCAAACAGTAGTAAGTTTGTTACAAACAACTCAAATAAAACAAGGCGTGTCATTTACAGCCGCCAACAAAGTTTACACCAGCACAAATAAAACCACAATCGTTTGAATCGAGACGGAACTCTTTTTCTTACCCGGGTGGATGCGTCTCATGTTTACGTGCGTGCTTGGTGCCAGGTTGCTTCTACAGTCATATTAGTACCCGAACCTTTCGGAGGGCGCTGACCGCGTCTCTGGACAGCTGCGCGGAGATAAAGAGTGCCCCTTCAGTGGCGTAACTAAATCTGGCAGAGTTTGGAGGAGGGTGCCGGAAAGCGATGCTCGGAGTGCGCCACTGACCTTGATGACGCCAGACGCCAGACGGCTCTGCATCTCAGAGATGGGCATGATGGCACCCAGGGGCTGGATGCAGCCGATGATGGCTAGGGTGGGGTGACGCAGGTCCGGCGGGAACACATACTTGTACAGGTCCACCTGGCCATAAAGAAGATGTATTAGTTATCTGTGGAGGGTGGGGGGGGGGAGGAGGGGGGGAGAAGAGAAAGACAAAAATGTTTAAAGGAGAGGAAGAAATATTGATTTAAATTCTCTTTTTTATCATTTTTTTTTCTCTCTCTCTCTCTCTCTCTCTCTCTCTCTCTCTCTCTCTCCCCCCCCCTCTCTCCGTCCTCTTCTCCCCCTCCTTCTCTGTGTGTTGTGTGTGTGTGTGTGTGTGGTGTGTGTGTGTGTGTGGTTTGTGTGGTGTGGTGTGTGTGTGTGTTGTGGTGTGTGTGTGTTTGTGTGGTGTTGTGTGTGTGTGTGTGTTGTGTGTGTGTGTGTGTGTGTGTGTGTTGTGTGTGGTTGTGTGTGTGTGTTGTGTTGGTTTTATGTATAGTGGTGCGTGCGTGCTGCTGCGTCTGGCGCATGTACTGTTTACACCATACAACTGTGTAGCAGTTTTTCAGTGTCACTTTATTCTTTTGATGAAATAATGTACACACGAGAAAGACAAAGAGGGGAGAGGAGAGCACGTGATGGAGAGAGAGAGAGAGAGAGTGTGGTGTGTGTGTGTGTGTGTGTGTGTGTGTGTGTGTGTGTGTGTGTGTGTGGTGTGTGTGTGTGTGTGTGTGTGTGCGTGCGTGTGTGTGTGTGTGTGAGTCAAACGCGCAGTCCTCTCACCCTGTGGAATGCACTGTGAACTCGAACTCGAACTCGAAAACTTTATTTTACAAGGATTGTAGTTTAGGTTCAGTCAAAAACCTGTCTAACAACTAGTCCTTGAATATACAACTAGGCTATTGCAGATACCGGGTGACCCCACAACGTGTAACAACAACAACAAAGTAATAGCACACACACACACACACACAAAAAGGCCCACCTGGTTTTCGGTGACGTCAATGATGGATTTGTGGATGAAGGGAAAGCCGAAGACGTAGCCAGTAGCCAGAATGATGACGTCAACGTCCTCCTCCACTGAGCCATCGGTGAACTCCACCGCTCGTGACTTCACTTGTTTGACGTCAGCCTTCACTGTGACGGAGCCGCACGAGATGCGCGTGCCGAGGTCATCGTTTACCATGCACACCTGTTCGACGAAAGAGAGAGAGAGAGAGAGACAGGGTGAGTGGGGAGAGATTCAAGATTTCAAGATTCAAATGGTTTATTTTAGACTTGAGCGAGTGCTCATATCAACATACACAACACGGTACACAACAATTGATGGTAAGTAGAGCTGCGTTTGAAAAGATTAACTTTACATCTCTTCAGAGCAGATTTTTTTTAAAATCTCTTTTAGAGGACATCGCTACTCTGTCCAACACGACTGATGCTGATGATGATGAAGTGATGCTTTATGTCCTCAGATGTCAGTTGACATATTAGGGACAAGTTGTGACCAATGCCGAAGCACGGTGCAATAAATCTTTACGTCCACGGAAACCAGAAGGCTCGTTAGGACGGACAGTCCAGGACGTCCACCTCGACTCTCACACAGCTCCTGAACCATGAACACAATTGATGCATAATCAATGCCAGGTTTAAT
>JABMCL010002846.1:70000-75000 GCA_018857735.1 Alviniconcha marisindica | reverse complement strand
AAACATCACATGCACCGATAGGACTGGGGTGCGAACAGATCTCGTGGCTGATGTAGCCTTACCCAGGTAAACACTGAAACATCACATACACTGTAGGACTGGGGTGCGAACAGATCTCGTGGCTGATGTAGCCTGACCAAGATAAACACTGAAACATCACATAAACTGATAAGACCTGACAGCTGCTCTTGCAGCTGCTGTAGCTTTATTCAGATATACCCAGGTAAACACTGAAACATCACATACACTGGCAGGACTGGGTATAGTGTTCAGCTCTCGTGACTGATGTAGCCGTACCCAGGTAAACTGGGGAGCGGGACAGCTCAGTGGTTAGAGCGCCGGACTCGTGATTGAAAGGTCGCGGGTTCGAATCCCTGCAGGAGCGGCGGGAGAATTTTCTCCTCCAAGGTCAACTTTCTGTGCTGACTCTATTTCGGTATCCGTTCCACCCCCATTTTACCGCAGTAGCACATAACAGATACCGGTCATTCTGCCAAAAGTGCAGGTGGCAGGTTACAGCTAAACACGCACACACCTTACGTATGTGGCTTTGCATGAAGTGACATGGAGCATGGTTGTATGGTGTACACAGACCTTGCACCGAGACGGCAGCAGTTTCATGCGGCACCAGCCATGCCAGCGCTGTAAGTACACCACTTCGGTGAATATTCAAAAACGCACTTTAAAAAGCTAGTCACTCATGCAGAATCACGTGCGAGCGCAGTGAGTCTGCTCGAGAGAGCGGAGAATAGCGCTATATAAAAGCGATCATAATCATTCATCATCAACTCTGAAACATCACGTACGCTGGTAGGACCTGAGAGCTGTTCTTGCGGCTGCTGTAGCTTTATTCAAATATATCCAGGTAGTAAACACTGAAACATCACATACACCGATAGGAATGGGATGCGAACGGATCTCGTGGCTGATGTAGCAGTACCCAGGTAAACACTGAAACATCACATACACTAGTAGCACTGGGTTGTGGCCAGCTCTCGTAGCTGATGTAGCCGTACCCAGGTAAACACTGAAACATCACTTAAACTGATAGGTAGGACCTGACGGCTGCTCTTGCGGCTGCTGTAGCTTTATTTAAATAATTTATATCCAGGTAATAAACACGGAAACATCACATACACTGTAGGACTGGGTAGTGGCCAGCTCTCGTGGCTTTATTCAAATAATATAGATCTAGCTTACCCAGTGTAAACACTGTAACATCACATACACTGTAGGACTGGGTTGTGGCCAGCTCTCGTAGCTGATGTAGCCTTACCCAGGTAAATACTGAAACATCACATAAACTGACAGGAGGACCTGACGGCTGCTCTTACAGCTGCTGTAGTTATTTTCAATATATCCAGGTAAACATACTGATAACTACATACACTTGGACGGCTAGACAGTCTTCGTGCTGATCAAAGTCTTATCCAGCGTGTAAACACTTAACATCACATAACACTGTAGGTAGCGTTGCTCTTGCGGCTGCTGTGGCTTACCAGGTAAACACTGAAACATCACATACTACTAGAGTACCTGACGGGCTAGCGCTGCTCTTGTGGGCTGATGCAGTCTTTCCTATGTAAACATCTGAAAACACCGCAAACACTGGTAGAACAGGCTAGCGCTGCTCTTGCGGCTGCTGTTGGCTTATCATGTAAACACTGAAACACCGCATATACATGGTAGAACAGGCTAGCGCTGCTCTTGCGGCTGTGAGTCTATTCCATGTAAACACTGAAACACCGCAAACACTGGTAGAACAGGCTAGCGCTGCTCTTGCGGCTGCTGTTGGCTTATCCATGTAAACACTGAAACACCGCATATACTGGTAGAACAGGCTGCGCTGCTCTTGCGGCTGTGTTATTCCATGTAACACTAAACACCGCAAACACTGGTAGAACAGGCTAGCGCTGCTCTTGCGGCTGCTGTTGGCTTATCCATGTAAACACTGAAACACCGCATATACTGGTAGAACAGGCTAGCGCTGCTCTTGCGGGTGTAGTTATTCCTATGTAAGCACTAAAACACCGCAAACACTGGTAGAACAGGCTAGCGCTGCTCTTGCGGCTGCTGTTGGCTTATCCATGTAAGCACTGAAACACCGCAAACACTGGTAGAACAGGCTAGCGCTGCTCTTGCGGCCTACTGTTGGCTTATCCATGTAAACACTGAAACACCGCATATACTGGTAGAACAGGCTAGCGCTGCTCTTGCGGGTGTAGTTATTCCTATGTAACACTAAACACCGCAATACTGGTAGAACAGGCTAGCGCTGCTCTTGCGGCTGCTGTTGGCTTACCATGTAAGCACTGAAACACCGCATATTACACCCCCGGGTGTTTCAGTAACAGAAAACGCTATAGGCGGGTGCTCTTGCGGGTGTAGTTATTCCCATGTAAGCGCTGAAACACCGCAAACACTGGTAGAACAGGCTAGCGCTGCTCTTGCGGCTCCCCCTGGTTGGGGGGTTACCCATGTAAGCACTGAAACACCGTATATACTGGTCGAACAGGCTAGCGCTGCTCTTGCGGCCGCTGTTGGCTTATCCACGTAAACACTGAAACACCGCATATACTGGTAGAACAGGCTAGCGCTGCTCTTGCGGCCGCTGCTGGCTTACCCATGTAAGCACTGAAACACCGTATATACTGATAGAACACGCTAGCGCTGCTCTTAGGGCGTGCTGTTGGCTTAAAGCCGGTGACACTTTTATTAAAACCGCAAAAATTATATTCTTACCTTTTAATCCGATTCCCAAAAGGCTGTGACGTCGCTTGCTTCCAGTTGTATCGGCCAGTAGGACCATGAAACGAGCAGCTGTCTGCTTCACGGGAAGGGCCAGAGAAGTACGCAAAGTGACGGGGTGTAGCGAAGAACATCACATTATATACACACAGACAATGCGGAAATCTAGGTATATTTAAACTTCTTTTTTTTTTTAAATCCCCCAATTGAACCACACACACGCACACAACACACACACACACACGCACACAACACTCACACGCACACAACACACACACACACACACACTCTCTCTCTCTCTCTCTCTCTCTCTCTCTCTCTCTCTCTCTCTCTCTCTCTCTCTCTCTCTCTTCCTTCCCCCCCGCCCACCCAATTCCGCGTAAAAGTACAAAACGTCCGCTAAAAAAAAGTGGTGGGAAGTGGTGGTGAGGGGATGAGCGGAGAGAACGTAACGGGGGAGGGTGATGGTGGGGTGGGGGAATTGAAGATCCGGTTACGACGGTGACAAGCACTTTTTGCTGTGGGCTGATCGGTTATTTTGTGGCGGGGACCGGGCAACAGTCAAGGACGACACCAAGCCCCCACGTTCCCCCCAGGGAGTCCCTCCGCTGACGTCGGCTGCAAACAGCTCCAAACTGCGTCCCGCGAGTGATCGTGGCGCGCGCGCTATGCTGACGTCACGAAGATTTCAGCGTGCGTTCTGACGTTGATGGAAATCCTCGACGATCTTCCTTAACTGAAAGTCGCCCAGATAATTGCAACCGTCATGGCTGACTGGATGTTAGAAAAACGATTATCTGTGTATCCTTAATTGAAAGAACGAGTTATCTATCGACCCTTATTTGAAAGGACGAGTTATTTATTTGTCCAAATTTGAAAGGATCTATCCATCCTTAATTGAAAGGACAAGTTATCTCTCTATGCTAAATTGAAAGGAGGAGTTATCTCTCTAACCTTAATTGAAAGGACAACTTATCTATCTATCCTTAATTGAAAGGACATTAACTTATCTGTCTATCCTCAGTTGAAAGGACGGGTTATCTATCTATCCTTAATTGAAAGGACAAGTTATCTCTCTATGCTTAATTGAAAGGACATGTTATCTCTCTATCCTTAACTAAAAGGACGAGTTATCTATCTATTCTTAATTGAAAGGACGAGTTATCTCTCTATCCTTAATTGAAAGGACGAGTTATCTATCTATGCTTAATTGAAAGGGCGAGTTATCCGAATTATACCAGCATCGTCCGACCCATGGGTGTATGTTGTACACAGAACGTTCGCCGAGGTGGCAGCAGTTTCATGTGGCACCAGCCATGTAACAACCAAACAGCGCTTTAAGTACACCACTTCCATGGCTAGTCAAAACAGCGCTTTAAGTACACCACTTCCATGGCTAGTCAAACAGTGCTGTGAGTACACCACTTCGGTAGCTAGTCAAAAAACAGCTCTGTAAGTACACCACTTCGGTGGCTAGTCAAAACACCGCTGAAAGTACACCACTTTGGTGACTAATCAAAACAGCGCTGTAAGTACATCACCTCGGTGGCTAGCCAAAACAGCCCTGAAAGTACACCACTTCGCTAGTCAAACAGTGCTGTGAGTACACCACTTCGGTAGCTAGTCAAACAGCACAGAAAGTACACCACTTGGGTGGCTACTCAAAACAGCGCTGAAAGTACACCACTTGGGTGACTATCAAAACAACGCCGTAAGTACACCACTCAGGTGGCTAGCCAAAACAGCGCTGTAAGTACACCACTTGGGTGGTTACTCAAAACAGCCCTGAAAGTACACCACTTGGGTGGCTACTCAAAACAGCCCTGAAAGTACACCACTTGGGTGGCTACTCAAAACAGCGCTGAAAGTACACCACTTGGATGGCTACTCAAAACAGCGCTGAAAGTACACCACTTCAGTGACTAGTCAAAACAGCGCTGAAAGTACACCACTTGGGTGGCTACTCAAAACAGCGCTGAAAGTACACCACTTGGGTGGCTACTCAAAACAGCACTGTAAGCACACCACTTTGGTGACTAGCCAAAACAGCGCTGAAAGTACACCACTTCGGTGACTAGTCAAAACAGCGCTGTAAGCACACCACTTTGGTGACTAGCCAAAACAGCCCTGAAAGTACACCACTTCGGTGACTAGCCAAAACAGCGCTGTAAGTACACCACTTCGGTGACTAGCCAAAACAGCGCTGTAAGCACACCACTTCGGTGACTAGCCAAAACAGCGCCGTGTAAAGT
>JABMCL010002846.1:55000-65000 GCA_018857735.1 Alviniconcha marisindica | reverse complement strand
CTTCTTTCTTCAGAGGAAGTTCCTCCTCAGCCGGAGACCAAAATCACCAGCAGCGAAAAGAGACTAACGAGAGCCGGTTTGGCCTAGCGGTAAGGCGTTAGGCTGGTAAGCGGAAGGACCTCGGTTCGATACCGCTTTGGCTCTCCTTTCTCTTCAAAAGTTGCAGTTTGTGGACACGGTCTTGTGACTTTGTCCCTCACAATTAATGAAACATTAAAATGGCTCTCATCGCTGCCCATCTTAATGCAGGTCGTTCTGGTGGTGACAGTGTAGCGATAGGTATATACTCTCCCTCTTCCCCCACCTCCATACCCCCTTCCCCCCATTCTCCCCGTCCCTAATAAGCCTTATGGTTTCTGTGGACGTTAAGCACCATGTTTACTTATTTACTTACTTACTAAGAGACTAACGTGACCAGTTATGCCTCCTGAATATGGGGCGTTGGGTATAAATGGGTTAAGGGTCAGCCTTCTGACACATAGTTCAGGAGCTGTGTGAGAATCGAGGTGGCCGTCCTGGGCTGTCCGTCCTAACGAGCCTTCTGGTTTCCGTGGACGTAAAGATTTATTGAACCATGCTTCGGCATTGGTCTCAGCTTGTCCCTAATATGTCAAGTGACATCTGAGGACATTAAGCAACACTACCTACCTACCTACCTTCTGACAGTCTTGAGGAAGAAGGTTAGTCGTCGTTGTTTTCTTCTATTCAGAAGTCTCTGCAGGCCCACTCTGAAAATAATAATAATAATAAATAATAATAATAATTCTTATAAAGCGCCGTTCTCTAACCAGAGTTAAAGTCATTGCGCCGTACATTTTATGACAAAAAACACATTAACATACCTTTCAAACAAACAGAATCTTAAACATTGTAGTCTACCATTATCGCCTATCAAACAATAACCACCATATTACACACACACACACACACACACGCACGCACGCACGCACGCACACACACACACACACACACACACACACACACACACACACACACACACACACACACCCGCGCGCGCGCGCGCGCGCGCACACACGCACGCACGCACGCACGCCACGCACGCACGCACGCACGCACGCACGCACGCACGCACGCACGCACGCACGCACGCACGCACGCACGCACGCACGCACGCAGCACACTCACACACACACACACACACACGCACACACGCGCACACGCACGCACAACACACAACACACGCACGCACACACACACACACACGCACACACACGCGCACACGCACGCACGCACGCACACACGCACGCACGCACACGCACGCACACACACACACACACAGAAAGAGAGAGATCAATGTATCCTGTGAGCTACCAGGGACCAGACTGCTGCAGTCCGAGTTCTCTTTGTCTCAGCGTGTCGGTTTTGGACAAAGCGTGTTTTGGTAAGTAAAATAAACACGGTGCTTAACCTCCACAGAAAACACAAGGCTTATTAGGGACGGGGAGAAAGGGGGAAGGGGGAGAGTATATACCTATCGCTACACTGTCACCACCACAATGACTCCTGCATTAAGATGGACAGTGATGAGAGCCATTTTAATGCTTCACTAACTGTGAGGGACAAAGTCACAAGACCGTGTCCACAGACCACAATTTCTGAAGAGAGAGGAGAGCCGAAGCGGAATCGAACCGAGGCCCTTCTGCTTACCAGCCTAACGCCTTACCGCTGGGCCAAACCGACTCACAAGCGTGTTTTGGGAAGGCAATAGTTCCTTTAAAGGGAGGCAAATAAAGAAGAAGGAGAACAACAACAACAACAACAACAACAATGGAAATTTGTAAAGTGCCTACCCTGCGGCTCAAAGCGATGAACGAGCATAGAATGTACATCGAGATGATTTTTTTTTATCAGCAATAAAAAATAAAAAAGCCAACACATAATGTAGACAAGGGTTCAAGCGTAACTATGCGAAAGATGCACACACACACACACGCACGCACGCGCACGCACGCACGCACGCACGCACGCACGCACGCACGCACGCACGCACGCACCACACACACACACACACACACGCATGCACGCACGCACGCACGCACGCACGCACACACGCACGCACGCACGCACGCACGCACGCACACACACACACACACACACACACACACACACTGTACAGACTGATAGGGGTGAAGGACAATGTTGCTTAACTGAAATATCCTGAATGCTGGGGAATGCCAGCTAGGCTAGTGAATATAGCGGGGTGGGGCCAGACTGGACCCAGGAGCAAAGGGCAGGGGTTCGGGAGGAGGCTACGGTGTGGAGGAAGAGAAGGGAAGAGGGGACGGGGTGGGGGGGAGGGGGGGAGGGGGGGGAAGGGGGGGGGACGACAGAAACTGCTTAATCACGGCACTAACTGTAACAAACAAGTGCGAGTGGACTTTGATACTGAAACAAAATTTCTCAACATACTTTCCGGATCTGCCTTCACCCTGCACTCAAACCGGATGTCCGGGGGGGGACAGGGAAGTGGGGGTGAAAGTGGGGGCGGGGGAGGCAACCGGGAAGGGGGGGGGAGCGGAGGAGACAGAAAGATGGAGATGGGAGGGGGGCGGGGGGGGGGCGTACTCTTTAAAAAAAAATCGGTAACAACATACTTTGGTCGATTTTGTTTGATTCAAACAAACTTTCAACCGGATGTCTAGCGGACCCGGTAGGGCCGGGCGGGGAGGGGGGGGGGAGGGTGAGAGGGGTGGGGGAAGAACGAGGCAGTGTTTGGGGGGGGGGAGTGAGGGGAAACAGAGGGGAAGGGAACTCAGAACTGTTTTCCAGTCCATTTGCCGCCAGTAGCCATTAAGCCCCGAAGTGAACGACGCCCAAGTAGCCCGGTTTTCCCTACACGGAATTTCCAGCCTTTGCTGTTTCAGCAGCATACACCGCCATGCTGTGCTGGGGTCACACGTACAGTGATGATACCGCTACACAAAGTGACGATACCACCACACAAAGTGACGATACCACCACACAAATTGACCGCTACGCAAAGAGACGATACCGCTACACAAAGTGACGATACTGCCGCACAAAGAGAAGACACCGCTACACAAAGTGACGATACCGCTACAGAAAGAGACGATACCGCCACACAAAGAGACGATACCACCACACAAATTGACCGCTACGCAAAGAGACGATACCGCTACACAAAGTGACGATACCGCCACACAAATTGACCGCTACGCAAAGAGACGATACCGCTACACAAAGAGACGATACCGCTAACAAAGGACGATACCGCCACACAAAGTGACGATACCGCTACGCAAAGAGACGATACCGCTACACAAAGTGACGATACCGCCACACAAATTGACCGCTACGCAAAGAGACGATACCGCTACACAAAGTGACGATACCGCCACACAAAGTGACGATACCGCTACACAAAGTGACGATACCGCTACACAAAGTGACGATACCACCACACAAATTGACCGCTACGCAAAGAGACGATACCGCTACACAAAGTGACGATACCGCCGCACAAAGAGAAGACACCGCTACACAAAGTGACGATACCACCACACAAAGTGACGATACCACCACACAAATTGACCGCTACGCAAAGAGACGATACCGCCGCACAAAGAGAAGACACCGCTACACAAAGTGACGATACCGCTACACAAAGTGACGATACCGCTACACAAAAAGACGAATCCGCTACACAAAGTGACGATACCGCTACACAAAGTGACGATACCACCACACAAATTGACCGCTACGCAAAGAGACGATACCGCTACACAAAGTGACGATACCGCTACACAAAGTGACGATACCACCACACAAATTGACCGCTACACAAAGGCAGCTGGTTACCTCAGTCAGTTGCACCGCTACGGTCCACCATTTTGATTTCGGATGAAGTCGATAGGGTTGCATCGTAAAGCTAAAACAGCAATCAAATCAACAAAAGCAGCCCAAATTACAATCTCGTACAAGCGTACGATGCTAATCTACAAAGACAAGTACAGGTTTATCGTTTACGTAGCAAAACAAAGTGGAAATGGTCCCTACGAATCCACTGACGGTGGTGAGAATGCAGCAGCTGACGAAAACTTGGCCATGCGGTAAACAACCTCTGACCTGTGACCTCTGATCCGTGAAAAGATCAAACTGAATGTCCACCAGCGATTCTGTGACTACACAGGTCAGAATGCTAGCAGGCTGAGTCACACACACACACACACACACACACACACACACACACACGCACACGCACACGCACGCACGCACGCACGCACGCACGCACGCACGCACGCACGCACGCACGCACGCACGCACGCACGCACGCACGCACGCACACACACACACACACACACACACACACACACACACACACACACACAGATACCTGGTAGGCATGTAGGTAGGTAGGTAGGTAGGTGAGGTAGGGAGGTAGTCAGGTAGGCAGGTAGGGAGATAGGTAGGGAGGTAGGGATTTAGGTAGGTAGGGGAGTAGGGTGGTAGGCAGGTAGGGAGGTAGGTAGGCATGTAGGCAAGTATGTAGGTAGGTAGGCAGGGAGGCAGCTAGGTAGGTAGATAGGTAGACATGTAGTGCTGGAGGTAGGTAGGTAGGTAGGTCGGTATGGTGGTAGGCAGGTAAGCAGGTAGTTAAATAGTTAGCTACTTAGTTATTATAGCTAGGCTTTGGATTTTAACGTGCTTCCAAACGCACATCATGACCTCAGAACGACCAGACACTGTCATAATTCGATACACAATTTAATTCCTTCTCACATATGTTACATTAGGCACATACACAGAGGTCAGACCGACAAACGCAATCCAAACACACAAGTAGAGCATGCATATATAATAATACATAATAATTACACGCACATTTTAACAAGAGTATTCTTTCGACACGGTCTTTGTGTGCAATATCGACCTTTTCGTCTAACTTTTCAATGCTTGGTTAATATATATATATATTAACCAAGCATATATAAGGCATGGGAATTGTCCGCGAAAACGCACATTTCCGCGGTAGTGGTGGCTTTCCGCGGAGAATTTTTTTTTTGTCCGCAGGAAAAAAGAAATCGGTGGTAAAAAAGAAAGAAAAAATAAGAAAAAAAGAAGAAAGAGAAGAAGGAAGAACCAGTTTTAGTTCCGCACCGAATACCCGCGAAACATACGGAGCGCGTTCACACACGGCTAATGCCCGCCTTGGTCGCGTAATTGTGAACACAGTCACTTGCTGTTACTCTCGCGGGCTTGTAACAGGCTTGAATGCAGTCATTCTTACTCGCCTCTGGGCTATGTTTCGGCTAAGAAAAAGTGAATATTACGAAAAGTTTGAAAGCGAATTTTCCAGGGGGTTGGGAGGGGGGGGTAGATTTCAGAGTTTTTCTTACGAATCAATTCCCATGCCGGATATATATATATATAAAAACAAAACGTCATCCAAAACCTTTCTCTCTTTATTTTTCACAAATATTATCAAACTTTTTTATGTTTCTTTATCCAAACAATTGCATAGTTGTTAAGACCAGTGTTACATGGCAACACACACTACACATAAATATTTTTTGTATAATAGCTAATATCAGTGCTATGTCGCAGCATACACTGCAAGCATCACCAAAAGACTGAACTGATACGTCCAGTCAACCGTGAACACATCACCAGGCAGCCGCATTTGAAAACAAAAACGAAACAAGGGACATAGAAATAAGCTTATCTGCTAAACAAATCTTGTCAGAGCGCAGGAGCTGTGCGAAAGTGGAGGTGGCCGTCCTGGGCTCCCCGTCTCTAATAAGCTACGGTTTCTGTGGACGTCAAGCAACACTTCAACCAATCAACCATCGATCGCAGAGCTCAGGAGCTGTGTGAAAGTCGAGGTGGCCATGCGTGCATCCTGGGCTCCCAGTCCCTAATAAGTCTACGGTCTGTGGCGTAAAGCAACACCAACAACAACAGCAAAAACAACCAGAGCTGTGTGAAGGGGAGGTGGACGTCCTGGGCTCCCGTCCCTATAACCAGGATTCTGTGAACGTAAAGCAACACTTCACACAAGAATACAGACCGGGGAAGGGAGGCGGCGTCCTGGCTACCCGTCCTAATAAGCCTCTTCCCGGGACGCGGCAACATCAAAACACAGAATGGGCAGAGCTCGGCTGTGTGAGGTGGGGGGGCCTGGGCTCCCGTCCTATAACCTGGTTTTGTGGAGCTGCACACTCAACAACACGTAGGCGAGCTCAGAGGTTGAAGGTGGAGGGGCGTTGGGCTACCCTTTAATAAGCCTACGGTTTCTGTGGACGTAAAGCAACGCTTCAACCAATCAACCATCGATCGCAGAGCTCAGGAGCTGTGTGGAAGTCGAGGTGGCCATGCGTGCATCCTGGGCTCCCAGTCCCTAATAAACCTACGGATTCTGTGGACGTCAAGCAACACTTCAACAACAACAGCAAAAATCCAGAGCTCAGGAGCTGTGTGAAAGTCGAGGCGGACGTCCTGGGCTCCCCGTCCCTAATAAACCTACGGTTTCTGTGGACGTCAAGCAACACTTCAACAACAAATCTGGAAAGTAGGCAGGAGAGTGGGCCACCAGCAGACAAAAGGAAAAGACGGAAAGACGGAAAGAGCAAGAGAACTCTACAAGCTAGCAAGACAGCAGGTGAAAACAGTGGAATCAAACAGCACCGCTGAGACCGATTCAGATGGAGGACATGACGTCAGTGGAATCAAACAGCACCGCTGAGACCGATTCAGATGGAGGACATGACGTCAGTGGAATCAAACAGCACCGCTGAGACCGATTCAGATGGAGGACCTGACGTCAGTGGAATCAAACAGCACCGCTGAGACAGAGACAGGTGAAGTACATGAGGACAGGTGGAGGACATGACGTCAGTCCCATTTTTCCTATGAGACAAAACAGCAACAATAAACAAAAGCAACAACAACAAAAATACTACGGCAAACAACAACTAAGACTCAGTATGACTGTAATTATACATTTCGCTCATTTGCAACTGGTAAAAAGCATTATATATATAACCTCGATGCTTTGGAAAGTATATACAGAATGTTTTTGTTTTTTTTTTGTTTTGTTTTTTTCCTTCTTCCCCAGATTGCCTCAGAACAAGCAAAATTCTAACAAATCAACAATTTCCTAACTTAGAAAAAATACAAGCGCAAAACACATTTTTCTTATTTTTTATGCAGTGGTTTGTCTGGTTTGTTGTTATGCAATTGTCTGGTTTGTTGTCAAGCAGTTGTGTGGGCCTGTATGTTCTTGTCGCGCAGTTATCTGAGTCTAAGTCCAAGGGAGTTCCTGTCGGTGTCCTGTTGTCCGAATTCACAGGCAGGTGAGTTCTTGTTATCGTGCAGGTATCTGGGTTGAAGGACAGGTGAGTTCTTGTTGTCGTGAAGGTATCTGGGTTGAAGGACAGGTGAGTTCTTGTTGTCGTGAAGGTATCTGGGTTGAAGGACAGGTGATGTTCTTGTTGTCGAGCAGGTATCTGGGTTGAAGGACAGGTGTGTTCTTGTTGTCGTGCAGGTATCTGGGTTGAAGGACAGGTGAGTTCTTGTTGTCGTGAAAGTATCTGGGTTGAAGGGCAGGTGAGTTCTTTTTGTCCAATTTTCCGAGTTGAAAAGCAGGCTGAGTTGAGTATTCGTGGTTGTTCGAGTTGAAAAGCAGGTGAGTTCTTGCTGTCGTGTTGAAAAGCAGGTTCAGTTGAGTTCTCGTCGTTGTTCGGGTTTAAAAGTATATGAGTTCTTGATGACTGTCGATTCTGAAAAGTCAACAAAAGTGGAGTCAGTGTTGTTCTTTACTCTGTCGTCCACTTGTCCTTGATATGTAACATATATGTTCCTTACTCTGTCGTCCACTTGTCCTTGACTTGTAACATATATGTTCCTTACTATGTCGTCCACTTGTCCTTGACATGTAACATATATGTTCCTTACTCTGTCGTCCACTTGTCCTTGACTGTAACATATATGTTCTTACTCTGTCGTCCATTTGTCCTTACATGAATATATTTTCCTTATTCTGTCGTCCACTTCTTGACATGTAACATTTATTTCTTATCTGCGCCACTGTCCTTGGCAGTAACATATATGTTCTTACTCGTTGTCCACTTGTCCTTGAATGTAACGTATATTTTCCTTACTCTGTCGTCCACTTGTCCTTGACATGTAACATATATGTTCCTTATCTGTCGTCCACTTGTCCTTGACATGTAATGTATATGTTCCTTACTCTGTCGTCCACTTGTCCTTGATGTGTAACATATATATTCCTTACTCTGTCGTCCATTTGTCCCTGACATGCAACATATATTTTTCTTATTCTGTCGTCCACTTGTCCTTGACATGTAACATTTATTTTTCTTATTCTGTCGTCCACTTGTCCTTGACATGTAACATATATGTTCTTTACTCTGTCGTCTACTTGTCCTTAGCATGTAATGTATATGTTCCTTACTCTGTCGTCCACTTGTCCCTGACAGGTAACATATATGTTCCTTACTCTGACGCCCACCTGTCCCTGGCACGTAACATATATGTTCCTTACTCTGCAGTCCACTTGTCCTTGGCAAGTAACATATATGTTCCTTACGCTGTCGTCCACTTGTCCTTGACATGTAACATATATTTTTCTTATTCTGTCGTCCACTTGTCCTTCATATGTAACATAATTATATGTTCCTTCACTCTGTCGTCCATGTCACTTGACATTTAACCATACTGTGTTCTTGCATCTGTCGTCACTTGTCCTTGACATGTAACATATATGTTCCTTACTCTCCGTCCACTTGTCCCTGACATGTAACATATATTTTTCTTATTCTGTCGTCCAATAGACATTGTCATGTAACATATATGTTCTTTACTCTGTCGTCCACTTGTCCTTGACATGTAACATATATGTTCCTTACTCTGCCGTCCACTTGTCCCTGACATGTAACATATATTTTTCTTATTCTGTCGTCCACTAGTCATTGGCATGTAACATATATGTTCTTTACTCTGTCGTCCACTTGTCCTTGACATGTAACATATATGTTCCTTACTCTGTCGTCCACTTGTCCCTGACATGTAACATATATTTTTCTTATTCTGTCGTCCAATAGACATTGTCATGTAACATATATGTTCTTTACTCTGTCGTCCACTTGTCCTTGACATGTAACATATATGTTCCTTACTCTGCCGTCCACTTGTCCCTGACATGTAAATATATTTTTCTTATTCTGTCGTCCACTAGTCATTGGCATGTAACATATATGTTCTTTACTCTGTCGTCCACTTGTCCTTGACATGTAACATATATGTTCCTTACTCTGCCGTCCACTTGTCCCTGACATGTAACATATATTTTTCTTATTCTGTCGTCCACTAGTCATTGGCATGTAACATATATGTTCTTTACTCTCTCGTCCACTTGTCCTTGGCATGTAACATATATGTTCCTTACTCTGTCGTCCACTTGTCCTTGACATGTAACGTATATGTTCTTTACTCTCTCGTCCACACAGTTCCAGACAAAAAAAGCTTTTCATTCGCAGGTGATACGCCGATCAGCCAACAACCTATTCAACCAACCAGCTGATAACCCGTCACATGCAGAAAGAGCGTGATCTCATTAAAACAAAAACAAACAAAAAAACAACAACAAAATCTTAAGGAAGAGTCATGTAGCTGACGCAGTGTGCTAGTATTTCCGAAGCACGTGCTAAGGGAGAGACCGATTTGACATTATAAATAATGCCACGGCATTGTTGAGAGTCAAGATAAAGAAAAAGAGTGGTGTGACGTAATGTCGCGACACTGATAAGCAAGAGAGCGATCTGATTTGATGTGTTGGCATTGTTGAAGGTCATACGAAGGAAGATATAAATCTAATATAACGTCATGGCACCACTGACGGTCACGCGAAAAAAGACAGTAACCTAACGTAACGTCATTCGACTACCGAAGGTCATGCAAAAGAATCCAGTAAACACGCCGGATCCGATTCGCATCCGGG
>JABMCL010002846.1:22500-25000 GCA_018857735.1 Alviniconcha marisindica | reverse complement strand
CGTAAGAAACGACCGGTGATCCGGTGTAAATGCGATGAACTATCAACACAGATGTGACTGTGTGCTGTACGTAAGAAACGACAGGTGATCTGGTGTAAATGCAGATGAATGTCCCTGACTGTGTGCTGTACGTAAGAACCGACCGGTGATCCGGTGTAAATGCGATGAACTGTCAACACAGATGTGCCCCGAGGAACCTATTGTGGGGCGGAAAACGTAACGTGAAGGCCACGTATCGAAACGTGACGCGACGATCCACCACCACGTGCAGCGAGTGTTGTGACGGGAGCAATTGTAACAAGGAGATCTGTAACGACGGCGGTAAGTAACAGACACATGTAACGGCAGGGTTACAGAGATAGTCATCATGACGGCGGTAAAAACAGATGTCTGTAATAACGACAGGGTTACAGAGACACTTCTCATGACGGCGGTAAGAAACACATATATATACAGAACTATTCACCATGACACCGTGACGGCGGTAAGAAACACACATACATGGATATTCATCATGACGGCGGCAAGAAACAGACGTTTGTAATAACGACAGGGTTACATGTCGCATGACGGCGGTAAGATACACACATACAGAGACATTCATCAGGAGGGCGGTAAGAAACAGACATCCGTAATAACGACATTTGTCATGACAGCGGTAAGTAACAGGCATATGTAACAACGACAGGGTTACGGAGACTTTCTCATGACAGCGGTAAGAAACCGCACATCTGTAATAACGACAGGGTTACAGAGACATTCATCATGACGGCGGTAAGAAACACACATACAGAGACATTCATCATGACGGCGGTAAGAAACAGACATCTGTAATAACGACAGGGTTACAGAGACATTCATCATGACGGCGGTAAGAAACACACATACAGAGACATTCATCATGACGGCGGTAAGAAACAGACATCTGTAATAACGACAGGGTTACAGAGACATTCATCTGACGGCGGTAAGAACACATGACATTCATCATGACGGCGGTAAGAAACAGACATCTGTAATAACGACAGGGTTACAGACACTTCTCATGACGGCGGTAAGAAACACACATACAGAGACATTCACCATGACGGCGGTAAGAAACAGACGTCCGTAATAACGACAGGGTTACCGAGACATTCATCATGGCGGCGGTAAGAAACAGACATCTGTAACAACGACAAGGTTACAGAGACATTCATCATGCCGGCGGTAAGAAACAAACATCTGTAATAACCAAAAAATTCTCCCTGACTGTTTGATGATTTAGCATTACTCCACGGTTAAAATTTCATGGACTTTCGGCGAATTTCAGTATTGTTTTGAAATGTAAATTATTATTTTTTATAGAATAAGATTTTTTATTTGCAAGTTATTGAAGATATTTCTTCAGTTTCGTTACTGAAAATTTCTAATATCACCTCGCTGTGAACAGACATAAAATGAATACTTAAAAAGCTTTTATGGTACAGTGACTTCGTTGTATAGAGCCCCTTTAACTCTTGTCTGTTCAGGCGGCCATCACCAGCCATCCGTGCCGTCATCGCAGTATGTGTACGTTCGGCTGATTGGTGGAGTCAACGCCTATGAAGGCACGGTGGAGGTGTACCACAATGGCGAGTGGGGGTCCATTTGTGACGACAACTGGTCAGGCGAAGACGCTGGCGTCGTGTGCAGAATGTTGGGCTATAGCACGTGAGTCCGCATCCACGTTGTCGTCAAGGTGGTGTGCATGCAGAAGGTCATTGGTACGGGCAGCAAGTCCTCATTGGCCTTGCTTTAGGGTGGTGTGGGAAAGCATCTGCTACAAAAAGAAGTCTTTAATTTGCAATGCTTTATGTTGGTGTGCAAAAGTCTCTGCTACTACAAAACAACAGCAGCAACAACATCGACGACAACAAAAACCACTTTAATTTGCAATGTTTTACGTTGGTGTGCAAAAGGTCTCTGCTACAGGAAACAAGCCCTCGTTTGCAATGTTTTAGGATGGTGTACATATCTTGTCACACTCGTTATCACGTGTTAATTTTTCTCGTCACCACGTGCTAACGAATTTCTAACATATCTCCTCGCATTCGTCACCACGTGTTAACATATCTCTAACACATCTCCTCGCCCTCGTCACCGCGCGTTAACACATCTCCTCGCCCTCGTCACCACGTGTTAACATGTCTCTAGCATATCTCCTCGCACTCGTCACCACGTGTTAGCACATCTCATCATCCTCGTCACCACGTGTTAACGTATCTCCCCTCACTCGTCACCACGTGTTAACACATTGCATCACCCTCGTTACCACGTGTTAACGCATCTCATCACACTCGTCACCACGTGTTAACACATCACCCTCGTCACCACGTGTTAACGTATCACCTCGCACTCGTCACCACGTGTTAACACATCACACTCGTCACCACGTGTTAACGTATCTCCTCACCCTCGTCACCACGTGTTAACACCTCGTCACACTCGTCACCACGTGTTAGCACATCTCCTCGCACTC
>JABMCL010002846.1:0-17500 GCA_018857735.1 Alviniconcha marisindica | reverse complement strand
TGATGATGATGATGATGATCATGATCATGATGATGATCATGATGATGATGACGATCATGATCATGATCATGAATGAAACTTTCTATAGCGCCACTAGCTACCTATACAGGGGCAGCCTAGCAGCGCTTTACAATGACATTAAAACTTAAAACAAAGCATTATGAATAAAAATCTAAAATGTAGAAGAGGGGGACGCGAGGGGGGATTATACTACACGTACATAATATATAAATCAATCAATCAATAAGGGATTATACTACACGTACATAATATATCAATCAATCAATCAATAAGATAACAATAACTCAGTAAGATATCAATCAGTCAATAGCATATTGTGGATGGTGGATATTCACTGACCTGACAACCTGTCGACAGAAAACCGCCTGTATTTTGTGGATGGTGGATGTTTACTGACTTGATGACCTGTGCACAGAAAACTGTCTGTACGTTGTGGATTGTGGATGTTTACTGACCTGATGACATGTCCACAGAAAAAAAAACTGTACTTTGTGGATGGCGTATGTTTACTGACCTGATGATCTGTGCACAGAAAACCGCCTGTACTTTGTGGATGGCGGCACCCACAGGCTGGAGGTGGTGGACCTCCAGGGCGGAAACCGCCACCTCATCCTGCAGGACTCCGACTCGCACTTCTTCTCTCTGGACGTCTTCGGCAAGTACATCTACTACACCGACTGGAACCACAAGTACGTCTTTGCTAACACCTCACTGACGTCTTCATCTTCCACAGCCTTGTGGTCCCTTTATGTCTGCATCTTCAGCCGCTCTTTGGTATCTCAGTGTCTTCACTTCCGCAGAACTGTGATGTGTTAATGTCTTAATCTTCCATAGCACTGTGGTGTGTTAATGTTTTCATCTTCAACAGTATTGGGATGTCTTAATGTGATCATCTTCTACAACACTATGATGTCTTCATCTTCTACGGCACAGTGAGGTCTTAATCTTCTACAGTACTGTGATGTCTTAATGTTTTCATCTTCCACAGCACTGGATGTCTAAAGTGTCTTCTCTCACACACTGATGATGTCTTCATCTTCCACAGCACTGTGAGTCTTAAGTCTCATCTCAGGCACTGTATGTCTAATGTCTTCATCTTCCACAGCACTGTGATGTGTTAATGTCTTCGTCTTCCACAGCACTGTGTGTTTAATGTGTTTCATCTTCCACAGTATCTGTGATGTCTTTAATGTATCATCTTCCAGAGCACTGTATGTCTGATGTCTTCATCTTCCACAGCACTGTGATGTGTTAATGTCTTCAGTCTTTCACAGCACTGTTGTCTGAATGTGTTCATCTTCCACGTCACTGTGATGTCAATGTTTTAATCTTCCACAGCACTGTGATGTCTTAATGTCTTCATCTTCCACAGCATTGTGATGTCTGAATGTCTTTATCTTCCACAGCACTGTGATGTCTGAATGTCTTCATCTTCCACGCAGTGATTTCTTAATCTTCCACGGCACTGTGATGTCAATGTTTTAATCTTCCACAGCACTGTGATGTGTCAATGTCTTCATCTTCCATAGTACTGTGATGTCTGAATGCCTTAATCTTCCACAGCACTGCGATGTCTTAATGTCTTCATCTTCCACAGTCTGTGAGTCGAATGTCTTAATCTTCCACAGCACTGTGATGTCTTAATGTCTTAATCTTCCACAGCACTGTGATGTTAATGTCTTCATCTTCCAAGACTGTGATGTCTAATGCTTATCTTCCACAGCACTGTGATGTCAATGTTTTAATCTTCCACAGCACTGTGATGTGTCAATGTCTTCATCTTCCATAGTACTGTGATGTCTTAATGTCTTAATCTTCCACAACACTGTGATGTCTTAATGTCTTCATCTTCCACAGCACTGTGATGTCTTAATGTCTTCATCCTCCATAGTACTGTGATGTCTTAATGTCTTAATCTTCCACAGCCCTGTGATGTCCTAATGTCTTAACCTTCCCAAGTACTGTGATGTCTTAATGTATTAATCTTCCGAAGTACTGTGTTGTCTTGATGTCTTCATCTTCCACAATGTCCTAATGTCTTCATCTTCCACAGCACTGTGGTGTGTTAATGTCTTCATCTTCCGCAGCACTGTGATGTGTTAATGTCTTCATCTTCCACAGTACTGTGATGTATTAATCTCTTATCTTCCAAGCCTGCTGTGATGTGTTAATGTCTTCATCTTCCACAGTACTGTGATGTATTAATCTTCTGAAGTGCTGTATTGTCTTGATGTCTTCATCTTCCACAGCACTGTGATGTATTAATCTTCTGAAGTGCTGTATTGTCTTGATGTCTTCATCTTCCACAGCACTGTGATGTCTTCATCTTCCACAGCACTGTGATGAGAGTGAACAAAGACGGCACGGACAAAACCAACGTTGGGCCGCCCAGCTTCCGACAGCTCTCCGACATCCGAGTGCATGAGTACGGCACTGACCTACCTGGTGAGTGCATGCGTACGGCACTGATCTCCCTGGTGAGTGCATGAGTACGGCACTGATCTCCCTGATGAGTGCATGGGTGCGGCATTGATCTACCGGGTGAGTGCATGGGTATGGCACTGATTTTTCTGGTGAGTGCATGAGTACGGCACTGACTTACCTGATGAGTGCATGAGTACGGCACTGATCCTGGTGAGTGCTCCCCCGGGGCGTACGGCACACTATGTACGAAGGCCGCTCCCTGATGAGTGCATGGGTACGGCACTGATCTACCTGGTGAGTGCATGAGTATGGCACTGATTTCTCTGGTGAGTGCATGAGTACGGCACTGATCTCCCTGATGAGTGCATGGGTGCGGCATTGATCTACCTGGTGAGTGCATGAGTATGGCACTGATTTCTCTGGTGAGTGCATGAGTACGGCACTGACTTACCTGGTGAGTGCATGAGTACGGCACTGATCTCCCTGATGAGTGCATGGGTACGGCACTGATCTACCTGGTGAGTGCATGCGTACGGCACTGATCTCCCTGGTGAGTGCATGAGTACGGCACTGATCTCCCTGATGAGTGCATGGGTGCGGCATTGATCTACCGGGTGAGTGCATGGGTATGGCACTGATTTTTCTGGTGAGTGCATGAGTACGGCACTGACTTACCTGATGAGTGCATGAGTACGGCACTGATCTCCCTGATGAGTGCATGGTACGGCACTGATCTACCTGGTGAGTGCATGAGTATGGCACTGATTTCTCTGGTGAGTGCATGAGTACGGCACTGATCTCCCTGATGAGTGCATGGGTGCGGCATTGATCTACCTGGTGAGTGCATGAGTACGGCACTGATTTCTCTGGTGAGTGCATGAGTACGGCACTGACTTACATGGTGAGTGCATGAATACGGCACTGATCTCCCTGATGAGTGCATGAGTACGGCACTGATCTGCCTGGTGAGTGCATGAGTACGGCACTGATTTCTCTGGTGAGTGCATGAGTATGGCACTGGTCTGCCTGGTGAATGCTTGAGTACGGCGCTGATCCCTCTGGTGAGTACGTAAGCAGGCCTACACCACTGCATTCCCTATTGAGTGCACGAGTACCTCACTGACCTACCTGATTAGTACGTGAGTACGGCACTGATCTCCCTGGTGAGTACTTGAGTATATGCCTACGCCGCCGTGCTCCCTGATGAGTCACATGAGTACCGCACTGGTCTCCCCGGTTAGTGCATGTGTACGGAGCACTAAGTGAGTGCATGTGTATAGCACTGATTTCCCCTACAGGTGCATGAGTACTGCATTGGTCTCCATCACGAGCACCAGAGTCACGACACTGATGTCGCCGAAGAGTACTGGAGTACTGAACTGATTTCCTTTGTAGTGACTGGAATCAGTACGGATTTTAAAAAAATGATTGCAGTCTGATATTTTGTACTTAACATCGGCGAGAGCTGCCACAAAGTATCATGTTTGTCGCGACAAACACGTGTTTGTCGCGACGAAAGCTTTTGTCGCGACAAAAACGATACTTGTGGAAGCTCCCTCCAACGATACGTATCCGCTGGTCGTTATTCAGGCGTGACGACACAGTCCCCGCTGCACTTTGACCCCAGTCACGTGTTCGTGAGAGTGCACGGTCCAGCGACTCAGGGCTACGTGGAGGTTTATGCCAATGGTCAGTGGGGGACTATCTGTGATGACCACTGGGACGCTAGGGACGCCTCCGTCATCTGTCGTATGGTGGGACTCAATCCGTGAGTCAGTTAAACCACATTGTCCTTCACTCCTATCAGTCTGTACAGTGTGTGTGTGTGTGTGTGTGTGTGTGTGTGTGTGTGTGTGTGTGTGTGTGTTGTGTTGTGTGTGGTGCGTGCGTGCGTGCGTGCGTGCGTGCGTGCGCGTGCGTGCGCGTGCGTGCGTGTGCGTGCGTGTGTGTGCGTGTGCGTGTGTGTGTGTGGTTTGTGTGTGTGTGTGTGTGCGTGCATGCGTGCGTGTGTGTGCGTGCGTGCCGTGTGTGTGTGTGCGTGTGTGTGTGTGCGTGCGTGCGGCGTGCGTGTGTGGTGCGTGTGTGGTGTGTGTGTGTGTGTGTGTGTGTGTGTGTGTGTGTGTGTGTGTGTGTGTGTGTGTGTGTGTTGCGTGCTGTGTGTGTGGGGTGTGTGTGTGTGTGTGGCGTGCGTGTGTGTGCGTGCGTGCGCGTGGTGTGGTGGTGGTGTGCGTGGTGTGTGCGTGCGTGCGTGGTGTGTGGTGTGTGTGCTGTGTGTGTGTGTGTGTGTGTGTGTGTGTGTGTGTGTGTGTGTGTGTGTGTGTGTGTGTGTGTGTGTGTGTGTGTGTGTGTGTGCGTGTGCATCTTTTGCACAATTATGCTTGAACACTTGTCGATATATGCATTTTTTATTTTTTTATTTTTTTGGATAACATTTTCCATCTCGATGTACATTATGTGTATATGCTTGTTCAGCGGCTTTACAAATTTCCATTATTATTATTATTTGGTCCATCCACTGCTCAATCAGTCAGTCAGTCAATCAGTCAGTCTCTTTTTTCAGTCAGCGAGTCTCATTTATCGGTCAGTCAAAATTTCATTTATCCGTGAGTCAATCATTCATCAGTCAGTCAGTTTCATTCATCCGTCAATTAATCTCATTCATCTGTCGTTCGATCTCCTGTATCATTCAGTCTGTAGCCTTCATCGGTCATTCAAAATATCGTTCATTAGTCAGCCGTTCATCAGGCAATACAAATGCTGACCATTGGGCTTGCTGTATATCAGTGCTTTTGTTGTGTGTCATACCTCCAACCGTCAGACTAACCACTGGTCTTGCTGTGTGCCAGGTCTCCGATGGTTACATTGGTCACTCGTTTTGCTGTGCCAGTTCTGTTGTTATTTGTCAGAACTCCAGGCGTCAGGCTGACCATTGGTCTTGCTGTGTGTCAAATCACACCACTGGTCTATCTGTGTGTCAAATGAAAAACAGTCAGACTGACCACTGGTCTTGCTGTGTGTGAGATCAACAAGTCAGGCTGACCATCGGTCTTGCTGTGTGTGCCAATGGGCTTGCTGTGTATCAGATCCTCAACTGTTAGACTGACATGTGGACTGATGACTGGTCGTGTTGCGTGTGGACTGACCGCCGGTCTTGCTGTATGTGGACTGATGACTGGTCTTGCTGTATGCGGACTGATGACTGGTCTTGCTGTATGCGGACTGATGACTGGTCTTGCTGTATGCGGACTGATGACTGGTCTTGCTGTATGTGGACTGATGACTGGTCTTGCTGTATGTGGACTGATGACTGGTCTTGCTGTATGCGGACTGATGACTGGTCTTGCTGTATGCGGACTGATGACTGGTCTTGCTGTATGCGGACTGATGACTGGTCTTGCTGTATGTGGACTGATGACTGGTCTTGCTGTATGTGGACTGATGACTGGTCTTGCTGTATGTGGACTGATGACTGGTCTTGCTGTATGCGGACTGATGACTGGTCTTGCTGTATGTGGACCGGTCTTGCTGCATGTGGACTGACCGCCGGTCTTGTTGCGTGTGGACTGACCGCTGACTGACCGCCGGTCTTTCTTCGTGTGGACTGACCGCCGGTCTTGCTGCGTGTGGACTGACCGCCGGTCTTGTTGCGTGTGGACTGACCGCTGACTGACCGCCGGTCTTGCTACGTGTGGACTGACCGCCGGTCTTGCTGCGTGTGGACTGACCGCCGGTCTTGCTGCGTGTCAGGACGGGCGCTCGCGCCATCTCCAACGCCCAGGCTGGCCACGGCGACACGCTGATCCTGCTGGACGAGGTCAACTGCACGGGCAGCGAGGAGCACCTGGTGGACTGCGGCATCAACCAGAACAGCTGGGGCCATCACGACTGCACTCATCAGGAGGACGCCGGGGTGCTGTGTACCATGGGTCAGACACATGTCGCCAGCTCCCTTCAGCTTATTTTTTTTTTTTTTTTTTTTTTTTTTTGGGTGGTGTGGTGTGGTGTGGTGTGGTGGGAGTGGTTTTTTCTTTTCTCTTTTGTTTTTGTTTTGTTTGTTTTTGTTTGTTTGTTTTGTTTTTTGTTTTTGTTGTTGTGTGGTGGTGTGTGTGTGTGTGTGGTTTTTTGTTGTTGTTGTTGGTTGTGTGTGTGTTGTGTGTGTGTGTGGTGGTGTGGTGTTGCTTGTGTGTGGTGTGTTGTTGGTGTTGTGTGTTGTGTTGTGTGTTGTGTGTGTGTGTGTGTGTGTGTGTGTGTGTGTGCGTGGTGTGTGTGTGTGTGTGTGTGTTGTGTGTGTGTGTGTGTGTGTGTGTGTGTGTGTGTGTGTGTGTGTGTGTGTGTGTGTGTGTGTGTGTGTGTGTGTGTGTGTGTGTGTGTGTGTGTGTGTTGGTTTTTAATGCATTATTTTCCTTTGCCGAAAATTAGGGCCACCTTACTTGGGAAAGGCACAACAACCGCAAGAATGTGCGATGAGTGTACTTGGCACCACAAAACATCCCTGGTGCAAGTACATCAACACTTGGCAATAAACTTCTTCTGTTTCGTTCTAGACAACACGGGAGACAACTTCCTACTGTTCACGTCGGGCGGGCTTCTGAACCGGATGTCGATGCAGACGTACAGCTACACCGTCATCCCCATCCCCAACGCCAATCCCAACCCCATCGCCATCGTCTTCAACCCCGACAACCACCGCGTCTACTTCACGGAAGTCATGCTCAATCCCGGAAGTCAGATCTACAGCGCGGACCTCGACGGCAATCACCCGGTGCTGATCAGACAACTGCCGCAAAGTCAGTACAGTCTGCTTGAGGGTCGTGTTGTACAGTCTGCTTGAGGGTCGTGTTGTACAGTCTGCTTGAGGGTCGTGTTGTACAGTCTGCTTGAGGGTCGTGTTGTACAGTCTGCTTGAGGGTCGTGTTGTACAGTCTGCTTGAGGGTCGTGTTGTACAGTTTGCTTGAGGGTCGTGTTGTACAATGTGTTTGACGGTCGTGTTGAGGGTCGTGTTGTACAGTGTGCTTGGTGGTCTTGTTGTTCATTGTACCTGAGTGTCGTGTTGTACAGTGTACTTGAGGGTCGTTTTGTACATTGTACTTGAGGGTCAGGTTGTACGGTCAGTACAGTCGGTACATTGTACCTGAGGGTTGTGTTGTACAGTGTGCTTGAGGGTTGTGTTGTACAGTGTGCTTGAGGGTTGTGTTGTACACTGTGCTTGAGGGTCGTGTTGTACAGTGTGCTTGAGGGTCATGTTGTACAGTGTACTCGAGGGTCGTGTTGTACAGTGTACTTGAGGGTCGTGTTGTACAGCGTGCTTGAGGGTCGTGTTGTATAGTGTGCTTGAGGGTCGTGTTGTACAGTGTACTTGAAGGTCGTGTTGTACAGTGTACTTGAGGGTTGTGTTGCTCAGTCAATACAATCGGTACAGTGTGCTTGAGTGTCGTGTTGTACAATGTGTGCTTGAGAGTCATTTTGTACAGTCGGTACAGTGTGCTTGAGGGTCATGTCGCATAATTTGTATGTCTCATAAGCGCGCGCGTGCACACACACACACACACACACACACACACACACACACACACACACACACACACACACACCACACACACACACACCACACACACACACACACACACACACACACACATCGGTGGCTATGGCCCGGATGATACTCGGTTGTTGCTGCATTCGCACGCGTGGCTAGACGCTTAAACCTTGCACTCGTTCCTCTGCATATCGTCCACAGACTCCGTCGCTGACGGTCTGGAAGTGGACCCCGTCAACAATAAGCTGTTCTACACCGACACCGGACGTGACGTCATCGTGTCCATGAATCTGGACGGCACCAATGAGCAAACCTTGATCTCCAGCGGGCTGGACGAGCCTCGTGCTATCATTGCTGACCCACACAACAGGCACGTGGACAGTAGAGTTACCCGTACATGACACAAGACTGACCCACACAACAGGTGGATAATGGAGCGACCCATATAACATGACGCAAGGCTGACCCTCCCAACAGGTAACTGGACAGTGTGGCGACCCATACATGACACAAGACTGGCCCACATAACAGGTAACTGGACAGTCGAGCGACCCATACCTGACACAAGACTGATCCACACAACAGGTGAACAGTGGAGCGACCCATACCTGACACAAGACAGACCCACACAACAGGTGAACAGTGGAGCGACCCACACGTTACACAAGACTGACCCACACAACAGGTAACTTGACAGTGGAGCGACCCATACGCGACACAAGACTGACCCACACAACAGGTAACTGGACAATGGAGTGACCCATACGTGACACAAGACTGACCCACACAACAGGTGAACAGTGGAGCGACCCACACGTTACACAAAACTGACCCACACAACAGGTAACTTGACAGTGGAGCGACCCATACGCGACACAAGACTGACCCACACAACAGGTAACTGGACAATGGAGTGACCCATACGTGACACAAGACTGATCCACACAACAGGTGAATAATGGAGCGACCCATACAACATGACGCAAGACTGACCCACACAACAGGTAACTTGACAGTGGAGCGACCCATACATGACACAAGACTGACCCACACAATAGGTAACTGGACGGTGGAGTGATCCGTACATCTTGACACAAGACTGACCCACACAACAGGTAACTGGACGGTGGAGTGATCCGTACATCTTGACACAAGACTGACCCGCACAACAGACAACTAACTGGACAAAAGACTGACGCACCGACAGGTGGACAGACAGACAGAAAAGAGAGACAGGCAAACAGAAATAGATAGATAGATAGACAGATAGATAGATAGACAGACAGACAGACAGACAGATAGACAGACAGATAGACAGACAGACAGACAGACAGACAGACAGACAGACAGACAGACAGACAGACAGACAGATAGATAGACAGACAGACAGACAGACAGACAGACAGACAGATAGATAGATAGATAGATAGATAGATAGATAGATAGATAGATAGATAGATAGACAAGCTGACTGATTGGTTGGTTGGTTGGTATATAATATCAAAAACAATAGCTCTTTGTGATCTGACTCCAGGAGCACATTCACAAATAACTTCCATGCATGTAGACCTACTTCGATGGAAGCCTTCGCCTTGCTGTTCAGTGTTGGTTGTTGAATTGTCGAAACGAATCTACTGTTGACCAGTTTATCAGTGACCCTGCTATTATCTACAATAGGGTGATCTACTGGACGGACTGGGGTTCGAGTCCCAAGATAGAGAAAGCCAACTACGATGGCACAAACCGCCAGACCATCGTCTCCACCAACCTCAAACTGCCCAACGGTCTTGAACTCGACATAAACAGTGCGCAAATTTTTATATCTATTTATTTTGGACTCTGCTTTTTCCAGAAATATACATCTCTCTCTCTCTCTCTCTCTCTCTCTCTCTCTCTCTCTCTCCTCTCTCTCTCTCTCTCTCTCTCTCTCTCTCTCTCTCTCTCTCTCTCTCTCTCTCTCTCTCTCTCTCTCTCTCTCTCTCAACAATTGTCCTGCTGTTATCAGCGAGGCTCATTTTTCGTCACGGCCCCTGAAATTTGTTCTGTACATTGGATGGTCAAGTTCAGGACAATTCTGGACAGTCGTACTCGATTTTACAAACACTGAGTATTATACTCATAATTTTACGAGAATGGTTAAAACAGACGAAATACTGATATATATATATATATAGGTGTGTTGTCCATCATATGACATCCTGTAATTTCGTGTTGACCGTCAGATGGTGTGCTGTGTTTCTGTATAATCAATAATCCAGCAGAGGGCGTTCTGTATTTTTGTGTTCTGTCCACCAGAGGGAGTTCTGTATTTCTGTGTGTTGTTCACCAGAGGGCATTCTATATTTCTGTGTGTTGTCCACCAGAGGGAGTTCTATATTTCTGCGTGTTGTCCACCAGAGGGAGTTCTATATTAATTTTTGTGCGTGTCGTCCACCAGCGGGAGTTCTATATTTCTGTGTGTTATCCACCAGAAGGAGTTATGTATTTTTGCGTCTCGTCCACCAGAGGGAGTTCTGTATTTCTGTGTGCTTTCCACCAGAGGGAGTTCTGTATTTCTGTGTGCTGTCCACGAGAGGGAATTTTGTATTTCTGCGTGTTTTCCACCAGAAGGAGTTCTGTATTTTTGTGTCTCGTCCACCAGAGGGAGTTCTGTATTTCTGTGTGTTTTCCACCAGATGGCGTCCTGTATTTCTGTGACGCCGGCACTCACGCTATAGAGTCAGTGTCCACGAGTGGTGCCAACCGTCAAGTCATCTTCAGGGACAACAGCGCCCACTTCTTCGACCTCTTCCTCACAGACAGATACATCTACTATTCTGACTGGCGACGAAGGTGAGTACCCATTGAGGTGACCATCTCCTCAAAGACTACTGTGTCTGTTACACTGAATGTCACCAAAGGTGAGTACCCACTGATGTAACATTCTCCTCAAAGACTACTGTGTCTGTAACTCGGAATGTTACCAAAGGTGAGCGCCCATTGATGTAACCTTCTCCTCAAAGACTACTGTGTCTATTACACTGACTGTCACTAAAGGTGAGTACCCACTGATATAACATTCTCCTCAAAGACTACTGTGTCTATTACACTGACTGTCACCACAGGTGAGTACCCACTGATGTGACCTTCTCCTCAAAGACTACTGTGTCTATTACACTGAATGTCACCAAAGGTGAGCACCCACTGATGTAACCTTCTCCTCGAAGACTACTATGTCTATTACACTGACTGTCACCAAAGGTGAGCACCCATTGATATAACCTTCTCCCCAAAGACTACTGTGTCTATTACACTGAATGTCACCAAAGGTGAGCACCCACTGATGTGACCTTTCTCCTCAAAGACTACTGTGTCTATTACACTGGAAGTCGCCAAAGGTGAACACCTGAGCACCCATAGATGTGACCTCTAGCTTTCTCAGAGATTACCGTGTCTATTATGCATTGATGTGACCTTCTCCTCAGACACTACTGTGTCTATTACACTGAATGTCACCAAATGTGAGCACCCATTGATATAACCTTCTCCTCAAAGACTACCTTTCGATCACGAGTCCGGCGCTCTAACCACCGAGCTATCGACTCTCCCCTTAAAGACTAATGGATTAAATTACTAAGTGTTTGTGATGACAATATTTACCAAGATTAAAGGACGAGTCCAAGGTTAGGGGTGATTTTTGACACGATTTCCGTTAAAGCTCGCTGAGAACAATGATGTAGGTGAAACTGTGATCTGAGGGTTATAAATGCACGACTCGAAAAAAAAGGCATTTTCTGTCGTACCGAAAGCGTCGCCATGACGCCCAAATCAGGTGACCATATGCCTACTACGTCACTCTGGGGAGTCGCTGCAAAATGGCCAAATCGAGCTCCGAAGACGAAACTGATACTTTGCCCGAGAGACCCACAAGGATACAGCCGTATTAGTTTGAGCCTGTCGGGCAGGATTTTGAAAGAGTACCGGAACATCGTGTCAGCAAACCCCATGCGGTATTCCATGGAGTTTGCGAAATCTCACTCACTGAAGTGCTCGCTACACAAATGGGCGTGATGCGGCGCAGCAAGAAAGTCAGCTCGTTTGAATTGTATAAATTTAATCCACTTTCGCCTCACTGCGGGTCGATTGCGTGGGAGCTCGTGCATTGTTATACCTGGGGTCGTCTGCGAATTGTTACAGTTCGCGGCAACACAGAAGGCCGGCATAGTTAACTTTTTTGTCGACCACACGCATACACAGTTTACTGAAGAATCTAAGACGGCAACCGCACTGACTCCCCAGACTGACGTCACTTCCGGGAAAGTCTACAGAAAATAAAATCGATTAAAAACCCAATTAAACATTTATTTCATTTTTTATTTCATTAAATCTGAAACTAGTGACTCATTTGTCAATCATTTCGATGGTCATTTTGCATACTTAAAAACCTTGGACTTTAAGGTAATGAGGATGAGAATGCAACTTAAGATTGCCGACTACGATGATGACGTTTTGATGAGGCTTTTCATGACGATGATGATGATGACACGATGACGACGTCAGTGGTGGCCTTGTGAGCAGGAGGACAATGACAACGATAAAGATGGTGGCGGTGGTGGTGGTGGTGGTGGTGGTGGTGGTGGGGGATGGTGGTGGTGGTGGTGGTGGTGGTGGTGGTGGGATGACGGTGATGGTGGAGGTAATGATAATGAATTCGAAGGTAATAATGATAAACAATTGTGTGTGGTCCCAGCGGTGTCCTGAGAATCGATAGAGAAGGAACCGGACAAACGATGGTGGGGCCTCCCAGCTTCAACCGGATCAGCGGTATCACCGGCCACAAGGGCCGTGCCAACTAGAGAGTTCCCTCCCCCTTCCTATTTCCCCCCTCCCCCCCCCCCCCCCCCCCCCCACCCCTTTTTGCTGTTTTTTGTTTTTTTGTTGTGTGTGTGGGGTGTGGGGGGGGGGGGGGGGGCCCCCTAAACCCCCAACCCCCCCCAAACTCCAAAGCACTGGTTTACACACCCTTTTTCTTTTGGGGGAAGGTGCCGAAAAGGGATGACCCCCTTAACTTCGGCCAAACCCCGGCCCCAAGGTGGGTTTTTTTCCGGGGTGTTTTTTGTTGTTGTTGTTTTTTTGTTGTTTTTTTTTGGTTGTTGTTTTTTTTGTTGTTTGTTTTTTTTCTTGGGTTTTTTTGTTTTTTGGGTTTTTTTTGGGTTTTTGTTTAATTGTTTCTGTGTGTTGTTTGGGGGTTTTGTTTTTTTTAAAATTTTGTCTTGGTCAAAGATGCAGGGGTTTTTTTTGGAATGTTTGGGGTTTTTTTTATTTGTTGGGCGTTTTTAGAAAAAAAATTACCCCTTTGTTTGCATTCTTTCTCTTTTTCAAGCACTGGGGCACTTTTTTTTTTGGACGGAAGTTTTTGCGCGGCTGTATAATCGACTTTGCAGTCAGCAGTGTTAGTCTGACTTGTTATGGACTGATGAAAAAGCTTGATCTTCTCGTAAATTAATTTCTGTCGTACACACAAAATAATTGTTGATGAGGCCGACCATGCTGTATGACCGAGATTTCTCTGTAAAGAGACTGATGTGGAGATTTGTGCAAATTACACGATGATGTGTCTGGTCGACTTGTCACAGAATGAAGTTCATACCGCAAAATAAACGGACAATTTTGAGTTTATTTTGATTTTCTTTCTGTCTTTTGTCCCCGTCCCCGTCCTGGCCCGTCTGTCTGTCCCCGTTTTGTCTGTCTGTCTTTTCTTCGTCTGTCTGTCGGTTTTTCTCTTCCTTCTCTCTCTTCCCCTCCCCTCTCTCTCCCCTCCCCCCTCTCTCCAAATTTTCCCTCTCCCTCTTCCTTCCCCCTCTCTCTCTCTCCTTCTCTCCCTCCTCCCCTTCCCTTTTTCCTCCTACTTCTCTCTCTCTCTCGTTCCCCCTCTCTCTCCTCCCTTTTGGGGGGGGGGTCCTCTCTCTCTCTCTCTCCCCTCTCTCTTTTTCTCTCACCCCACACACACACAAACAAACACAAACCCAAAATTAACACACACCAAATAACACACCCACCAAAATAACAAAACTAACCACCCAAACACACTTTTAAAACCCCCCCAACCCCCTTTCCCAACCCCCTTTTCTCTCTCTCCTCTCTCATTTTTTTGTCTTTCTTCTTTCTCCCCCGCCCCCTCCTTTTCCCCTCTCTCCTTTTCTCTTTTCTCTCTCAATGGGCGGTTTAATGAATAAAATTTAAGCGACCCCCGTGGAAATAAACGGGAAAAGGGAAAAAAAAAAAGGGGGGGGAAAGAAAAAAAGCAACAACTGATTACCCCTCCCAAAGGGGGGAAAAAAACCAAAAAATGCGTATACTTTTGTAAATTGTTTCCCAGGCTCACTCCATGTCTTTTGATGTTATGGTGTTTCTAGTTGTGTGTTTTGTGTGGGGTGTGTGTGTGTTTGTGTGTGTGTGGGTGTGTGTGTTGTGTGGTGTGGGGGTGTTTTGTGTTGGGTTTGTGTGTGTGTGTTTTGGGGTTTTGTGGTGGTTTGTGTGGTGTGTGTGTGTGTGTGTGTGTGTGTGTTTTGGGGTGTTGTGTGTGGGGTTGGGGTGTGTGTGTGTGTGTGTGTGTGTGTGTGTGGTGGTTGTGTTGTGTGTGTGGTGTTGTGTGTGTGGTGTGGGGTGTGTGTGTGTGTGTGTGTTGGTTTTTGTTTTGTGTGGTTTGTTTGGGGTTGCCGTTTTGGGGGTGCGTGTGCCTGCCGCGTGTGTGTGTGTGTGTGTGTTTGTTTTTTGTTTTGGGGCCGGGGTGTGTGTGTGTGGGTGTGTGTGTGTGTGTGTGTGTGTGGTGTGTGGTGTGTGGGTGTTGTTGTGCGGGTGTGGTGTGTGTGGTGTGGGGTTTTGTGTTTTTGTTGTTGTTTTTTTTTTGTGGGGGTGTTTGTGTTTAGTGTGTGTGTATGTGTGTGTGTGTGGTGAGTGTGTGTGTATGTGTGTGTGTGGGGTAAATGGGTGTGTGTGTGTGCGTGTTTTTGTTGTGCGTTTTTGTGTGTGTGTTTTGTTTTTGTGTTGTGGTTTTGGGTGTGTGTGTGGTGTGTGTTGGTTTTGGGGGTGTGTGTTTGTGGGGTGGTGGTTTTGGGGGGGGGGGGTTGGGGGGGGGGTTTTTTGTGTGTGTTGGGGTGTGTGTGGTGTGTGTGTGTGTTGTTGTGTTTGTGGTGGGGTGTGTGGGGTGTGTTTAGTGTGGGGTGTATGGGGCGTGCTTGGTGTTTTGGGGGTGGGGGTGGGGGTGGGGGTGGCCCTGCTTGCGTCTGGGGTGGGGTGCGGGGTGGGGCTCGGGGGGGCGTGCCGTGGGGGGGTGTTTGTTTCGTGCGTGCGTGGGGCGTGCCGGGGGCGTGGGGTGGGGGGAGAGGGGGGGGAGTTTTGTTTTGTTTGGGGTTTTTTTAAATCCCGAAGTTGTTGACACTGGGAGCAGATGACTCGGCAAAACCAGCCCGACCCACCCAGCTGGCGCGCACGGCAAGTCCGTCGCCGCTGACGCCGGGCTCGTCAACTCCGTGGCCCTCGAAACTGAGTCCCCCGGCGGGTTTTTTTCATCAGTGACTCACACACACACAAACACACACACCCCACCACACCACCAACACCCCACACACACACCACACACCCCACACAACACACCACACACCACACCACACACCAAAACACACACACCACACACACACACACAACACACACACACACACACACACACACAACACCCACACCACACCACAACCCACACACACACACACACAAACCACACACAGCACACCACACAAGGACGCCCACCACACACACCACACACACACACACAACACACACCCAACAACACACACACACACCCCACACCACACACCCCCACACAAAACCACACACCACACACACCCCACGACCACGCCCAAACCACCAAAAACCCAAAACGCCCACACCACCACCACCCCACACCCAACACCACCCACCAACCACCCCCAAAACCACCACCACCCCCCCCAAACCCCACCACCAACCCCCAAACCCCACCACCACACACACACACACACACACACTCTACACCACCACACACACCCAAACCACCCACACACCTGAACACTCACCACAACACCCCAAAAAACACACACACAACCCACCCCAAACCCCAACACACACACCCCCCACACACACACACACACCACACAAAAACAACCCCCACACCACCCCACACCACCACCACCACCACCCCGCACCCCCGGGCCCCCCCACCACCCCCACCGCGCACCCGAAACAACCACACACACACACACCCGGCCACACAAAACTACCAACAACCCCCACCCACAAAACCACCACACAACACCACACCCCCAAAACACACACCCCACACACACCCCAAACCACACCCACCCCCAACACACACACCACACACCCCAACACAACACACCACACAACTTTCTCCCCCCACAACAAAACAACACACACACAACACACACACACACACACAAAAACACAAACCCACACACAACCCCACACCAACAACACACAAAAAGACCCAACAACCCACACAGACACAACAAACCACCCCCAAACACACACACAACACACACCCCAACACAACAACACAAAAGGCACACACACGACACAAAAGGAACCCCCCACCACACACACGGACAAAAAAACACACACACACAACACACACACACACACCGCAGCACGCAGCACGCCCACGAGCCCACGCACGCCGCACGCACGCACCACGCACCCACACACACAACACTCGCACGCACGCACGACGCACCCCCCGACGCACACACACCCGCCGCACCCCGCACGCAGCCCGCCCGCACCACACCACCCACACACACACACACACACACACCCACGACGCCCCAACGCACGCACGCACGCACGGCACGCACGCACGCACGCACCACACACCACACACACCCCCCCACAAACAAAACAAAAAAGCCGAAAATTTTGAACAGAATGGGTGTTACTGTTGTTTTTATTTACCTGGAACCTTCGTATGGGGCTTTGCATAAATTTGACACTGGTCCCGCATGGTTCTGGGTCCCAAAAAAGCGCCGAACAGCAGTTTCATGTGGCCCCAGCCATGCCAGCGCTGTAAGACACTTTTTGGGATTTCAAAAACCGCTATGAAAATATATCCACTCATGTAGAATCACATGGGAGCGCCATGAGTCTACTCGAGAGTGGAGAATGTGGCACCAGCCATGTCAACGCTGTAAGTACACTACTTCGGTGCATATTCAGAAACTCGCTACGAAAATATATCCACTCGTGTAGAATTACATGGGAGCGCCATGAGTCTGCTTGAGAGTGGAGAATAGCGCTATATAAAAGCGATCATCAATCAATGTCCGGTGTGTGGTGAGCCGGTTTGGCCTAGCGGTAAGGAGTTAGGATGGTAAGCAGAGGGACCTCGGTTCGAATCTGCTTCGGCTCTCCTTTCTCTTCAAAAGCTGTGGTGTGTGGACGCTGTCTTGTGACTTTGTCCCTCACAATAATATTTTTGAAATATTAAA
>JABMCL010000889.1:407500-410000 GCA_018857735.1 Alviniconcha marisindica | reverse complement strand
GTAAGGTGCTGAACGCTCAGATTCCTTCGTCCAGGTATCCTGACCTGAGAGAATGGATGATCGAGTTTCAGCGCAGAGTTCACTCCCCTCCCACTCTTCTTGACCCTGACCATCCGGGCCACTTTGACCTCGTCATCAACAATGGATCAAATGAAGGTATTAACTTGGTAAGTAGCTTTGTGTTTGCTTCTATTGGTGTGACTTTTATAATGATTTGATATATGTGTAAATGTGTGAGTAAACGTTCGCGTGGCATGTGAGTGTGTGTGTGTATGTGTGTATGTGCGTGCGTGCGTGCGTTTGAGCGTGTGTGTGTGCGTGCGTGTGTGTGTGCGTGCGTGCGTGCGTGCGTCTGTCTGTCTGTCTATCTGTCTGTCTGTGTGAATGTGTGTATGCGTGTGTGTATGTGTGTACGCACGCGCGCGCGCGCGCGTGTGTGTGTGTGTGTGTGTGTGTGTGTGTGCGTGCGTGCGGGCGGGCGTGCGTGCGTGCGTGCGTGCGTGCGTGTCTGTCTATCTGTCTGTCTGTCTGTGAGTGTGTGTGTCCTCCTTGAAATAATGTTGTTCCCTTGACGTGCCGATCATCACAGCCTGCCCATTGTTCTGACGTCAGGCTAGATGAATAATTCAGTGTAGCGTTCTCTGACCAATCCGCTTCTCCCACAGGCCTTCAACCTGTTCCTCGGCGAAGGCGACTGGGCGTTAACGGAGGAGAACACGTATCCTACGGTTCTTAGCATGGTAACTACTCTCTTCCTCTCTTCCTCCGCTTCCTCGTCCTCCTCGTCCTCCTGCTTCTCCTCCTCCTCCTCCTCCTCTCCTCCTTCTCCTCCTCCTTCTTCTCCTCCTCCTCCTCCTCCTACTCCTTCTCCTCCTTCTCCTCCTCCTCCTCCTCCTCCTCGTCCTCCTCCTTCTCCTCCTCCTCCTCCTCCTCTTCTCCCTCCGTCTCTATTTCTTCGTCGTCTTCCGGTCATTGGCTGCAATCTTGCAGTACCACGTGCGATACAGGGTCTGGCAATCATAACTTTGTCTCAAAAGAAATTAGCGCTCGAAATACGTAACACAAGTACAACAACAAAGACCTGAGTCGCCTACGGTAACTCTCACCTGGCATGCGTGTAAATACAAGGTACATAAACTCCACCAAAAGTACATCCTCAATAGGATGGACTATAAAGAGGATATGTACCTTTGGCGGAGTTTATGTACTTTGTATTTACACGCATGCCAGGTGAGAGTTACCGTAGGCGACTCAGGTCTTTGTTGTTGTACTTGTGTTACGTTTTCGAGCGCTAGTTAACTCCCTTGTGTGTAGATTCAGCACGAGCGTTCTGGGCTTCGTTCTGTTTGAGATTTTTGCCTTAAAAGGGTTTGCATTTGATGACTAGTGTTTTTGTACTGTTGACAGCATAGTGCCCCGAACGCTACCTGTTGCTGGGCCGGACTGTTCGGGTCACTGGCAAGCAGTACGCTTGTCTGTTCCCACTGCTGAGTGGAAGGGTTCGCGCTGTCAATCATTCAAGCATGGCAGCCAATCAGAACGTCGGAATTAACTCTTTCATCCCTGTTTCGTATTTGGCATTACTTCCCCTTATTCCTATGTTCCTATGTACATAACAGTCCTTTCATTCCTGGGTTTTCATAAGGAAAAAATGTATGGAAGAGGGTATGTGGGTTTGAGTCATCTGTGTCTGCAAGCTCTTAGTAAAACCATGGCAACCTATATATCGCTGTGTAGGTAAATGAAGTCAGAAGGCAATGGTCACACTTTCAGAGTCACTGTCACCAGGAGGGTGACACACAGGTGCAAATAAAGGTGACACATACCTTTTTTAAGACAAACAGACGAAACCAACGTTTTGCAGGCCCACAGAACATGCCAAGAGAAATGGAACAATCTCCCTACTTACAGTCTGATGTCCCAAATAACATCCACATAGAAACTGTCTCCAGAAATTCCGTTTGTCACATTGTCTGTGTCCTTGAAATGGTGATGAAAAGGTGACGGTTTGCACAAGAGTAGGAAGTATGAGTTCACAGTGTGATTGTTTCATTTTAGTGTAATCCATGCGCCGTCTTTATCATATATATACACAATGTTTGCACCGTAACTCTGTACAACTATATTTACTATGTCTATGTACACATCTGCACTGGACATCAGAGGTATGTCTCGTGTCACAGCAGTGTCCCCACCTGTCCACTCAAAACGTGGCTGAGTAAAAAACAATGGCAGGTTTTCATCATCCAATTCATCACCACTCTCACTATCATCTTTAAATGCATTTGCAAGCTCTGCTCTCTCCTCTTCTGTCAGTTCAAACAGATCAAAATCATTTTCGCCCAGATTGTCATAAAAATCATCGTCAGAGAACTGATCACTGTCGTTGTACTCATCCGCCGCCATCTTTCCAACTGTACAGAATAACCTAACCCCATCCCTAGAAATGGACACATTTTGTGCACTGGACACTTTCCCACACTCTGGCAGTGGCCAGGCA
>JABMCL010000889.1:400000-402500 GCA_018857735.1 Alviniconcha marisindica | reverse complement strand
TTGTACCTTCAGCCATGGACCGCACCACCCGCCCCTCAACTCCTCGCAGACCTTCAGCTATTCTGCCTGCTTTCTGCCACTTTGTCAAAACCGGAAGTCGTGCCATTAGTTCTAATTGTATTGAGAGTTATGGCCCCTTCCTGTTGTGGGCGAAAGGGCTGCTGTGAAGGTTGTGCACACGGTGTAGAACATGAGTGGCGAGGAGAGCGATGGAGCGAGAGCAGGTCTAGAGGAAAGCTTGGGAATGGAGGACGTGGAGGGGGGGGAAGGGCGGGGGGGGGGGGGGTCGCATGCACAGTTACGTCCTCAGTTCATTCATGACAAAGGTAGTATGCGTGTATTGGGTGTACGTAGCTGCACATTACTCATAGTTTGCTTCGTACAACTGACCAGCACTGACTGTGTCTATTCCCGCGCTGTTGCACATTGCTCATTGTGTACGTCGTACAACTGACCGGCACTGACAGCCTTTTTCTTTTTTTCCTTTTTCCAGGCCTAGCAGAGTGGAACGAACCCAGCGGGGGCATGTTTCTATGGATACGGCTTCTCTGGGTCAAGGACAGCGAGGTCGTTGCCCAGAAGGTTCTGGAACGTGGCGTAATTCTGATCGACGGTGCTTGTTTCTCGCCGAGCCTCCAGCAAAGCCCTTACCTCCGACTGAGCTGTGCCACTGTCAGTGAGGAGGAATGCGAGAAGGTACGAAGCGCGCTGGGTCTGAGCATGCGTGCTGTACATGTAGTTTTCCACCGACAATTACCTACCCGGAGGTGCTCCCTTTTGACATGAAAAAAATTACAATTCATCGATGGGCAGCTGCCCATTTGAAATGTGGAAGAAGAATATCCTAGGCGGAATAATATTGCATTAACACAGAGGTATCGATCAACACGAAAAAGGTGAAAGAGAGCAACACCACGACCAACCAACAGCAAACAACAGTAACAGCTGCTGCAACGACAACTGTGACAGAAAGAGAAGAATGAGCCTTAAAATAAAACATGTAGCGAACAATAGGAAGCGCTTGATATGTAAGGCCCAATAAACACGTATATCGAACATTTGATGAAATCGATCAAAAATATATCAACAGTGCTCAACAGAAAAGCGTTCTGCACAGTGTAACCAATGCATGCCTGTATAGTGTGTGTGTGTGTGTGTGTGTGTGTGTGTGTGTGTGTGTGTGTGTGTGTGTGTGTGTGTGTGTGTAGTTGTGTGTGTGTGTGTGTGTGTGTGTGTGTGTGTGTGTGTGTGTGTGTGTGTGTGTGTGTGTGTGTGTGTGTGAAGTGTGTGTGTGTGTGTGTGTGTGTGTGTGTGTGTGTGTGTGTGTGTGTGTGTGTGTGTGTGTGTGTGTGTGGTGTGGCTTGTGTGTGTGATGCGTGTGTGCATCAGTGTGTGTGTGTGGTTGTGTGTGTGGTGTGTGTGTGTGTGGTCGTGCGTGTGTGTGGTGGGGTGTGCGTGGGGGTGCGAGTGTGTGTGTGTGTGTGTGTGTGTGTGTGTGTCGGGGGGGGGGGGGGGTTTACGTGGTTCGGTGTACTTGTGTGTGGGCATTTTCTTTAAATTGTCGTTGATGCAGACTAAATATGTACATGTATGTGTGAAAGAATTCGTGAACGTTAGGGCTGTTACAGGTTAGGCGCGCTAAATGTCCGTTAGTAGTAGCAGAAGTAGCAGTATCATCATTGTTACTGTTATGCTGTGTCGTTTTCGTTGTTCCAACTGACGGCATTTACGTCTTACCCAACTGATTTGTCATACAACGAATTCGATCCGCTCTTAATATGTTAACCTTTGAGGTTTGGTTGCAGGCCTTCACCAGTCTGGCGGATGTGATCAGAGAGGAACAGGCGAAGGGAGAGTGAAGATGTGATCAGAGAAGAACAACTAATGGAGAGTGAAGATGTGATCAGAGAGGAACAGGCGAAGGGAGAGTGAAGATGTGATCAGAGAAGAACAACTAATGGAGAGTGAAGATGTGATCAGAGAGGAACAGGCGAAGGGAGAGTGAAGATGTGATCAGAGAAGAACAACTAATGGAGAGTGAAGATGTGATCAGAGAGGAACAGGCGAAGGGAGAGTGAAGATGTGATCAGAGAAGAACAAGCTAATGGAGAGTGAAGATGTGATGAAAGAGGAACAGGCGAAGGGAGAGTGAAGATGTGATCAAAGAAGAACAAGCTAATGGAGAGTGAAGATGTGATCAAAGAGGAACAGGCGAAGGGAGAGTGAAGATGGGATCAGAGAGGAACAGGCGAAGGGAGAGTAAAGATGTGATCAGAGAAGAACAGGCGAAGGGAGAGTAAAGATGTGATCAGAGAAGAACAGGCGAAGGGAGAGTGAAGATGTGACCAAAGAAGAACAGGCGAAGGGAGAGTACCGATGTGCCCGCAGCGTCAGTCCCCGCCAGCATTGCAGGCCTGTGTACATGTTTCTGACCTAAGGCGTCAGCCCTGACTCCAGCAAAGAGAAACTCCATGCTGCTTTTTAAATCACCGCCAACGTT
>JABMCL010000889.1:375000-390000 GCA_018857735.1 Alviniconcha marisindica | reverse complement strand
CAAGGCCAACCGCTCCCCGCTGTCGCCCATTCTCAGCCTCCTCGCCAGCTCGCTGCTGGACACGCACCATGAAACTTCAGAGGTCTCCACTGATGAAAGCCAGAACGATCAGAACAATGACGTGTCCTATTCTGACGCCGACGTCGACAGCTCTGACACGGATTCTAAGAGCTGGAGTGCTCTGTATGGGGACATGTGCACCGAAGAAAGGAGCAGGGGTACTGAAGATGCGGACGGACTCACTGACAGCCCTACGGAATCGCCCTACCCCACGGTGGTGTCGGCCGGACATTACACACGCAAGTCTCGCCGGAAGAGGAAGACGGCCAGGAATAGGGCCGTAGCATCAGACGCCACCCTCGTGCGGTCCTTGCTGGTCATCACCGTCGGTCTGCTCGTGTTCTACACGCCTTTCGTCGTCACCCTCCTCCTCACCTTCTTCTACGGCCACTCCATACCCCCAGCGCTGCCGGCGACGGGCACGCTGCTGCTGTTCGTCAACTGCTCCGTCAACTGGTTCATCTACGGCATCATGAACACGGCGTTTCGCAAGGACTACATAGCCTTGCTGAGGACTCTGTGGTGCAGTTCCTGCCGCTTAGGTCGTCCCAGAGCCTCGTCCGGTGCTTCTTCGCTGGGCCCTGTGACTCACTGCTGACGTGGTCAGCGGAGAGTGGTTGGCTGAGAGTCACAGCAGTCAAGAACAGTCTACCGCAGTCTCCACGTGGATGGGTGGCCGTTACGTACAAGGCTTTGTCCCTTCCTCCCTCTCTTCACCCATGTTGGAATTGGGTGGACTATAGATACACCGAAATAACCCAGCATGCACTGCAGGTTTTCAAAGTGTTCTAGGACGCACGCTCCCTGTACGGACTGAATTCGTGACTGACCCACCAGTCTTGGAACTAATCATCCGGTCACCGCTCCCTGTGTAGAATGAATTCGTGACATACCAGTCGCGTGACTCTTCACCTTGACACTTTCCCCAGTATGGAATGAATTCATAACGTACTAGTCACGTGAACTGACTAATCAGCCTGTGAACCCCAGAAAAAGGTAGCCTTAAAAAAGAGCTCGTTGTACTGGAACATTCATCTCTAGACCGCTGAGTTACGGCAGAGGAAGTGTCTGAAGTATGGCCATGACAAGGACCTGTAGAGGTGTGTGTTGGAGTGTCTGAAGTGTGGCCACGAGAAGGACCTGTAGGGGGGGGGGTGGAGTGTCTGAAGTATGGCCATGACAAGGACCTGTAGAGGTGTGTGTTGAGGTGTCTGAAGTATGGCCATGAGAAGGACCTGTAGAGGTGTGTGTTGAAGTGTCTGAAGTGTGGCCATGAGAAGGACCTGTAGAGGTGTGTGTTGAAGTGTCTGAAGTGTGGCCATGAGAAGGACCTGTAGAGGTGTGTGTTGAAGTGTCTGAAGTGTGGCCATGAGAAGGACCTGTAGAGGTGTGTGTTGGAGTGTCTGCAGTGTGACCATGAGAAGGACCTGTAGAGGTGTGTGTTGGAGTGTCTGAAGTGTGGCCATCAGAAGGACCTGTAGAGGTGTGTGTTGAAGTGTCTGACGTTTGGCCATGACAAGGACCTGTAGAGGTGTGTGTTGAAGTGTCTGAAGTATGGCCATGACAAGGACCTGTAGAGATGTGTGTTGAAGTGTCTGAAATGTGGCCATGACAAGGACCTGTAGAGGTGTGTGTTTGAGTGTCTGAAGTGTGGCCATGAGAAGGACCTGTAGAGGTGTGTGTTGAAGTGTCTGAAGTGTGGCCATGAGAAGGACCTGTAGAGGTGTGTGTTGAAGTGTCTGAAGTGTGGCCATGAGAAGGACCTGTATAGGTGTGTTGAGGTGTCTGAGGTGTGGCCATGAGAAGGACCTGTAGAGGTGTGTGTTGGAGTGTCTGAAGTGTGGCCATGAGAAGGACCTGTAGAGGTATGTGTTGGAGTGTCTGAAGTGTGGCCATGAGAAGGACCTGTAGAGGTGTGTGTTGAAGCGTCTGAAGTGTAGCCATGAGAAGGACCTGTAGAGGTGTGTGTTGAAGCGTCTGAAATGTGGCCATGACAAGGACCTGTAGAGGTGTGAGTTGGAGTGCCTGAAGTGTGGCCACGAGAAGGACCTGTAGGGGGGGTTGGAGTGTCTGAAGTGTGGCCATGACAAGGACCTGTAGAGGTATGTGTTGGAGTGTCTGAAGTGTGGCCACGAGAAGGACCTGTAGAGGTGTGTGTTGGATGGAAGGGAAGGTGGAGGAGGGGACGTTATCGTTGACCCAAGATTTGATGCAAGGCAGGTACTGAACTGTAGGCAGCTTACGGGATGTTTGTTTGTTTGTGTTCTGCTTGATTGATAAACTTGGACAGATTTATTCTTCACCTGTTTGTTAACAATGCATATTTTTAAAAATAGTAATAACTTATGAAGCGCCCTTTCTCACAACAGCTCATAGAGTTTTACAATTATTAACATTTACAATTACTACAAAACACACAAGTGCTACAGATTGCTTGAGACAAACATGCATTATGTTATAACCTGCTTATCGCACACACACACACACACACACACACACACACACACACACACACACACACACACACACACACACACACACACACACACACACACACACACACATACACACGATGCGCGCGCGCCTTTAGAAGTCGGGATATAATCACACCACACGACCTCAAAGCAAATGAAAAGCAACAGCAACCTGGAACACCAGCTCCAGTGTTGACGGCACGGAAAGAGCAATGTGACCAGAAGGTGATCCTGGTTCCTTGAGGCAACAGCTGACAGACGCCGGTTACTGGCGATGGTGTCGCTGGTTTGGTCAGCCGCTGGACTGGGCATCTGTCAGTTGGTCCCTCGGGGAATCAGGGACCTGGTGTTCCGTGTTGCTTTTCGTTGGGTTCTGAGGTCGTAGGATCAGCCACTGACCTGAGCGGGGTGTGGCGGGGTGGGTGGGGTCGGGCGGGTACTGTTTCTGCCTGTGGATGGTGGCTTGTGTGCGATTTCTATAGAAGCTTGAACATAAACAGTTTTTTTAAGTTTGTGTTTGCTAATTGGCTTGTGTGCGGTTTCTATAGAAGCTTCAACATACAAACAGCTTTTCAAGTTTGTGTTTTCTGACCGATGAGATATAGATCAAGTGAAACTAACTATCTGTATGGATACAAACACAAATATATGTGGTCCTTTGTTGAATGCAAATGTTTGTTTTGCTGTGTGTGTGTGTTTTTTATACATTTCTTATCATTATTATTAGTGCAATTTGCTGATACATGTTGTTCGCATGATAAATGTAAGATCAGTCCAATATCATTTATGTGAGAAGACTTTAAATAGAAAAGGAAGAAGAAGAAGAAAGTTTGCTAACTGGCTTGTGTGCGGTTTCTATACAAAGCATACAGCTTTTTAAAATTTATTTGCTATGTTTCTATAGAAGCTTGAACATAAAGAGCTTTTTAAAATGTGTTAACTGGCTTGTGTGCGGTTTCTACAAACGCTTGACCATAAACAACTTTTTAAGTTTGTGTTTGCTAATTGGCTTGTGTGTGGTTTCTATAGATGCTTGAACATATACAACTTTTTAAGTTTGACTTCGTAAATTTGCTAGTGTGCGGTTTCTATAGAAGCTTGAACATAAACAGCTTTTTAGGTTTATGTCAATTGCGTTTCTGTTGTTTCTTTTACATTTTGAACTTAAACGGCTTCTGAAGTTTGTGTTTGTTAGCTCGACTGCTCTTTGTATATATACTTGAAGATAGATAGTTTCTTAAGCCTGTGTGTGTGTTAGCTTGTCTGCCATAGATAACGTTGATATGTTTGCATGCACACCCATACATGCCCTTTTACCTTTACCACTGACTTCACGCTAAGCATCTAAGTAACTAGACCGTAATAATTATGGTTACCTTTGTACTTATTTATAATAAAAATATATTTACCCTAATTTAAACTCTTACTAATAATAAACAATCACCAGAAATACAATCCTCGTGTGTCTTCAAGTTTATTCAAGTGCACAAACACATGTCCACGTGGGGGCTCTCAGAGTTATGACAGACACGTTTATTCAACTGCACAAAGGCATGTCCACACTGGGGTTATTGAAGTTGTGACAGACTTTTGTTTTCAACTACACAAAGGCATGTCCACATTGGGGATACTGAAGTTGACAGACTCTTGTTTTCAAGTACACAAAGGCATGTCCACACTGGGGATATTGAAGTTGTGACAGACTTTTGTTTTCAAGTACACAAAGACATGTCCACACTGGGGATATTGAAGTTGTGACAGACTTATGTTTTCAAGTACACAAAGACATGTCCACACTGGGGATATTGAAGTTGTGACACTTTTGTTTTCAAGTACACAAAGGCATGTCCACACTGGGGATATTGAAGTTGTGACAGACTTTTGTTTTCAAGTACACAAAGACATGTCCACATAGGGGTTTTCAGAGCAGTGACAGACATTAAGCGGAGGCGAGGGACGCAACGAGTTTGTGAGGAGAATAACACGAGCGCCAGGCCGCATCCACACACACACACACACACACACACACACACACACACACACACACACACACACACACACACACACACACACACACACACACACACACACACACACACACACACACACACACACACACACACACACACACACACACAATGAGAGAGAGAGCCACGCACGCCCACACACATACACGGAAATAAATCAGTTCATCAGATCTTTTATATTGTTTATAAGTATGTGCTGGCTATAGTTAGATCTCAACAACATGACCTCTGGTTCAGGTGCAGCTTACAATAGCCATTATTTCACTCCACTCCAGTTCGCTTCAAAGCTTAACCCTCCTTCCGGAAACCGACCGGATGAAAAATGATTGATCTACTTTAGTATACAGTCATTCGGCCACGAGGGGGTAGGGGGTGGGGGGTCTTGCTTTCGGGAATGGGCCGTGGAGGCCGGAAGGACAGGGGTGTGTCTCACTGCGTCAGGAAATATTCCTCTTGCCCATTTCAGGTCAGTTTCCGTGAGGAAAGCCACCAACGACGTAGTCGCATTGCCTTGCCTCAAAATATTTGACTCCCTATTTAGAAAGATTTTCTCCTGCCCATTTCAGGTCAGTTTCCGCGAGGCCGGAAAACCACCAATGACGATGTCACATTGCCTTGCCTCAAAGCCCTATTTAGAAATGTCCATCTGTTCGGTTCGGATCGGCGGCGACCACTGGCTCAGTGGTTACAGCCGACGTCTTCTGATAAAGTGAATTTATCTCACTCCCATGTTGGACAGCGAGGGTTCGATCACTGTACGAAATGATCAGTTTTCCCCTCTGTCAATATCATTTATCATATTCTGTGAGAGTCATTTTGGGGATGGCTATGGAGGGGGGGGGGGCGGTGAGGGGGGTTGTCATGTACTCTGGTTCTCCCCCTCCACAGGGAAACATTCATCCACTTCCAACTTTGAAAATAATTTCTTACTAATTTTAAAGAAGGTTCAGTACATGCTTCTGTGAGTCTGTGTAATGGGGGTTCTTAACACACGCTGCGAGCTGCTAAATGCAGCGTGCCATGACGGATACAATACAGCTTTATGATCTCTGCTTAAAGAAATCTGCCTTCTGGCTCCTGACTGAGTTACTCACACGGTGGACCGACACAGGGCAGCAAGCCTCTACAGACAACGCACACAGCTGCGAGGACTCGGACACGACAACCTACGCGCCGCGGACGACTCAGCACTGGTCGGTGACCATTTGGACACGTGATCATTTGGATCATTTGGACACGTCACACGTGGTCTGCAGTGTCCGCGATGGCTCACGTTGCGCAGCGGATGTGAACCAACATTGCGCGCAGTGCAGCTGCGGCAACATTATGCTGTGCGTATTAACAACAGGCGTTGGTAGCCGGCTAGCCGTGGCGTATCACGTAGTGTCACTCATACCAGGACGCAGTTAGTTCCGGCCCTGCGCCGCTTTGGACTTATGAGATCAAACACTTTAATACTATTGGTGGTGATGGTGGTGGTGACGGTGGTGGTGATGGTGGTGATGGTGGTGGTGATGGTGGTGGTAGTGGTGGTGATGGTGGTGGTGATGGTGGTGGTAGTGGAGGTGATGGTGGTGTCCTAAACCTACGCCGCCGAGCCCCTGGAACACTGCAGGTGAAGACAGTAAAAGCTTGAAAAGCTGAGCCCAGCATGAACCATTTCCCGAGTCCAGGGAGCCGAACGCCCAACCCTTACGACTAACCCTGACGACTAACGCTAACGCCCAACCCTTACGACTAACCCTGACGACTAACGCTAACGCCCAACCCTAACGACTAACCCTGACGACTAACGCTAACGCCCAACCCTGACGACTAACCCTGACGACTAACGCTAACGCCCAACCCTAACGACTAACCACAGCACGCATGTTGTCACATGCTGTTCATACGAGTAACAGAGGCACCGTATGTGTGCGTGCGTGCGTGCGTGCGTGCGTGCGTGTGTGTGTGTGTGTGTGTGTGTGTGTGTGTGTGTGTGTGGTGTGTGTGTGTGTGTGTGTGTGTGTGTGTGTGTGTGTGTGTTGTGTGTGTGTGTGTGTGTGTGTGTGTGTGTGTGTGTGTGTGTATGAGTGTGAAACTCACTGGAAGGTTCCGCATTTACAGCACTGTGATGACAAAACAAAACAAAACACCGTGGATCAGAAACTGGTGGACATTCGTTTCCACTGCCTCAGCGAATAACACAGGTATGAACTGTTTTCCTGTGACACTGTTTTAAAGAAGTCAGAACAATGTCCATATCAGTTGGCACTGGCTAGCCCTTCGTGAGTTCACTGGGGCAACGAATGTGTACAAGCTCACAGACCTAAAATTAATGTTCAAATACAGGTCTGTGGCATGAACTCTGCACGTGAAGCACGGAGCGAGAGCAGACGTCATGCTTGAGACTCTTTATCATCTTACCTTACTGCAGAGCTGGGTGAACTTCAGTCACGCTCACACTTCTAGCTTGCATGCAGTTCTGTCTCCTCTACAGTGATTGGTACGCTCACACTTCTAGCTTGCATGCAGTTCTGTCTCCTCTACAGTGATTGGTACGCTCACACATCTAGCTTGCATGCAGTTCTGTCTCCTCTACAGTGATTGGTACGCTCACACTTCTAGCTTGCATGCAGTTCTGTCTCCTCTAGTGATTGGTACGCTCACACTTCTAGCTTGCATGCAATTCTGTCTCCTCTACAGTGATTGGTCAGCAGGTAAAATGATGAGCCAGGAAAAAAAGAAAAAAAGGAGGCAAAACTGGTCTGCTTTTGATCCGGCAAGACTCTGGTGCCGTCAGTCAGGCAGTCTAAAGCGATACACCAAAGCTCAGGTATTTGGACTTGGCGCGCTTTTATGGACTATCTTACACGCTGTTATGGACACAGTGTTACAGACACAACTTGTACCCCTTGGCGCGCTGTTATGGGCACAGTGTTACAGACACAACTTGTACCCCTTGGCGTCCTGTTATGGACACAATGTTACACGGACACAAAGTGTACCCCAAGCAAAGCTTCCGCGGGGTGGAGAAGTCAGGACAAACCTCCAGTGAAGATGTAAAGCAAGAATGCGCGTGAAGCCCCGCTAACATCGCAGCTGACCCTGTGTAGTACGTGTCGGCTGTAACCTTCGATGCGGACACAACACGACAACAAATCCTCAGTGTTTACTGAAATGCAAAAGCGCAGCCTTTCCGCAAGCCGTGCCTGTAGCAGAGGCAGCTATCAGCACTCTGGAAGAGCCGTTTCCAAACACTCAACAAACACCTCGGTGCAAGGCTAATTATATGACGGGCATAGACCTGGCGCCAGTCAAATCGTCCAGAGCGATGTTGCGGAGCTCGAGAAAGGTGCAGACGCCTGCCGCTGTGGCGATGATGGAGGAGACGATGGCAAAGGCGAAGGACCAGGCGATGGTGAGCGGGTCCAGGTGACGCAGAAAGTGCACTCTCTCCGCCTTCCGGAACAGCTGCTCCATCTTTACTCCGTACACGATCATCGTCATGATCTGCAGGCACACTGCACACAGCAGGTCACAGCGTCAGGTCTGACTCTCTGTCTGTCTGTCTGTCTGTCTGTCTGTCTGTCTGTCTGTCTGTCTGTCTGTCTCTCTCTCTCTCTCTCTCTCTCTCTCTCTCTCTCTCTCTCTCTCTCTCTCTCTCTCTCTCTCTCTCACTCACACACACACACACACACACACACACACACACACACACACACACACACACACACACACACACACACACACACGATCTGCAGGCATAGTGCGAACAGCAAAATGTCAGGTCAGTCCTCTCCACCTTGCTCCCCCGCCAACCTTCTGGTTTTGGCTTTTGAGTTTGAAGTTCAGTCGTCCATCAGTTCTTCAAAAATATTCCGTTCATTTGTTAATCTGTTGTTCGCTATTAATCAGGTGACTAACTGCTGACTGACTGACTGACTGCTGACTGACGGACTGACTGACTGACTGAGGCACTGACTGACCGACTGACTGACTGACTGACTGGCTGGCTGACTGGCTGAATGAATGAATCAATGAAGCAGAGCACGGCACTGACTTGTGGCTGTGGACTTGGACAAACAGACAGGCCAAGGCACGAACAAATGGGTCAAACAAAGATTCATTTGCCGCGAGTTTGCCGCCGTAGTTTTCAAGCCATACAAGGGAGTTAATTAGCGCTCAAAATACGTAACACAAGTACAGCAACAAAGACCTTAGTCGCCAACTGTAACACTCACCTGGCATGCGTTTTTTGTTTGTTTGTTTGTGTTTGTTTTTGTTTTTCAAGCCTTGAGCTACCTCCGAGCGTTCGCGACCGACGAACTGTCGTTACGGAGTTGAGACAATAAAACGGACCCGAACGTTCGCCTTATATGTTAGGAAACGCACGAGAGGCGCGAGCTATAAAAGGTTTGTGTCGCCCTGCAAGGCAGATCAGTGTTAAAAAGTCAACATATTAGGCAGGCGCCAATAGCGGCAGCGGCAACAAAGGGAGACTACTTTTAACGTATTCCAGTCCAGCACCGGGCGAGGGAAAAGAAGTCGGAAAACTAAAAAAAACTGTCCTCCCGAACGAGAATAACAGCACCTGCTGTCACGTCTGACACAGAGAGGATTACCTCCCTTTGATTCCCAGGCGGCGGTTCGCTACACGGAGCTGGGAGTGTTTACACAGCCGCAAATGTGTTAATCTCCCATCAGGCAAAGAAAACAAGATGGCGTCGCGGATGTAGCGAGCGAGTGCGTGTGATTGCGAAATAATTGGCTTCTCTTGATTATTGGAGGTAAGGGAAAACCACTTCCCTCGCCTGTTGTACCTGGCGTCGGTCTTTGCTTCTGTCCGGAGACTTTTTCCCGGACTGGCAACCTGGGGGGTGAGAGGGGGGGGAGGGGGGGGGCTGCGCGGTAATGGGAAGGGGGGTGTTCTTTGTTGTTTTTTGCCCGTGGTTATCCCCTCTTTTCCTTCTCAGCAACAATAATCAGTTTTCTTATGTTTTCCTTTTTAGCAACAATAATCAGTTTACTTCTTTCTTTCGTTGGTTCTTCTTTTTTCTTGTCTCCTTTTTTTTTTTTTTTGATTTATCGTTCGAGAACATGAGATAAGGTGGGAAGTGTGGAATAGCATGGAATGCTCACCGATGGACCGATGGAGGAGGCAAAGGATCGTGGTGAGATCACTGACAGGTGCCAGACAAGGTGAGGCACAAGAGAGCGTGCTGCTTTCACCGATGGAGAAGCTAAGCAGGCAGACAGTCATTGTGACACAGCAGTACAAGACAGCCGCAGCTAGTGCTGTACGGATGTGTGACATACTATAGAGCGTGAGGTATAAGACCGCCTGAGGTGCTACAAAGCCTGAGGTGCTACAGAGCCTGAGGTGCTAAAGAGCCTGAGGTATTAAGGTACTACAGAGTCTGAAGTGCTACAGAGCCTGAGGTGCTAAGGTGCTACAGAGTCTGAGGTGCTACAGAACCTGAGGTACTAGACAGCGTGATGCAGTACATAGGAAGCAATAGAGAGTGAGGTACAAGAGAGCGTAAAATACTGGAGAGCGTGAAATACTTAACAGAGTGAGAAACAAGAGAGCGTGATGTACTTAAAAGAGTGAGAAACAAGAGGACGTGAGGTAGACTGCGTAAAATACTAGAGAGAGTGAGATATTGCAGAGCGTAACAGAGGAGAGAGAGTGAGGTACAAGACAGCATGAGGTACAAGGCCGCACGAGGCACTGGGAATAGAGCGTAAAGTACTTTAGACGACGTGGGGTAGGCCGCCTACAAGGCAGCTTGAGGTACAAGGTAGCGTGAAGTACAAGACAGGGTGAGGTACAAGACACGGTGAGGTACTGGCGAGCGTAAAGTAACAGAGCATGAGGTAGTGGGGAAGAGTGTGCCAAAGGTAGTGGAGGAGAGTGTGCGTGAGGTAGTGGGGGAGAGTGTGCGAGAGGTAGTGGGGAGAGTGTGCGGGAGGTAGTGGGGAGAGTGTGCGGGAGGTAGTGGGGAGAGTGTGCGGGAGGTAGTGGAGAGAGTGTGCGGGAGGTAATGGGGGAGAATGTGCGGGAGGTAGTGGGGGGAGAATGTGCGGGAGGTAGTGGGGAGAGTGTGCGGGAGGTAGTGGGGGAGAGTGTGCGGGAGGTAGTGGGGGGAGAGTGTGCGGGAGGTAGTGGGGAGAGGTACTGACCGATGGAGAAGCCGAGGAGGCAGAGCGTGATGGTGAGGGAGCGCGACTTGCCCAGGCTGGGGAAGACGATGTAGGCCAGGTACATGAGGAAGGACACGGCGTAGCACAGGACCGCCAGCATGGAGAACGCCTGCGCCGCCAGGCTGAAGTCTGAAACAGCGGCCTCGTCGTCAGCCAGTCTCTCCTCACCAACATCGTCAGCGTGGTCGTGGTCATCGTCACTGTCGTCGTCTCAGTCTCGTTACGTTGCTATGGGGGTTTTGAGGTATCAATGAGGTCGACACTTCAAGGCAATGCAAGAAGGGGAGAAATAGGATCTTCAGTTGGCGGACTCTTTCCGGTCATGCTATTCAAGTAAAGGCGCAAGACCAAAATACACACACACGCACACACACACACACACACACACGCGCGCGCGCGCACACACACACACGCACGCACGCATGCACACACGCACACAACGAACGCACGCACGCACGCGCGCACACACGCACACACGCACACACACACACACACACACACACACGCACACACACACACACACACACACACCACACACACACACACACACACGCACGCACGCACGCACGCACACACGAACACACACACACGCACACACACACACAACACACACACACACACACACACACACACACACACACACACACACACTAGAGATGAACTCAGTGAAACCCGCACAGATCGGGTAGAAAAGCACGACCGTAACACGCACCACGAGGAAACAAGCATGTCGGTGCTAGTTAGTCCGGATCCCGGCATCGGCAAAACAGGGGAGGCTATCATGCTTCACCACTGGATTCCGAAAAGAAAACATGACATCTTTCGCCCCCCGTAACGTCTCGGCGACCTGATGTGACCTCAGCGGGTTCACGGAGTATGCGCAATAGGTGCATAAACGTGCGGCGATATCCGGTGTGTGCAAGCGACTATTGCTGTAGCAGGTCCCTGTGAGGTCTCGGGCACTATACAGCAGGATTGTCTTTCTGGGAAGGTGCAAGCTGAAAGAGTAGTACTCTAGATATGTTATTCCGACCCCGCCACGCACGTGCGTGCGCTCTTTCTGTCTGTCTGTCTGTCTGTCTCTGGGTCTCTCTGTCTCTGTTTTTCTGTCTCTGTGTCTCTCTCTGTCTCTGTCTGTCTGTCTGTCCGTCTGTCTGTCTGTCTGTCGTCTGTCTGTCTGTCTGTCTCTCTCTCTCTCTCTCTCTCTCTCTCTCTCTCTCTCTCTCTCTCTCTCTCTCTCTCCGACGCGCATGCACGCATGCACACACACACACACACACACACACACACACACACACACACACACACACACACGTACACGAGCGCGAGGACACACGCACGCACGCACGCACGCACACGCACACACACACAGACACACACCACACACACGCAGTCGAAACACACTCACAAACACACACACACACAAACACACACACACATACGCGTGCGCGCGCACGCACATACACACACGCACGCACGCACGCGCGCGCACGCACGCACGCACACACACACACACACACACACACACACACACACACACACACACACACTGTGCCAGCCTGACCTGTCTTGTTGGGCAGACAGCGCCACTCCTTGTTGCCCTCCGTGTCCATGCAGAACTTCCACAGCCCCAGCGTCAGCACCCGTCCGCTCACCGACCACGAGTTCGTCCCTATGGCAACCAGGTACAGCACGGCCGCTACCAACAGCATGGCCAGGGACGCGGCGAAGTGACTGGACATCAGCATCTTGAACAACGGACTCCTTCTGCGCTGACCTCCCCTGCGGTCCTCGTGACGTGGTCAGACAGGCGACGCTGCCCGTTGTCTCCTTACTGATAAGGAGGGGAGGTTACTGGGGTTCCACTGCAGTGCCAGTCGAAATTAGTTCCAGGTTTCATTTTCCCCATCGCTGTCATAAAATCAATGCAGTTGCAGCTAGTGATGTAAGGGTGTTCACTTAAGTTCTGCGGCATCAGTGTCAGCCTGTTAAACCAGTTCATGGGATGTTCACCAAGGCTAAGGTGTCTGTAGCCTTTTATCTGTGTATGCGTGCTTACAAAGACCAAGATTCTTCAACTGCTGTTATCGGCAGAAGCAAATCATGGCCGTTCTCTAGACTGAAGTGTCAGTGTCAGGAGATCCAAACTCCAGTTGGTGGGTGTTCCCCAAGACTGCTACGCCAACCTCTGACACCTAATTCTTCAACAGCCGCCTTCACATGTGGTTAAAAATCTCCTTGAAGTTTGCTTCCTAGGAGTTGTACGTTACGCAGCAGAGACAAACGTTGGTTATTCGGGCGGCTGGCTGGTTGTCGTGCACGTCTGCAGATTGTCCTTCTCTAGTCGTGGGCGTGGACTTTGGTGTGCGCTCCGACTGACGGCACGTGCAGCCCGACGAGCATCGTGCCCCCTGCCGGCAGCCCGTTCCGCTTCATGCCCGGCTGGTCCCGGCCCCCTGCTGTCTCCGCAGCCTTTGACGTAACCGTTGACGGGGTTGTTGCGCCGTGCCACGCCCACCGTGCTGTCCAATCAAAGCCGTTGTCTCATCCTTTGAGACCTGCTCTTGATATCCTGAAGGAAGACACGGATACAAGGATGAGTTATCGACCGTGGTCAACGTCTGTGCTGCGGCAGACAGAGAGGTTTTCAGTACAGTCGATTACTCACGGGTCAAATTAATATATAAACATCACCGGGCTTGGTAACTATTGCTCTCACTACTGAAGTTTCCTTGTGAAGACATACACCCTGCACAGCTTCTTTTCACCACAGAGAAGAAAGAGAGAGACAGGCAGTAACAGAAAGAGAGAGGGGCACACAGAGAGAGGGGGGGGGGGGGGAGGAAGAGAGAGAGAGAGAGAATAAAAGAAAGAGTGAGAGAGAGAGAGAGAGAGGGAGAGAGAGAGAGAGAGAATGAAGGAAAGAGTGAGAGAGGCACACACAGAGAGGGTGGAGGGAGGGAGGAAGAGAGAGAGAGAGAGAATAAAAGAAAGAGAGAGAGAGAGAAGAAAAGAGTGAGAGAAGCACAGAGAGAGAGAACTACTGGCAAAATCTTGAAACCTCCCTAGTCATGGACCACGTTCGTGGCGGATGACGATAAATATCACCTGCACTCAAACGAAGCAGATCACGCTCATTTGAACGCTGGAATCAGTATCAGTCTCAGTGAGTTAATTCTGCAACGCCAAACAGCTGGGGGATCGAAAGCTTGTGAGAACGTAACTATGGGAGGCGGGGCGCAGAGCTCTGTGGGCCAGATGCTGCATGGGCCGAGTTGCCGGCCTCCTGACATCATCTCCGGCGTCTTGACTACTGCACGAGCTGGACGTGCTGTCGTCGTTAGGGCCGGCTGCCTTCAACGTTAACAGGGCCGAGAGAAGTTTTCACTGCTGTTGGTTCCTGTTTGTTTGTTTTACCTCCTCCTCTCTGCAACCCCACTCTCCCTTTATTTTTATTTTTCATTTTGTTGCCACAAATCAAGGACATGATCAAATAAGCACTTGACTGGTTCGAGCGTGAACTGTTGCAGACTTTCTAACCAGTGTTCAACAATGGCAACTGTGGACAGACAGGGTGAAAGCTGTTTTTCTTGCAGAGAAAGTCTTAATGACAGTCGTTCGCGCTGTTCCAAAGCCGACACCTGGGGATAAATGTCGGACGAGGACTAGAGCGCATATGGGCATTGGCGAGACTGGTAGCCTCTCCTTCTTTGCGAGCGATGCCACGATCCCCGCTTATCACCGACATGCTTGTTTCGGCGTGGTGCCTGTTTGATATAGTCTGGCTGCTTTTTGCGCCCGTTTCACTGAGGTCATCGTGTGTGTATGTGTGTGTGTGTGTGTGTGTGTGTGTGTGTGTGTCGTCTTGACCTACCTTAAGATGAATCAGAGCTCGCGGCCCAGGGTATGGCAGGCTAGTTAGGAATAGCGCAGGGCCAGATTGTCGGATCGTGCACAACGGGGGACTGGAGTGGAGCGGTGTCAGGAAAATGTTGAACAAGTTGTCACTAGCCGCTTGGCATTTACAGCACACCCAAACACAGCTTCACACTGCACGTGCACCGCGTTCTCTCTCTCTCTCTCTCTCTCTCTCTCTCTCTCTCCTCTCTCTCTCTCTCTCTCTCTCTCTCTCTCTCTCTCTCTCTCTCTCTCTCGTCCGTATATACCATATTTTTATCATCATCATTATTTTTATTTTTATTTTTCCGTCAGGTTTTGACTCTGATTTTAAAATTATCATCTCTCTCTCTTCT
>JABMCL010000889.1:352500-370000 GCA_018857735.1 Alviniconcha marisindica | reverse complement strand
AAGCAGGCATCTTTCAGTATGTGCAGCATTTCCAGGTGTGAACGGTTTATTTACAGCAGGAAAAGATCTGCACGGACGTGAAAGACAGGAGAAAGATGGGGGTAGAAAAAAGATGGAGGGGGGGGGTGGGGGAGGCGGGGAGGAGAAAGATGGGTCGGGGCGGGGCGGGGGGGGGGGGGGGGGGGGAGGAGGAAAAAGATGGGTCGGGACGGGGGTAGAGGAGCCAACATGGAAATGTTTTAACGTTTAATTGAAAAACGGCATTTTGATGTGATGTTTGGAAATGCAACACCGCGCTCAAGCGGACCGTTATTTCTTACTCACAAGAAAGAAAGAAAAAAAGAAAGAAAGAAGCAGCACACAGAGAAGGAGGGAGAGAGTCGGGGTGGGGGGAAGAGAGAGAGAAAGAGAGAGAGAGAGTGTGAGAGATAATCAAATCAAAAACTTGCCAAACATTTCAAAGCCACCAGGAAACTAAATAAATGGACTTCCGGCGGAAGTAGTCGTCTCCCCCATCCAAATCATAAATGGCAAAGTAATATTTCCTGGTTTACAGTAAACGTTGCCACGTTGGGGTCGAAGGACAACGTGTTTTAGACGATGTTGTTGTTTGATAGTTTCTGTACTTCTGTTAAGTGCGGCATCCTCGGGAACGCCCTCACCAGTGCAGAAAGGTGAGGGGTCAAACAAGCAAGCCAGGATGGAATAGGTCAGGCGGAAGTCAGCTGCGCGTGTTGTCGTTGTGTCAAACAAACAGGCTCTGTGTCAGTTTCACCTCTGTGTACGCACGTGCTAAGTCAGCCGAGGCAAGTGTTGCACCTGCACTGCTGACCTGACAGCAACACGAAGAATGCGGGGAGGACGTGGGTGGGGGAGTGGGTGGGGGAGCGAACTCTGTATGTCTCGGCCTATATGTTGATGGAGGTGTGTGTGTGTGGGGGGGGGGGGGGGGGGGAGGTAAAGCGACTCTCTCTTCTCTCTCCTCTCTACTCTCTCTCTCTCTCTCTCTCTCTCTCTTCTCTCTCTCTCTCTCTCGAACCTGCTTTTTCTGTCTCTCTGTCTCTGTCGCTCTCTCTCTCTCTCTCCTCTTCCTCTCCCTTCTCGAAGCAATCTTGATAATCAACTCTCTTCTCTCTCTCTCTCTTCTCTCTCTCTCTCTCTCTCTCTCTCTCCTCTTTTCTTCTCCTCTTCTCTCCCTCTCTCTTCTCTCTCCCCCAGAAGCAAATCATTGATAACAACCTCAATAAACTATTATTTTCACCAGAGGAAATCAGAACCCACTTCCAAACCTGCGCTGAATTGGCACGGGCTGTATTGCTTTTTTTGAAATATTACATTCTGTGAGGGTTTTTTCTTCCTTGCTTGCCGCAGATAGGTGACAGTACATCGGTGATCAGTCTGCGTTAACTGCTTTCGTTAGCTGTCTTGCTATCGGCTGTCACAATGACGGGCAAAATACTGGATGTACCTTCGGTGGAGTCTATGTTCCCTGCATTGACTCGCAAGCCTGGTGAGAGTTACCAGGCGGTTCAGGTCTTTGTTGTTTGATCACGTGACGTCTCTGCAGCGTTAATTAGCTCCCTTTGTTTGTTGACTCGGGACTGACAGGCCAAGATTAGACTTTTCACCACGGCGCCCCCTTTTGTTTTGTTTTTGGCCCCTCTCTCTCTCTCTCTCTCTCTCTCTCTCTCTCTCTCCTCTCTCTCTCTCTCTCTCTCTCTCTGTGATTCTTGTCGGACACGGTGAACTGCTGCTTTCATCAGTGCGGAAGCTGAAAAAAACCCTATCCATTCAGTCGAGCGATGTGTAAGTAAGGGAGGGTGTGAATTCATGAGAGCAAGTCCTGTCTCCACAGATAGTTCTGTGCCGCATCTCACACCTGGCACCCAGCATCTCACACTTGGCACCCTGTGTCCGCTGACACTTCCAAACCAACTCTACATAAAAGTGTCAGCATCTCTGGCATCTGAGCTAACGGCAATAGCTCCTCGTGCTATCGCTCAGCTGGGTCTTGAAACTCTCCCAAACATCCTACACTTACCACTGAGTCTTGAAACTCTCCCAAACGTTCCACACTTACCACTGAGTCTTGAAACTCTCCCAAACTTTCTACACTTACCACTCAGTCTTGAAACTCTCCCAAACTTTCTACACTTACCACTCAGTCTTGAAACTCTCCCAAACGTTCCACACTTACCACTGAGTCTTAAAACCCCCAACTTTCCCAAACGCCCCCCTTTACACTTACCACTCAGTCTTGAAACTCTCCCAAACGTTCCACACTTACCACTGAGTCTTGAAACTCCCCCAAAACCCCCCGGCCCTTTTTAAACCCCCTTACCACTGAGTCTTGAAACTCTCCCAAACGTCCTACACTTACCACTCGGTCTTGAAACTCTCCCAAACGTTCCACACTTACCACTGAGTCCTGTCATTCAAGTAATCGACAAACTATGCGATGTGGGTACGTGTGATCTGTTACTGACTTAATCAATCGGAATCAATCGCTCTGTCATAACACACCAAGGAACTAATCTCCCCAAAACATGTCTTGTTCAAGTAGACCGGCCTTTTTCCGGCAAGTAAAAGAAATAAAAAATTGACGATTAATTTTTGTTTCAAACGTTTTGATGTCTTTTTTAAAATTATCTTTAAATGCTTTTTACGCCAGTGATGATCATTGGCGTTTTGAGAAGACCAACTTTCACTATCACCAGTCAGTCTCATACTGAATCTGTCAGTTGCAGACTACATTCATCCAATCGTTCCATCAACGGTTTAGTCAAATCAAAGATCTGAACCCCTGGCCCCACAGGTATAAGCACGCCTGACTGCACGCGGACTGCATATCAGTTGACTGAATGTACTGGTAAAAGATGCCCCCCATTGTCCGCGGTTCTTCATACAGTCACTGGGTACACATTGTCCATGTGTCCTCATACACTAACTGGGTACACATTGTCCATGTGTCCTCATACACTAACTGGGTACACATTGTCCATGTGTCCTCATACACTAACTGGGTACACATTGTCCATGTGTCCTCATACACTAACTGGGTACACATTGTCCATGTGTCCTCATACACTAACTGGGTACACATTGTCCGTGGTTCTTCATACAGTCACTGCGTACACATTGTAAATGTGTCTTCGTACAGTCACTGCGTACACATTGTCCGTATGTCTTCATACAGTAACTACATGGGTAGACATTGTCCGTGTGTCTTCATACAGTCACTGGGTACACATTGTCCGTGTGTCTTCATACAGTAACTACATGGGTACACATTGTCCGTGTGTCTTCATACAGTAACTGGGTACACATTGTCCGTGGTTCTTCATACAGTCACTGCGTACACATTGTCCGTGGTTCTTCATACAGTCACTGCGTACACATTGTCCGTGTGTTTTCATACAGTAACTGGGTACACATTGTCCGTATGTCTTCATACAGTCACTGGGTATACATTGTCCATGTGTCTTCGTACAATCACTGCGTACACATTATCCGTATGTCTTCATACAATAACTGGGTACGCATTGTCCGTGTGTCTTCATACAATCACTGGGTACATCATTGTCCGTCTGTCTTCATACTGTAATTTGGTACACATTGGTGCATATGGGCCAAGGACGGGGTGGTACCTGCCACACATTCTATGTTCCATCACGTGATAACTGGGTAGATACTGGTGCATGTAAGCAAAGGACGGGGTGGTACCTGCCACATATTCTGTGTGCCATCACGTGGTAACTGGGTACACATTGGTGCATGTGGGCCAAGGACGGGTTTGTACCTGCTACACATTATGTGTGCCATCACGTGGTAATTGGGTAGACAGTGGTGTACAGGAAGGATGGGTACGAGGCACCAGACACTGCTGGCTGTTGCAACGTCATCATAACATTACGGTCACTGTGTTTAGACACCGGATGGAATGCCGCTACCGCATTGTGTGACAGCAGTGTTTGTCGGTTGGATTATCGACTGTCAGACTGAATAAGTCTATGGTGGATAACTACACATAACTGTGTTGTACTTCAACACACTCTCTCTGTGTCTCTCTGTCTCTCTCTGTCTCTCTCTGTCTGTCTGTCTTTTCTCTCTCTCTCTCTCTCTCTCTCTCTCTCTCTCTCTCTCTCTCTCTCTCTCTCTCTCTCTCTCTCTCTCTCTCTCCCCTTTTGTACACGCTACTGTTATTTCAACGGTTCGCATTGTTGCTGCCTTTTCTCATTTATTATGTGTCTTATTAAGACCCACACTTACTGTTCTTGCTTTCATTATTTATAATCACAGTGCTTGTCTGAGCAGTATTTGTGTGTGTGTCTCTATGCGATATTGTCATTGAATACTTCGTTGTTCGTCGTGTATTTGAACCATATTTCTCATCATCACCTTCTTCTTCTTTTTTTCTTCTTTTTCTTTCTTTTTTCTTTTCTTTCTCTTTTCTGTCGTCGGGCTTTGACTCTGATTTATATTTTATTTTTATTTTTATCCTCTCTCTCTCTCTCTCTCTCTCTCTCTCTCTCTCTCTCTCTCTCTCTCTCTCTCTCTCTCTCTGTGTAACTGCATTAACGAATTATTTATTCGTGTTTAAGGCATGTGTTTATCGTAAAGTCGTGCTCATTTGTGTTTGTAGTACAGCAAAGACTAGCCGATATATAGGTCCACATGGACATAATGCTACTGTCCTTGAGGATTAAGGTTTTCCAGTTCGAGTTCTCTCTCTCTCTCTCTCTCTCTCTCTCTCTCTCTCTCTCTCTCTCTCTCTCTCTCTCTCTCTCTCTCCTCCTCCTCCTCTCCTCCTCTCTCTCTCTCTCTCTTCTCTCTCTCTCTCTCTCTCTCTCTCTCTCTCTCTCTCTCTCTCTCTCTCTCTCTCTTTTCCTCTCTCTTCCTCCCTCCCTCCTCCCTCCCTCTCTCTCTCTCTCTCTCTCTCTCTCTCTCTCTCTCTCTCTCTCTCTCTCTCTCTCTCTCTCTTCCTCCCTCCCTCCCTCCCTCCCTCTGTGTGAACTAGGAAGCCTCCGGCGTGGTTGTACTGTAAGCTGGGCAGCAGACAAGCAGTGGCAGATTATGATGGATAATGAACATCCTACCACCCCGCACCACGTCTGCTGCCTGGGCGCTGTGTGTGGGGGTGGGAGGGGGGGCGGAGGGGGGTAGGGGGAAAGAAAACATCGTCTGCCAACAAACAGTAACTGTTCGCAAATGAAAAACGTTCGGCGTGAGAGCTGCCTTTCGCTTCCGATCAGGGAGCAGACCGGAAGAAAAGAAAAAACAGCGAGCTTGTTTCGCAAGCTTCTTTTTCCGCGCGAAAACAAAACAGAACGCGCCGAGAAACTGGCACGCGCCAATTGCAGAGCTGTCAATCACAATGATGGATGAGCTCAAAGCTGTTTCTACCTGGTCACCCTCCCCCCCCCCCCCTCACATCCCATTTCCCCCTCCCTACTTTTCTCTTCTCTCTCTCTCTCTCTCTCTCTCTCTCTCTCTCTCTCTCTCTCTCTCTCTCTCTCTCTCTCTCTCTCTCTCTCTCTCTTTTTTTTTTTTTTTTTTGTCTCTGTCTTTTTAAACCTTTCTACGGAGACGGATGCGTTTAATATGGAGAAAGCAGAAATGAATAGTGTGTGATTGCATATGCACGGACACGGATATGGTAACGTTTATTTCGACTGGACCATGTAGCGATCTCTGGTGAACGCATGGGTATATCATAATATTCTTATCCGTATCGGTACCGATGCGTTCGAACCGAGTAGTGTCAGTAAAGACTACGTCAGTGCTCGCTTTTCGTTTTTATTTGCTTGTTTGAGATTTACAGAAAATATTAATAATAATCATGACGGTTGTATAGGCGCCCAAATCTTCTCAAAAGAACAGTTCTAGGTGTTAGATTATTTAATATGGAACGCAGACAGCAATTAAAAGAAGGGGGGGCAAAACACAACTAAAAACGAAAACCAAAGGATGGTGTAGCCAATTAGAGTTCAAGCTCAAGCTTTATCGGTTTGACTTTTCCGTAACAAGTGGGACTGCAGTACGTACGTGGGGCTCTGCAAGTGGTGGGTAGGTAGGTAGGTAGGTAGGTAGGTAGGTAGGTAGGTAGGTAGCAGCTAGGCCTGACTGTGGCCCGAGACAGAAAATGCCTCACAACTGTGGCCCGCAACACGCTTTGTGAGGCAGCTGATCTGAGAGTATCAGCTGCACAGCGGAGCCTGTCTGTGTGAACGGATGTTCGTTTTCGTTTGTTGTTGTTGTTGATGTTTGTTTGTTTGTTTGCTTGTGTTTTTTGTTTGTTGGTTTGTTTGTTTGTTGTTGTTTTTGTTGTGTTTGTGTTTTTTGTTTGTTTGCTGTTGTTGTTTGTTTGTTCGTGTTTTTTGTTTGTTCGTTCGTTTGTTTGCTTGTTTGGTGGTGGTAGTGGTGGTGGTGGTGGTGGTGGTGGTGGTGGTGGTGGTGGTGGTGGTGGTGGTGTGTGTTGTGTGTGTGTGTGTGTGCGTGCGTGCGTGCGTGCGTGCGTGCGTGCGTGCGTGCGTGTGTGTGTGTGTGGTTGTTGTTGTTGTTGTTGTTGTTGTTTTTGGTTGGGTGTCGGCAGTCGAGGGGAGGGGGGGGTCTTTGTTCTTCTCTTCTTTTTCCTTGGGTGCAGGGGTCTGTTCTTGGAACACGTTACCAGCGTGACCGACAAAACAGGACACCGCGGAGACGGTTCAGTGCGACGGTACTGGCGCCACGCCCGAAGGACTTGCAGCAGACAGACATGTACACGACACCGGTCTGCGTGGACTGCAGGACATGCAGCAGACGGACATGTACACGACACCGGTCTGCGTGGACTGCAGGACATGCAGCAGACGGACATGTACACGACACGTCTGCGTGGACTGCAGGACATGCAGCAGACGGACAAGTACACGACACGACTGCAGGACATGCAGCAGACGGACATGTACACGACACCGGTCTGCGTGGACTGCAGGACATGCAGCAGACGGACATGTACACGACGCCGGTCTGCGTGGACTGCAGGACATGCAGCAGACGGACATGTACACGACGCCGGTCTGCGTGGACTGCAGGACATGCAGCAGACGGACATGTACACGACGCCGGTCTGCGTGGACTGCAGGACATGCAGCAGACGGACATGTACACGACGCCGGCCTGCGTGGACTGCAGGACATGCAGCAGACGGACATGTACACGACGCCGGCCTGCGTGGACTGCAGGACATGCAGCAGACGGACATGTACACGACGCCGGCCTGCGTGGACTGCAGGACATGCAGCAGACGGACATGTACACGACGCCGGCCTGCGTGGACTGCAGGACATGCAGCAGACGGACATGTACACGACGCCGGCCTGCGTGGACTGCAGGACATGCAGCAGACGGACATGTACACGACGCCGGCCTCTCTGTCCTGAAGGGCAACAGTTGCAACGAGCCCTGCCTTTGATTTCCACAGAAAAACGTCACCACCTGCTCCTCAACGCTGAGTGTCTGTTGAACTTTAGAGTCGGGGCGCCACTCTCCAGGAAAAACGGACCGTGCCAACTGCTGCTTCTTCCTGCAACCAATCTCTCTCTCTCTCTCTCTCTCTCTCTCTCTCTCTCTCTCTCTCTCTCTCTCTCTCTCTCTCTCTCTCTCTCTCTCTCTCTCTCTCTCTCTGATTATCCACTTCTTTTTAAAGCTTTAAACACTAGAAAACTGAGTTTAAGTCCGTCATTGGATCCATGAGAATTCGAATTGCCTGAATGTTCACTCCTGTTGTAATGGGCCGGAGGCCTGACAATAAAATAACCTTGTCTTATCTCTCTCTCTCTCTCTCTCTCTCTCTCTCTCTCTCTCTCTCTCTCTCTCTCTCTCTCTCTCTCTCTCTCTCTCTCTCTCGCTCTCTCTCTCTCGTCACCAGTGATGCGGTCCCGTTCCAGCCTTAGTTGTCCGTGGAATTTTGGCAGCAAATGTCGACACAAGTCATCCCTACACAGTTCTTGCCTTTTAGACGCATTGTGGCACCCGTTTTACACATCCAGTCTCTGCACAGGCTATAGAGGAAAACGTGAAGATGGGTGGTGTTCAGATGAAGGGAAAAGATGGGTGGTGTTCAGATGAAGGGAAAAGATGGGTGGTGTTCAGATGAAGGGAAAAGATGAATGGTGTTCAGATGAAGGGAAAAGATGAATGGTGTTCAGATGAAGGCCGGTAATCGTGAAGATGGAGGGAACGAGAAGGTGGAACTACTAGCAGCAGACGCAGAATGCACAGCTATAACTTCTACCATACAACCCTACTCCGGCTACACAGAGGGGACCGGCTACAGAGGACCGGCTACAGAGAGGGGACCGGCTACAGAGAGGGGACCGGCTACAGAGAGGGGACCGGCTACAGAGGACCGGCTACAGAGAGGGGACCGGCTACAGAGAGGGGACCGGCTACAGAGGACCGGCTACAGAGAGGGGACCAGCTACAGAGAGGGGACCGGCTACAGAGATGGAACCGGCTACAGAGATCCGGCTACAGAGATGGAACCGGCTACAGAGATGGAACCGCCGATTACAGAGAGGGACTGAACCGGCTATAGAGAGGGAACCGGCTACAAAGGTGGAACCGGCTATAGAGAGGGAACCGGCTGTAGAGAGGGAACCGGCTACAGAGGTGGAACCGGCTATAGAGAGGGAACCGGCTACAGAGGTGGAACCGGCTGTAGAGAGGGAACCGGCTACAGAGGTGGAACCGGCTGTAGAGAGGGAACCGGCTACAGAGTGAACCGGCTGTAGAGAGGGAACCGGCTACAGGGGTGGAACCGGCTGTAGAGAGGGAACCGGCTACAGAGGTGGAACCGGCTGTAGAGAGGGAACCGGCTACAGAGTGAACCGGCTGTAGAGAGGGAACCGGCTGTAGAGAGGGAACCGGCTATAGCGGAGAGGGAACCGGCTACAGAGAGGGAACCAGCTACAGAAGTGGAACCGGCTGTAGAGAGGGAACCGGCTGTGATAACTCTGTATTCTGCATCCAAGGCACAGCACCGTGAGGGTACAAGCAGAGAAAGAGGTGTGATCGCAATTAGTCCGGCTTTTGCTCCTGAAGCAGTCACAGAAATGTCTGCTGCCTAGTGCTCTGGGAGCCGGATGGTAGCAGAAACGTGTGTGAGAAAGAGAGTGCGGAGGGAGGGGGGGGGGGGGGAGTAGCTCACCGCGATTTGCACCACAGATGCCGTGGCATTTACGAGGGGGCGACATTTTCACCGTAAATTCCACTCAGGCGGGAACAGCTCCTACTTTGTTCTTTGTCGCATCTGGCAACCCGCAATTTCTTCCTCAATTTCCTCCCAGCCTCGGTTTTCCTCCGTGTCGGAAACGTAATGGTCCTGCAGAGTCGGAAACACGCTGGAAATGTTACTTGAATGGGCGGAACAGACACTGGGTGGACTAACACGCTAGCCGCATGGTGGCTTGTTTGTGTGTCGGCTGCACTGTTTATTCGGTCGGTTATTCCGTAGACTGACCAACAACGGTAGACGCGCTGTGTGGCTGACGGAGCGGCCGGCGGTCACAGGCTTTGTAGCGACATGACCCTCCTTTACTGGCAACATCTGGGAGTCAACCCCGGTCTCCTCCCTCTCCGTCCCGCCTGTCTGTTTCATCCATTCTGCACCCGGGGCGCCCATGCGTGCGTGCTGCATCGCCCAATGCATCCCCGGCGTGAACGTTAGAACTCTTTGTTGTTATTCATGCTCGGTGCCTCCTCTGATTGCCTGGCTCCGTGTCCGGTGTTTACGGCGTATTAAGCGCGTGGCAGGCATTGGCCTCATCGGTGCCTCACCCAGCAACGACAACAACGTGAAACAAGGCCTTCCGCGCTCCCGTAAAGACATCAGCGTCTCTTCTCCTTCATGTAATTTACAGCCTGCATGCTCACACAGACCCGGGCGAGACTTTGAGTGTGCACTCTTTTTCCTGCATAACATGCGAGTGAGTGAGTGAGTGAGTGAGTGAGTGAGTGAGTGAGCGAGCGAGTGACTGACTGACTAATATTTAACGCCAGGACGGTCAGCAGCGAAAACTATATATCAGGACGAAACACACGTGACGAAACCACATGTTTAGACGAGCACAATTCATCACGTGGAAAGTAATGTGTAGACTAGCACAATTTATCACGTACAAAGTCAGTGGGAAAGGCTAAAGCGAGGGAGGGAGGGAGGGATGAAAGGCTAAAGCTGAATGAACCAATAGAAAGTCGCATTTCTTGGCAGTGGGCGCGTGCACACCAAGCTTTCCCACCTCTGGGCTCTCTGCACGCAGGACCTTCATTTCTGCGTCCATGGTATCCCATAGCGGGTGCATCTCTCTACCGCTACATCCATGGACCTATATATAGGTCCTTGGCTACATCGCCTACTCCCTGTATTTCTCCGTGTGTGGCTCTCTCCCAGTTGCTTATTCGTGCTTATAATCTCTGTTTGTAATATGGTCCTGCTTATTTGTGTTTGTAGTATAGTCCTGCTTATTTGTGTTTGTAATATAGTCCTGCTTATTTGTGTTTGTAATATAGTCCTGCTTATTTGTGTTTGTAGTATAGTCCTGCTTATTTGTGTTTGTAATATAGTCCTGCTTATTTGTGTTTGTAAGTATAGTCCTGCTTATTTGTGTTTGTGATATAGTCCTGCTTATTTGTGTTTGTAGTATAGTCCTGCTTATTTGTGTTTGTATATAGTCCTGCTTATTTGTGTTTGTAATATAGTCCTGCTTATTTGTGTTTGTAGTATAGTCCTGCTTATTTGTGTTTGTATATAGTCCTGCTTATTTGTGTTTGTAGTATAGTCCTGCTTATTTGTGTTTGTAATATAGTCCTGCTTATTTGTGTTTGTAGTATAGTCCTGCTTATTTGTGTTTGTAGTATAGCAAGCATGGCTGGTAGGTCCGAGTGGACCTAACGCTACTATCCTTGAGTATTACAGTTTTCGACTTCTCTCCCTGCCCCTTGCCCTGTGCTCTCCCTCTCCCTGTCTCTCCTCTCCCTGCTCTCCCTTCCCTGTCCTCTCCGTGTGTGGCTGTCTCCCTCTCTTCCCTGCTCCTCTCCCTATATCTCTCCGTGTGGTCTCCCTCCCCTTCTCCCTCTCTCTCTCCTGTGCTCTCCCTCCCCCGTCTCCCCTCTCTACTCCCTGCCCTTTCCCTATACCTCTCCGTGTGTGTCTCCCTCCCCTCTCCCTCTATCTCCCTGCCCCTCTCCCTATACCTCTCCGTGTGTGTCTCCCTCCCCTCTCCCTCTCCTCTCCCTGCCCCTCTCCCTATACCTCTCCGTGTGGTCTCCCTCCCCTCTCCCTCTCATCTCCCCTGCCCCTCTCCCTATACCTCTCCGTGTGTGTCTCTCCCTCCCCTCTCCCTCTTCCCCTGCCCCTCTCCCTATACCTCTCCGTGTGTGTCTCCCTCCCCTCTCCCTCTATCTCCCTGCCCCTCTCCCTATACCTCTCCGTGTGTGTCATCCCTCCCCTCTCCCTCTATCTCCCTGCCCCTCTCCCTATACCTCTCCGTGTGTGTCTCCCTCACCTCTCCCTCTATCTCCCTGCCCCTCTCCCTATACCTCTCCGTGTGTGTCTCCCTCACCTCTCCCTCTATCTCCCTGCCCCTCTCCCTATACCTCTCCGTGTGTGTCTCCCTCACCTCTCCCTCTATCTCCCTGCCCCTCTCCTTATACCTCTCCGTGTGTGTCTCCTCACCTCTCCCTCTATCTCCCTGCCCCTCTCCTTATACCTCTCCGTGTGTGTCTCCCTCCCCTCTCCCTCTATCTCAGTGCCCCTCTCCTATACCTCTCCGTGTGTGTCTCCCTCCCCCTCTCCCTCTATCTCAGTGCCCCTCTCCCTATACCTCTCCGTGTGTGTCTCCCTCCCCCTCTCCCTCTATCTCAGTGCCCCTCTCCCTATACCTCTCCGTGTGTGTCTCCCTCCCCCTCTCCCTCTATCTCAGTGCCCCTCTCCCTATACCTCTCCGTGTGTGTCTCCCTCCCCCTCTCCCTCTATCTCAGTGCCCCTCTCCCTATACCTCTCCGTGTGTGTCTCCCTCCCCCTCTCTCCCTGCCCCTCTGCTCGCAGCACTCTGCGCACTGTTCACGTAGATGGCTCTCTTCACTCTTTCAGAGACTGTCACTACAGGCTCCCTATAATTATTCGCTTAGTGTTGTACAGACTTACTTCGCGTTTTCTCGCTCGACTAATTTCACGTAGCAATTTTACTCGTAAAACCGGAAGACACGCCCATAACAAACCGGAAGACACACCCATAACAAACCGGAAGAGACGCCCATAACAAACCGGAAGACAAGCCCATAATAAACAAAAAAAGACACGCCCATAACAAACCGGAAGACAAGCCCATAACAAACCGGAAGACAAGCCCATAACAAACCGGAAGACACGCCCATAACAAACCGGAAGACACGGCTACGACATTGCACAAGCCGATCTTTATTCTGTGAGATGGAGCAGAAAGACTGTGAACAGGTTCGACATGAAATCAACAGAGTGTTGTTCAACAAGACACTTCCGTGGATTTGAAGTTTAGTGGTCTCCTTTCTGTTCGTCGAACAAAGTGTTGATACAGGCGGTCTCTTTGTTCAAAGGCTGTTACTGGTCCCCAGGGGTTGGGAGGCTACGGGTTCCAATCCCGACTCCAACAGTGATTTTCTAACACCCTCCCTCCGAAACAAACAAGCAAGCAAACACACACACACACACACACACACACACACACACACACACACACACACACACACACACACACACACACACACACACACACACACACACACACACGCAGGTTGTGGCATAAAAGGCATCCAGCCATGCCTTCACCCCAGCCTACCTCTTAACATCATTTGAATTCCCACTTGACTCCAAAACTCCAAAGTCTACAACAACACACCTCAGGGGAGGCAGCGTACCTAACCCTGCTCTTGAGTTTGTAAAACTCATTAACCTGCCCCTACACCTACCCCCCACCCCACCCCCACCCTCTTCAATCCCCTCCCTCTTCAATCCCCTCCCTCTTCAATCCCCTCCCTAAAATGACTGATCACGTGCAGTGGAAAACGAGGGCAAGCTGGGTAGGAGTCAAGGGGCAAATTAGCGGGAAGCAGGCAAACGAAGAGGGGCTTTGGCGGATCGCCGCTACGGCTGGAGGCCCGCCCAACAAACGTGGAGAGAGAGAGAGAGAGAGAGAGAGAGAGAGAGAGAGAGAGAGAGAGAGAGAGAGAGAGAGAGAGAGAGATGGGGAGAGAGATGGGGAGAGACAGACAGAGAGAGCGAGAGGGAGACAGACAGACAGAGTGAGAGAGAGAGGGAGCGATGGGGAGAGACAAACAGACAGAGAGGGAGACAGAGATAGAATGAGAGAGAGAGAGGGAGATTGATTGATTGATTGATTGATTGATTGATTGATTGATTGATTGATTGATTGATTAAACTTTATTTCTCAACGGTGAAGATAGCACAAAGGCCGACTCACATATCTGCCGTTGCTACAGTACTACTAATAACCAAGACATTCACAGTGAAATATTATGATAGACAGAGAGGGAGACAGACAGACAGAGCGAGAGAGAGATGGGGACAGACAGACAGACAGACAGAGATGGAGGGACTGGGGAGAGAGCTAAAGACCCTCACTGACGACTATCCATTAACAACAGCAGATGGACACAGACGTCAGTTGTGTTAATGGCGCCAATGAATGTCATGATGGGGCCACTGCTGTGGCCTGTTGACTCTGGGTGGGAACTGGTCTTCTCTTGTGATTTCTGCTTGCTGAACTAACTCTCTCTCTCTCTCTCTCTCTCTCTCTCTCTCTCTCTCTCTCTCTCTCTCTCTCTCGTTTCTCTTCTCCTCCCTCTCCCTGTTAAAACTGGCTTTTACTTTGTATGGTTACAGCAAGGCGTTGGAGACGTCAAATCATTTTTGTATGTCTTCAAGCAAAGATTGTTAGACATGTTCACCCAGGAGTGAACTGCTGACATCAGAGACAAAGAAAGATATGAAATGTATCGTTCTTTCAAAGTTATGTTTGGAGCAGAACAATATTTATCAGTTATAGATATATATTGTTTCAGAGTAGCACTGACGCAATTCCGACTTGGTGTACTTCCAATAAATAGCAATATGTACAGATACAGTGACTGTCCTACAAACAAAAACTGTGTATTTTGCCAAAACCAGGTTGAAAATGAAGATCACTTCCTTTTGGTTTGTCCTCTGTACACGGATCTAAGAAACAGATTCCTTGAACAAAAAGGTATTCAGTCGTTACAGAACATATTGAGAAGGAAAAACACTAAAGGTTGTCGACTGCTTTCAAAGTTCATTTTCCATGCTATTAACAGAAGAAAACTATATGTAGATGTGTAAGCACCTGGGATGATATTGACTAGAAATGACTCCACCTTACTGACCGACACACAGTACTTTGTCGGCATCTACCACCATAATGTCTCATTTTCCCGGTGCGACTGTTTGGTCCTCTTTTCTTTTATTGTTTTTGTTTGTTGTTTGTTTGTTTGTTGATATGTGTCTTGTTTGTCTGTGTGTTTTGCTGTTTGTATGTCTTATTTGTCTGTCTGTGTGTATAATTTAGTTTTGTATTTGCGGTTTGTATATGGGTCTATGGCCAAAATACAATAAACCATCTGAAGTCTGAAGTCTCTCTCTCTCTCTCTCTCTCTCTCTCTCTCTCTCTCTCTCTCTCTCTCTCTCTCTCTCTCTCTCTCTCTCTCTCTCCCTCTCTCTCTCTTTCTACAGGAGATTAAATTCAGACAGGGGCTGAGGCTGGGACTGAAACTTCAGACAGGAGACGATACGTCAGATAGATGAGACGTCAGACAGAATACGATACGTCAGATAGATGAGAGCTCAGGCAGGATACGATACGTCAGAGAGGAGATGAGACGTCAGACAGGAGATGGGATTGAAACAATGGCTGGACCAGGCAGTGACGACTGAGATCCCAGACACTGAGCTAGGAACCAGCCAGGGCCTGGACTCGCCAGTTGTCCCAACGGCCGAGAGTGAGAGCGGCCAGACACTGCACGTCTTCAGTCCTGTCCTTTCTTGTGTCTTACCTTTCGTCTCTTGCCTCCGTGAGACAGCTAAGTGGACAGACGGGGATCATGCAGCTGCCGACATCCCGTCGGTGGCGGTGCACCATGGAGGTACGTGTCACACAACTCACGCGCACACTCTTTGACACACAGAACCGCAGCCGTCAAACAGCAGTCGGTGCCTCCTGCTGCCGACTTGTCCCTAATGTGTCGGCCCGACATCTGAGGACATTAAGTCCCACATCATCATCATCGTCATCTTGCTGCATTCCGTCAGTATAATTATTAATTATAGCTAACACGAGATACTGACGTTAACCAGACAAAGTCTTGCTGCATTCTGTTAGAAACGTGATATCAACGGATTTAATAAGACAGGCAGATCTTGCTGTACTCTGTCAACCAGCAAGCGTGAGACGCTGAACCAGAGAGACCAAACAGCCGCGCTGTGCTCGTCAGATACGTTGGACGAAGCTGACGTGATGCAGGAGACGAACCACGTTGTAGTCCTTCACAAGCTCAGCGTGAAACAGTTTCCACCAGGCAGAGAGATGATAGTCTTTGCTGTAGTCCGCTACAGCTTCAGCTACAAACCGAGACGTTGACAGACAAACCTCGCTATATTGTCAGAAACTAGCCTGGGACACAATTTCTCTTGCTGTAGTCATCAGCAACTCAGCATGAGTATTCCGTGACAACCTTAACATGTAATATGTCACAAGGTCTTCTTGTTTTCGTAAACTCTGCTTAAAACTAACGTCACCAATAGACAAACCCTGCTGAATGTATGTATTCCGTCACAAACAATGATCCAGCGTGGAACAGAAGTCTTGCTGCCGGTAGTCTCTGAAAACTCAGCATGGAACTGACCTTAACACTGCAGGGAGAAAACCCTTGCTGTATTCTGTCGCAACCTTTGCGTTGAAGACAAGCCTTGCTGTATTCGGCAGAAACTCAATATCAACAGGGAGACAAACTTTGCTGTATTCTGTCACAACCTTTGCGCTGAAGACAAGCCTTGCTGTATTCGGCAGAAACTCAATATCAACAGGGAGAAAACCCTTGCTGTATTCTGTCACAACCTTTGCGCTGAAGACAAGCCTTGCTGTACGATTCGGCAGAAACTCAATATCAACAGGGAGAAAACCCTTGCTGTATTCTGTCACAACCTTTGCGCTGAAGACAAGCCTTGCTGTATTCGGCAGAAACTCAATATCAACAGGGAGACAAACTTTGCTGTATTCTGTCACAACCTTTGCGTTGAAGACAAGCCTTGCTGTATTCGGCAGAAACTCAGTATCAAACTGACGTCAACGGGGAGACAAACTTTGTTGTATTCCGTCAAAATCCTGGGATGGAATACAAGTCCTGCTGTATTCGTCAGAAACTCAACACCAAAGTGATGTCAGTCAGCACAGAGACAAACCTTGCTGTATTCCGTCACAAACGTAACAGTGAAGACAAGTTTTGCTGTATTCCTCAAAACCTCAGCATGAAACTGAGACACAAATATTGCTGTAGTCCGTCACAACCTTAACGTGAAATACTCAAAAACAGAGAAACGTCATAATGTCTTGCGTAATGTTTTAGACCCTAATGTCAAGCTGACGTCATAGGAGCGACAGACCTTGCTGAGCTGTGTGGCTTTAGTAGATTCCAACAACTTTGCTGGTCAAAGTCCATTTCAGCGTTCGGGAAATTTCGGGCGCATTTTAACTGCTGCAATCAGGATCCAAACACAAAAAGGTTCAAACGAACGCTTATTGATTTTAACACGGACACACAGTATATACACAGCATATTGTGTGTCCGTGTTAAAATAATAAGCGTTCGTTTGAACCTTTTTGTGTTTGGATCTTGTTTTAGAACGCTAGAAGTCATTCTGTTTCAGATTTTTGCTACAATCAGGTCAAAAGAAAAATCTCTCTCTCTCTCTCTCTCTCTCTCTCTCTCTCTCTCTCTCTCTCTCTCTCTCTCTCTCTCTCTCTCGTTTAAATCAAACACCTACAGAGAATCACGTTCATTTGGTTTGGCTTGAATTGCTTTGGAAATAGCAATAGTTGTCAGTTTGAATTCAATATAACAATTCGATTTCATTAACAATTTCTTTGTATTTAATCTTATTTTGATTATTAAACAATAGGCACAGGTAAAAGACGGTCTGAACGAACGGTCTGAATGAACTGGCCAGGTAAGAGACGGTCTGAATGAACTGGCCAGGTAAAAGACGGTCTGAATGAACTGGCCAGGTAAGAGACGGTCTGAACGAACGGTCTCAACTGATAAACTGACCAGGTAAAAGACGGTCTCAATGAACTGGCCAGGTAAAAGACAGTCTCAATGAACTGGCCAGGTAAAAGACGGTCTCCATGAATTAGCCAGGTAAAAGACAGTCTCCATGAACTGGCCAGGTAAA
>JABMCL010000889.1:242500-347500 GCA_018857735.1 Alviniconcha marisindica | reverse complement strand
TTTTGCTTTCTTTCTTTCTTCTTCTTTCTTTTTTTTGTGGAGGGGGGGGGGGGTTCCAATTGTTTTCCGTACAGTCGTCTCAGCAAACATCGCGGTGACGGTGCCCAGAGCTGCCACAAATACTGCGACTACCATCCCTGTAACACGAGAGATAATCGAACATACACACACACACACACACACACACACACACACACACACACACACACACACACACACACACACACACACACACACACACACACACACACACACACACACACACACACACACACTGACATACATGCGCGCGCATATACAAACACTACAATACAAACAACGCTTAACATGTATTTCCACTTCCATCAGTGCCAACACAACCGCTACTTTGAACAGCGTATACTACAGCCACCACCACCGCCGCTGTGAACACTGCACGGCCTACCGCAAGCTGTGAACACTGCACGGCCTACCGCTGCTGTGAACACTGCACGGCCTACCGTCGCTGTGAACACTGCACGGCCTACCGCCGCTGTGAACACTGCACAGCCTACCGCCGCTGTGAACACTGCACGGCCTACCGCCGCTGTGAACACTGCACGGCCTACCGCAGGCTGTGAACACTGCACGGCCTACCGCAGGCTGTGAACACTGCACGGCCTACCGCAGGCTGTGAACACTGCACGGCCTACCGCAGGCTGTGAACACTCCACGGCCTACCGCCGCTATGAACACTGCACAGCCTACCGCCGCTGTGAACACTGCACGGCCTACCGCAGGCTGTGAACACTGCACGGCCTACCGCAGGCTGTGAACACTCCACGGCCTACCGCCGCTATGAACACTGCACAGCCTACCGCCGCTGTGAACACTGTGCGGCCTACCGCCGCTATGAACACTGCACAGCCTACCGCCGCTGTGAACACTGTGCGGCCTACCGCCGCTATGAACACTGCACAGCCTACCGCCGCTGTGAACACTGTGCGGCCTACCGCCGCAAGCACTGAGCACCTTGTAGCCAGGGAGGCGACTGGGACACGTCAGAGCGAATGACGTCAGTCCCTGGTCCAAACGGCCGCCCGCGGCGCTGCCAGTGGCTAATTGAAACACAGCGCCACTCCCGGCTGAGGGCTGGTCTTTGGCCCCCAATTACCTCCCCCTGCACCACACTCAGCCTCCAGTTCCTTCTCATCAAGGCAGGAACACTCGGTTTCCCCTCTTCTCCCCCCCCCCCCTCCACCCCCCCCCCCCCCACTCATCACACACACACCTCCCCCGCCACCCTTACCACCACCCCCTCTCCCCTCTCCCCATCCCGCCTAAGTGGAGGTGAACTTCAAAGCGAAAGTGCTTGTTGAGGAGTTATTGGCCCAAACAACTCATTGGGAAAGAGGGTTGGAAGCCTCGCTCAAAGGCGGTGTGAAAGGGAAAGCCAACCGCCCGTGAGATGATCAAACCGTACACTGCGACACGGAACGGGCTCTCGCACAGAAATAGCAGTCGAACACGCTTAAGTCGAACGTGCCGGGGTTTCTTTCCTTGGTTTTATATCTCTCAGTCTTCGAGTTATCCGTTTTTGACTTATCCGTGGTCAGATTAGTCCGACAAAGAGTGCTCAGCTGACAGTGTCTTGGCGGGAACAGAGCTACGAGGAGAGAGGCGGCCTTTCAACCAAGGAGACTGAAAGAAAACAAGCAACAACACAATGCACTGTATAGGGTTCGGTTTAGGAATCGGTTCCTGTAACATACTACACACACACACACACACACTGACACACACATACATACACATACACACACACACACACACACACACACACACAACACACACACACACACACACACCACACACACACACACATACACACACACACACACAACACACCACACACACACACACACACAACACACCACACACACACACACACACACCACACCACACACACACACACACACACAACACACACACACACACACACACCACGCACGCACGCACGCACGCACGCACGCACGCACGCACGCACGCACGCACGCACGCACGCACGCACGCACGCACGCACGCGCACGCACGCACGCACACACACACACACGCACACAGATGCAAGTCTGTTAACAGGTGTGACGAGGTAAGTAGGAAAGAATGGGAACTGTGGGTTTTCACCTGTCTACTGAGAAACCCGGCCAGACGGAGTTCCAGAGAGAGAGGCAGACGCCGTTCAGTCAGTGGTACAGAGCTGAAACCAAGCAGACAGTTCCGGAAAGACTGGAAGCACACGGACCCGAGCTGCTCTCGCGTTCAGCACGGGAGATAAGGGAGCCTGCCTGGCTGTTGCTTCAGAAAAGGTTACCGGTTCAGGAGGGAAGGTGTACAGATGTGCGGAAGACGGTAGCTTGCTACAGCAAATGACACGGCGATGGCTACAGAGCTTCAGCGGAACACTTCACTCACCGCTGACTCGACTGACACGCTGGAGATCAGACAGCTAACTACCTCTTTAACGAACTCATTTGACGCACGTAGGGGGAAGGGGGCGGGGGGTGAATCTTGAGAGAAACTCTTCACTAACGGCAGACGAGGGTATAGAAATGAAGACAGCTAACTCTTGAAGAAACTCGACCTGACGACATTGTGAGTCGGGAGGGGTTGGGGGGGGGGGGGCGACAGATGTAAACTTCTCAGTGCAAATGCTGGAGGCGACGACAGACGATGGAGGTGATGACAGACGGTGGAGGTGGTGACAGACGATGGAGGTGGTGACAGACGGTGGAGGTGGTGACAGACGATGGAGGTGGTGACAGACGATGGAGGTGGTGACAGACGGTGGAGGTGGTGACAGACGATGGAGGTGGTGACAGACGATGGAGGTGGTGACAGACAAACCAATCTGCAGCCGACTTGAGGCTGACGACAGGCGCGGGCCAAGTGGCCGTTATCACCACCATCGGAGGATGACCGGCTGTCCACTTTCTGCCAAGGCCGACAAGCGTTAAAACACAGCCATGACGCCGTTAAAACTCGGCCATGACGTCGTTAAAACACAGCCATGAAGTCGTTAAAACACAGCCATGAAGTACTTAAAACACAGCCATGACGTACTTAAAACACAGCCATGAAGTCGTTAAAACACAGCCATGACGTACTTAAAACACAGCCATGACGTACTTAAAATGCAGCCATGACGTACTTAAAACACAGCAATGAAGTCATTAAAACACAGCCATGACGTACTTAAAACACAGCCATGACGTCGTTACCACACCCCGGCTTCCTGCAGCCTCTGTTGACCGGCTTGGTTACGTCATCCAACCGTCACTCAACCAAGCACAGCTGTTTCAACCAAGTACAGCTGTTTAAGTCATCAAACCGTCAGTCAGCCAAGCACAGTCGTTTACGTCATCAAATCAACCAAGTACAGCAGTTTACGTCATCAAATCAACCAAGTACAGCAGTTTACGTCATCAAATCAACCAAGCACAACCGTTTACGTCATCAAATCAACCAAGTACAGCAGTTTACGTCAACAAATCAACCAAGCACAGCAGTTTACGTCATCAAATCAACCAAGTACTGCAGTTTACGTCATCAAATCAACCAAGTACAGCAGTTTACGTCGTCAAATCAACCAAGTACAGCAGTTTATGTTATCAAATCAACCAAGTACAGCAGTTTACGTCATCAAATCAACCAAGCACAACCGTTTACGTCATCAAATCAACCAAGTACAGCAGTTTACGTCATCAAATCAACCAAGCACAGCAGTTTACGTCATCAAATCAACCAAGTACAGCAGTTTACGTCGTCAAATCAACCAAGTACAGCAGTTTATGTTATCAAATCAACCAAGTACAGCAGTTTACGTCGTCAAATCAACCAAGTACAGCAGTTTACGTCATCAAATCAACCAAGTACAGCAGTTTACGTCATCAAACCGTCACTCAAACAAGCACAGCCGTCAGCAACGTCTGGATATTGTTGTGCGTTGCCTCTCCCCCCCACTCCCACCCCCACCCACCCACCCCACCCTTCCACACACTCCGACCGTGCAATAAATTAGTTTTATTTTGTTTGAATATAAACATATCCGTCATTAAGAGTTTTAATCTAAACTTTCATGACTCTTTGAACCAAAATAATAAGGGGGAGTGGGTGGGGGGGGGGGGGGGGGCATTAAAAATACAATTAAAAAATAAAAGACAAATAGAAACTGATAAACGATCAATGAATTATCAGAAGAGTGAGAAAAAGGCAAAGAGGTAAAGAAGAGAGATACAGAAACTGGAAAAAATCAAGAAAAAAAGCTATCAGGTGAATGAAGGGAAGAAAAAATCAAGGCAATACATTTTCTAAAGGTTAACAACGAAACTGAAGTCGTCAGTTCCTGAATTGTACCGTGCCGCCAGTCAGCGACAGACGGAAGAATGAATGAATGCCTGGCGGACGGAAGGAAGGAAACGGAAGAGATGCGTTGGTTTTGTTAAAGTACATTGTATAAGTAACAAACGAGCATTTCTAAACTCCGTGGCAAGATCTTGTGTTAAGTTTGATTTTTTTAAATATTTGTTCAGCCTATTCTTGACTTCTCCTCTGTGTGTGTGTGTGTGTGTGTGTGTGTGTGTGTATGTGTGTGTGTGTGTGTGTGTGTGTGTGTGTGAGTGTGCATGTGCGTGTGTGTGTGTGTGTGTGTGTAGTGTGCATATGCTGTGTGTGTGTGTGTGTGTGTGTGTGTGTGTGTGTGTTGTGTGTGTGTGTGTGTGTGTGTGAGCATGTGTGTGTGTGTGTGTGTGTGTGTGTGTGTGTGTGTGTGTGTGTGTGTGTGTGTGTGTCAGTGTGCTGTGTGTGCGTGTGTGTGTGTGTGTGTGTGTGTGTGTGTGTGTGTGTGTGTGTGTGAGATGTGTGTGTGTGTGTGTGTGTGTGTGTGTGTGTGTGTGTGTGTGTGTGTGTGTGTGTGTTCAGTGTGCATGTGTGTGTGAGCGTGTGTGTGTGTGTGTCAGTGTGTGTGTGTGTGTGTGCGTATTTTATTTTATTTTTATTTTCGGGGGGTCGGGGTGGGGGTGGGGGTGGGGGGGGGTGTCTTTTGTAGTATTTCTTAGAGTCATTATTTTACCGTAGTTGTAGTGTGTTCTATTGTCGTCGTGATTCATAATAACTAGAAACCTTTATTCACGTTTATCTGTCCACCGAACTTCGGCAGGGAACAGTCGGCTGTTCGAGAAATAACAATGACACTTTTTGATACGATTTTGCTGAAGTTATCCCTGTGGAACAGAGCACATCACCCTTGATCTGTTTCTCACCCTGATATAACCGTCACGGCTAAGCATTACAAAACAATTATCTTTCTCGGTCTATTTCACGGGGCTGTGAACTGCTGGTTTATCAAGTTGGGGGGGAGGGGGGGTACGGGAGGAGGGGTGATGGTGGTGCGTCACCACGAACCGTTTGACTCCGTGCTGCGGCACGACCAATGCTGTGAGGGAAAAGCTGAGGTCATCGGTACCTCCCTCCCTCCCTCTTAGTGCTCTGTGCGTGTAGCCACTACCACACACACTGAATACACACTGCCGCACACACCACACAGGCAGACAGGCAGGCAGACAGACACACAGGCAGACAGGCAGGCAGATAGGCAGATGCAGACAGATTGATGATTATCTTATTCTCTCATCAGAGAAATTAATCATAATAAAATCATAAAATCAGACTGAGTCAGACAAGGAGAGAGAAAAGCAATGAACAGTGAACGGAGCGCGGTGTGTTCATCCGTGCCGGTATCACACTATAGCGAAATAACCGCTATTATTATTATGATTATTATTATTATTATGATTATTAGGGTAGTGGCTGAAAGTCGTTGAATTTTTACTTCCAACTCACGCGCTCCTAAGCAAGGGGCTAAATTAAGCCATTCGTTAACCTGTTCAGAATCCGTACTGCTGTCAAGTACACGCAGACGGGGGCATGGGGGGAGGGGGGGTGGGGGGAGCCGGGGGGGGAGGTATGGGTAGCCAAAGGAGCCTGGAATCGAAAAAGAGAGAAGAGAGAGAGAGAGAGAGAGAGAGAGAGAGAGAGAGAGAGAGAGAAGAAGAAGAAGAAGAAGAAACTGAGAACTAAACAAGAGCTAACACTGAGGGGAGATGGCGTACTAAGTGGGCTCGCGGTGGGTCCTAATCAGTCACAGACCCTCTTGGCCCCAGTGGCGAGTCCCCCCCCCCCCCCCCCCCCCCCCCCCCCTTCCACATTCCCCCCTTTCCCCCGTCTGAGTTAGCGCGGCTCTATGTCAATTAGCCTGTAAACCTGGCGCTGCAACCAACTGACTCTCAAAGCTGGGGCTGCTTCTCTCTACTAGTGGCCTCAACTGATCGGGTATTTTTTACTTCAGTAGTGGCCTGCGCTGCTCGTGTAATCAGAGTGGGGTGGTGGGGTGGTGAATCGCCTTTTCCGCAGACGTCATGTCAAAGTGACTGGCATGAGTTTAGGCCGCCGAATGTATTGCACAGTAACGCCGTTCAACGCATCATCCGGATAAAAATTAGATCAAGTGCATAGGTTGCGTGGCCGATGGCGACTCAGTGGTTTTTCGGTGACGACATCCTGTGAAGGCTGTATACGTGTGGTCGTTCTGAGCCACTGACCCCCGCCAACTAGTCCTGGATCAGTCTCAGACACCAAAAGGCAATGACTCACCACATCTAGTATGTTCGCAACAACGGATTTGAGCCTGGCAGTTGGAGCAACAACCGGCTGCACATTACAAAGCCAGCAAGTTGAATAGCAAATAACTAGCATCTGCAAACACACACACACACACACACACACACACACACACAGTTTACTTCGTTTCAGTCCAGCACAAATCTAAAAATGCTGTATGTGGTACCTGCTGTAACTGCGCTGTACCCCTCACGGTTAAATTCGTGTCCGGTTTGAGCCCACGGATCAGTCCATCCAACTTCTCCATTCTTTGAAATGTCGTCTGTGAAACTGCGAATCTCATCTCCACACAGGAGAGTTTCATTCAGTATTAACCGCGGGCCAACCATCTAAGAGGAACAACTCTTGCAAATCCTCCCTGGCTGAAGGTAGTATCAGTTACCTCCCATATGTGGCATTGACCTATGAACTTTGCATATTTCTGACGTAATTTATATCATGCATCGGATAATTCCGTATTACGTTTACTCATTAATAATCGGCCGTTTCCGTGAGGAAGGGACTTAATGCAAGACTTAATAGCGTCCCCTACTTTTCTTTAGGGGATGTAACTGCGGGTTCCTTATCAAGTAGCACAATTAACAGGATTGTTTCCCTTAGACCATTCTTCTCCCTTTTTACTCCCGGGCAGCAGTGTAGCAGTGAAAAAACACGGTGGCTATGATTTCATTTTTTCCATTCATACTGCACAGCAGTTTTATGGATCACATTGAGTCAGGCGGACATATGTACAACAATTACAATGACATGAATTTTGTTTATGATTATTAGTAGTAGTAGTAGTATTGTTGTTCTTGTGTGCTTTTGTTTTGATGACCGGACGGCCGGCCTGTGCTCATCCAAGGGACGTTACTCTCTCAGGTTGATAGAATAAAATGGACGTCGACATCAAAATTGCTGCTCCACGCGGGCGCCTCGTAGCAGAAAACGACGTCACTCTGGTTACGCCAGGTAATGCTTACTTTCGTAAATGTTCACAACGGATTGGGGCAGGACTGAGTTCCGAAAACGTCCATGAGGGCGGGAGGGGGGGGGGGGGGGGGTTGGACTGAACTATTACTGTATTACTATTAGTACTTTATTTCTCTATCTTCATCATATGATGATAATGATCATAAATTCATATCAGTTATCATCATGTCAGATTATGGCTCATAGGCTTTTTAGCCTTTTGCCAGCTAATTCATGTTTTGGTTTATGCTCAACATTATTCCTTTTAAGAGTTCTGCGTAAATGTTTATCTAAGAGATTTTTGAAGGAGTTTAGTGTTCCTGCTAGTGCTAATAGTAATACTACTTTTACTAGTAATAGTAATACAATGTTGGATGGCAAGCTGTTCCAATTGTTTATAACACTAACAGATAACTCAGCAAAAAAATTAATATATATATATATATATATATATATATATATATATATATATATATATATATATAAATGTTCTTGCCGACGAGTAAGATTAAGAACTGTCTTCTTAATCTTATGTAGTTGAAAGGGTGTCCTCTAGTTTCAGCAGATTCATACAGCTTGAACAAGGAACAAACAGTCTTGTGATCATAACATTAATAACCATGTATAGTTTTAAAAGTTTCAGTCATATGACTACGACTATGAGCCTGTGACAAAAGGTGCTCCCGCTTAACCCGGGTCTGTTTGTAAACTCCCGTTTTGTTGTTGTTGTGTTACTACAGTTACATGAAACAGTGGTTGCTTTTAAGTTTTATTCAGTATGCATTGATGAGTAATTAAAATAAAAATTAGCAGCTTTGGTCACCAAAAGGAGGATTAAAAACAAAAATACTTGAAGAAAATCGATGAAAAGCAGCTTCCGGAAAGTGAGACAATGTGGGTTGTTCGACTTCAGCTGAAAACAGCAACTAACCAGCTGAACTATTCTTCACAACTTGTACACCATTTGACTACTGAATAAACTAACTTTAGTATCCAGTCGAATTGCAAGCCATGCGTGACGTTTCATACCAAAAAAAACGAAATTGAAAATACACTGGACATTCGTAACGGACTTTGTCCAAAATTCCGATAAGTTTAAAGATCGTCTGCTACTGTCCGCCACTGCATTCACTGCGGACCTTCACTTCTCATATTTGCATATCAATTGCACACCGAAAACGATCAATGTTTTTACTGGGGGCATTTTCGTGTTTAATTTTTGTTACCCAGAAGTGAAAAATTTAAAACTTTGTCCATTTGTTACGAACATCCTTTTGCAAATTTTATCGACATCGCAAACATTTAATTACTGCTGACCGCTTCTAAAACTACCACTCGCCTTCCTGTTGACATCACATAGCCACTTGTCGCTGACAATGGTCTCGTCGAAGGGGTATTCTGACTCTGTTCGGTTATTTTGTTTTGTTATGAATGTCCTAAATGTTACAAACGTCCCACATAATTGTCGAATTTCTGTCCTCATCATATATTTTCCCAAACAAATGCTTTGTTAGCCACTAGTAAGTGATATAAATGGCATTGGTAATGTGCTTTTGTTTACTTCATCGTATTATGGTGGGAAGGGGCAATTTCAGATTGAATTGCGCATGTTCGCAGCGCAGCAATGCAAATTAATGATACGTGGATTCTTATTGGCAGCGTGGCTGTGCGAATAGTGGCCTGTGGATTCTTATTGGCACAGCGGCTCTGCGAATAGTGGTCGGTGGTTTCCTTATTCGTACAGCTGTGAAAATAGTGACCCGTTGCGCCGTATTTTTTGCTACTGTTCATAATTTATTAGGCATTGTGAATTATAGTATAGAAATTAAAATTGGCATTGCAATTAACCTACAATTTGGGCACATTGCAGTTTCCTTGCATCTGGAACTCTGCCATCCTCTCAGTCTTGTTCAAAGCTTTCTGCCAGTAGGATTTTTGCAGTCTTCAGCCCCCCACATGAATGATGTGGGATTTGATGCTTCCCGAGTGTTTTAGTTGTTTCACAATCATTTCAAGTGAGTGGGAACGACTGAGTGATTGGGGGTCAGTGAAGGGAGCGGGAGAGATTTGTTGGGGGGGGGGGAATTTATGTGTGTATGACAGAGCCGGAAAGAAAGGGAGGGGCTGCAAGAGACTGAGGGAGTGCAGTGTATGTGTGAACGTGTTTGCATGCAACTGGATGAGAAATGGTCAGTGGATTGAATGACCTGTTATTATGTTGCACGGGTTGGGAGAAAAGACACAATATAGACAGAAGACCCGAGAGAAAGAGAAGACAAGATAGACTGATCGAGACAGGAATAGTCAGTTTCGGCATGGCCGGAAGACGGCTTTCGCATTGGTTTGAATAAATGGAAAGCATACGAACACCACTGCAACCAAACAAGTTACTTAATTGGATTTTAATGTTCTGCGTGTGTTATCGATACAAGATGAAAGAAAAATATACAAAAGGAATGGAAACACAATACAAAATTAAAGACGCCGGATGTTATATCAGATGCCGCATAACACCGGCTGTGCCACATCAGTCAGTGGCAGCAACTGAGCTGCACATACCACACCATATTCTAGCTGCTCAACAAGAGCCATACAGAAAAGTCTAACTCTTAAGCGTCTTCTGGAAAAAAAGCCAGGAGAATGGACCATTAGCTCTTCTTCCAGCTCCATAGTGCTTGCATCCTAGTTTTTATTCAGATGCGTACTTAAACTTCTCTTCATACTTGGGTTGTCCATCTACTACTTTTTTACTGGCACTATTTACACTGTGGCTGGCCACTGTGCAAAACTGAATGCTAGTTGCCTTAGAAAAGGCTTCTTTACACTTCGTAAATTCGCTCCAGCTGTCAAAGGTCTGCCCAACCTCCATCTTACAACCAGTTCATAGTTTGAAATGGCGGCAAGTGATCACGTGATATAAATCAGGTACTGTGGTTGGTTGGCTGCCGCTCTGCAGAGCGGCTGTGTGGCTGTGCGAATAAGGAGCATCAGACAAATTATTCGCAGAGCAGCAGTGCGAATAGCCACTCCGTTTCAGATTTGGACAAAGCCTGTGACTGTGTCTGTGTTACGTACATCCAGATGGTCGCTGTGTCTTTTGTTACGTTAGTCTGCAGTCCGTCTATGTCTGTAATTATTGCTGATTTAGCTAAGCAGTCAACTTAAAAGTTGAAATGGCTCACAGCTTGCATTTCGAGTGGTTGTTCACAAACTTTTACGTCCAAATGGAGGCTTGTGCATATTAAATGAGTACTCTGTAAACTTTGTAGCAGGTGAACGTAACATGGACACAGTGCTACCCCCTCCCCCACCCCCCCACCCCCGTCTCCCTTTCCTTTGTTGTGTGGTCTTTTTTTTTCCTTCCCCTTTCTGCATTAAATGTAATAGTTGACTTGCCACTTTTTTTAATTATTATTTTTATTGATTAACTGAGCATGAAGGCAGACTTGGGGGGGGGGGGGGGAGATTTTCTTACAATTTATTATTAAAAAAATCACTGCTCTTGTATAAATAAAGACCTTTGGTAACGGTATATAAGGGCATTTTAGGATTGTTACAGTCCAAAGTACATGTAGCATCTTTCCGTTTCCCTTTTTTACATACTGAAAAATTTAATACAGGTATCTGACTTAAAGATGCCATACTTTGTGACCTGACCGCATTTTTAATGTGTTGTTGTTTTTCTTTTAGTAAGCATACATTAGATGACGTCTGTCTGTCCCTGGTATTCAAGTCTGTATTAAATTCTGTTACTTTCAATAACTATGGCAGGTTCTGGAAGTGTGCCAAGCAGAAAATCATGTATGGATCCAGCAGAAAATCATGTATGGATCCAGTTCTTCACACACACAAAAAGGAAGCATTTTCTTCAGGCCCTCACCACCAGAAAAATTAGGAAAATTAGGAAAATTGGGATTTCTTGATTGCAAACAGAAAAAAGTTTCACTGACATTGAGTGCAAAGTCCTCCACTCAGACTCAGAGGCAGCAGTTTTTCAATGACAGTGACTGACAGACAGGTTTAGTTTGAAAGGATGTTTTTGTGTGTGTGTGTTTGTATTTTGTTGTTGTTGTTGTTTTGTTTTGTTTTGTGTGTGTGTGTGTGTGTGTGCGTGTGTGTTTTTGGGGGGTGGTGGTTATAAATTTTCCTGAAATTTTAATGTGACCTGCATGTTCAGAAAGTCACTCTTTTCACCTGTCATATAATATTGTTACTGTGCCTAGATTCACTACAGTTGTGTACTGTTTGTTCAGTCTGGGTGAAATAGTATGTTGGTTTTCATAGACTGTGCCCACTGCCATAGTGTCACATTCGTCCACTTAACCAAGTTGGAATGTGTGAATATGCCTCCTGCTTTGCATTTTTTTGCATTTATCATTACAGTGTATACTATGGAATAAAGTGATCCTGTTTGAAAACTTTACTGAAGTTGTTCTGCGTTTGAAATTGAAATGATTATTTGTTGCACTAGATTCTTGAGCTCAAAATTTGGACACAGTAATTACATAATACTTACATTTAAAGCAAAATTTGTTTGTCCTACCTGCTCTGATTTTATTACTAGCAGCTACTTAAATGCACCAGAAGCATTAAAATTGCATACAAATGTTTTTTCTCTGTATTATTATGACATTCACTGTGTCCATTGTTACAAACATCCACACCTGACCTGACCCCAGTTTTGATGCCATACAGCACACCCTTGGATCAAAACCATTTTTTGATGATGGAAATAGTTGCTTGAAACATACTACTTTCTAATGGTAAGACTGAAAATAGCTTATTGGGAGTTTGATTTTGAGGCAGTGTGTCCCATTTTAGATCACGACCTTTTGTCACAGGCTCTTATATATATATATATATATATATATATATATATATATATATATATATATACACACACACACACACATGTCGATCAAATACAAAATTTAAAAATTGAACGATTTGAAGAAAAAAGCAATGACTAAATTAAAAACTTGCTAACAGTAATAAACATTGCATCCTTAATGAAAAACAAAAGCCACCCAAATTGCATCCAAAAATATCAACTCCAAATTAGTAGTGTACAGTACACACAAACACACACACACACACATTTGTGCAAGACCCCCTACCCCCACCCCTACCTCCCCCCACCATCCATAACAATGCACAAAGAAATAAAGTTGAAACTGTGCACCCAACCCACATGCCACCATGGGACTTGAGAACACCCAGATCACCACTCCATGAGCTCACAAAGTTCTGAGGTTGCTGCCATCCTGACTGCCCTGTACTCTGAGGTAATATTAATACCTCACCTGCGCTGGAGTTGGCAAGGAACACCAGAGTGACCTCCCTGTGTTTCCCTTTCAGGCGATGTTATCACCTCTGACACAGGCTTCATGCGAGGCCACGGCACGGTGATGGAGGGGGACAGTTTGAAAGCCACGGTGGCAGGAGTGGTGGAGCGAGTCAACAAGCTGGTCAGCGTCCGGCCCCTCAAGACCCGCTACACTGGAGAAATTGGCGATGTTGTCATAGGGCGAATTCGGGAGGTAAGGTACCACTGGACTCTTTGGTACTGATTGCTTTGTCTTAAACAAGAATATGTGCCTGCGTGATTGACACATTCTCCTGCATTACACACTCTTGTGCTCATTGACATTGTCATATTCCGTACCAGTATGCACACATGTATACCTGTATATAAACTATAATATACAGTACACACACACACGCATGCACGCACACATGCACACACACACACACATACACACACAACAAATATATATATATATATATATATATATATGTATGCATTACTGCCACAGTGCCAGTACTGGTGATGGTTTAGTAGAAATAGAATGAGAAGAAAGAAAACAACAAATCAGTATACAGAAGAGAAGAGGTGGGTTTTCAGTTTTACATAGTACTAGTGGTACCAACATGTGATTTTATTATATGTTTATGTATACACCGGTCTTCACTATTTTGAAGCATTGAGTGAGCCACAGCGCAGACGCTCTTCCTGTACTATTATTATTACTTGTGCATGTGCCACTTGTGCTAAAAGCAAAACTAGAAGGACCTGTAGCAGGCTGAAGCGAGCAGTGCTGTGGTGTACATGATGACGTGGATGGATGCAGGTTGTGGCCAAGCGATGGAAGGTGGAGGTCCACGCCAAGCTGGACGCCATCCTCATGCTGTCCTCCGTCAACCTGCCAGGCGGAGAGCTGCGGCGGCGGTCAGAGGAGGACGAGCGAATGATGCGGGACTACCTCAAGGAGGGGGACCTGATCAGCGCAGAGGTGCAGAACGTCATGTCAGACGGGTCGCTGTCGCTGCACACTCGCAGTCTCAAGTACGGCAAGCTGGGCCAGGGGGTCCTCCTTCAGGTGAGTCACTCCAGACCCAGGCCATTTAAAATGAGAGGGATGGAATAAAACAAACACAAATTATACACTCAGCATTTTTCTCGGTCATGATCTAGTCTGTTTAAAAAAGTTTTTTGCAGAAATGCATGTGACACTAACAGTGTGATGGCTCCCTTTTTAACAAAGTCAGTAATGTCATGAATATTTCTGGCCTGCGTGGCAGCTGTGTACATTACATCTGTGATGTCATGAATATTTCTGGCCTGCTTGGCAATGGCAGCTGTGTACATTACGTCTGTGATGTCATGAATATTTTTGGCCTGTGTGGCAGCTGTGTACACTGCATCATGAGCCATCCCTTTTCTGCTCCTCTGCTTATCAGAGCAAACACACATTATTACATGGCTGTGGCCCTAATAAGTCCAGTTTGAAGTATTACAAGAGAAATGGTTTTAAAAAAGCAGGGGTCACGCTCATTGCAAAATTTTGCATAAATATAGCATTTTCGGGTGCCGTACACATTTTGGCCACATCGCTGCGTCACCGTATGCGAAATGACTGAACATTGATTCAGCAAGTTACCGCTCACTGGTGGCTGCCGCGTCACTGAACACTAGATCAATTTGCAAACTCCATGTGATCTCAGCCGTGGCTCCGCACTCCTCCCTGACAGTACAAGTCCAGTCAATGAAGGGCGGAATCTGGATGACGAAATAAACGCGCAAGCTGCCGTTATTTTGGTCTGTATGGCAATATGCCCCCCACCCCCACCCAATCACTGATCAATTCACGTTATAGTCAGTAGCGCCCTGTGTCTGTGAATAAAATTAGGATGCACAATGATTTATTTGAACCAAATCCTTACGAACCCGTATCTGGAAGAATAATCGGTCTCCGTATCAGTCTGGCCAGCGAGAAATCGCGTATCCTGCTAAACTGATCAGTGATAGTTTCCGCGGGTCGGTCGGCGACAGAAGACACGATCCCAAACATTGAATCTGAAACAACCCAATGTACCTAGTCCAACTGTCCGCGTGTATCAGAATTTACTCAAATGTAGACGACTACGAAGCCGTAAACAAAACGAGCGTTGACATCAAATACAAATGAGAGAAAATGGCAGCAGCCTCGATTTCAACTTCATCTCATGGCCAAAACCTGCGGTAGACAAGAACTGGGTTTGCTGACATCGTCTGTTCATCTTGGGAAAATGATGCCGCATACGATGTTCCGATCTATTCAGACTCTTTATGAATGGCATATTTACTGAACGTTTCCACTTTTTCATACATGGATAGACTTTCATTTTACTATTTTCGTCTGTTCACTTTATAGATTGTGAGCTCCATCAATTTCACTTTGTCAGTTTTGGAGACCATTGTCAAACTCTGCAAAGCAGACAACGAAGAGGAAGCAAGTGCCAGCAAGTAACCCAGTCGGGAAAGCATTTCCTGTTGTTTGGCAGCTACACATCCTGATGGACATTGTCAAGAAGGGCTCCTTTTCAACTGTTTCTAGGACTTCTCATTTTGCACTAACCAAAGAGCTAGCTGTATCCCCACGTCTTTCAGGGGGTATGTAACAACTAACATCACTTGTCCATTTCAGAGAGTGTGACGTCCATCATAATTACTAGAAGTCTGGTTTGGGACAACTCCATAACTCTCAACTTCAAAACAAAATTCAGTTTTTCCCCAAAAGGGATGGAGAGAGGGGGTTATGTCAGTTGGATGGCTGTGCCAAGCTGTACCATGAACTGTTTTGCTCAGTGCATATCTAAATCTGTGATGGTCATTTTTTAACTAATATTGTAATAAGTGTTGCTTCTTTTTTCTTTTTTTCTTCTTTTTCTTTTTCTCTTTTTTTTTCTTTTTTTTTTCCTTTCCTTTTTCTCTCTCTCTCTCATTCACATTAGTTTTGTTGTGTACAGGTCCCTGCCACCCTGGTAAAGCGCCGGAAAACTCACTTCCACACCCTTCCCTGCGGTGTCAAACTGATCTTGGGCAACAATGGTTTCATCTGGCTCTGTCCAACTGTCAGCGAGTCCAACACCGGCGGCTACAGTGTTGATTACAGCCCTGTCTCTCGCGGCGATCGTGAGGAAATGGCTCGTCTCCGCAACTGCGTGCTGGCTCTTGCTGACCACAACATGCTTCTCTTCGATACCAGCATCATGTATGCATATGAGGAGTCGCTGAAGTTTGAACCCAAGATGCTTCTCAAAGCAGAAGTGGCTGCTGAAATAGCTGAACTGTCACAACAGAGGTTGGAACTAGGGGGTTACAGATGAACACTCGCAATCCCTTCCTTTTGTATGCTGACAGAAGTGTGTGTGTGTGTGTGTGTGTGTTGAGACAGAGTGGGAATTGAGGTATTTGTTATGTGTGTGAAGCTTGAGACAAAATTTAATGGCAAACTGAGGTGTGTTTGGGTGTATGTGAAGTTTATGAGAATGAGAACATTGATCTGTGCATCTTCTGACACAGATAAGGTGTGGGTGTGTGAGGCTCAAAATAAATAGTGAATTTAGGTTGTGTTTGAAGCTTGAAAGAAACTAGCCAATTGAGGTGTGTGTGAAGCTTGAGACAAATGAGTGAATTATGGTTGTGTGTGTGTGCGTGCATGCATGTGTGTGTGTGTGTGTGTGAAGCTTGAGACAAATGAGTGAATTATGGGGGTGTGGGGTGGGGGGGGGGGGTGGGGGTGGGGGGGGGGGGAGAATGTGAGTGGTTGAAGTGAGCTTAACATGAGTGAATTGAAGTGTGTAAGCTTAAGACAAATGAGTGAATTGATGTGTGTGTGTGAAGCTTGAGACAAATGAGTGAATCAAGGTGTGTGTGTGAAGCTTGAGACAAATGAGTGAATCAAGGTGCGTGTGTGTGTGTGTGAAGCTTGAGACAAATGAGTGAATCAAGGTGTGTGTGTGTGTGTGAAGCTTGAGACAAATGAGTGAATCAAGGTGTGTGTGCATGTGTGTGTGTGTGAAGCTTGAGACAAATGAGTGAATCAAGGTGCAGTGTGTGTGTGTGAAGCTTGAGACAAATGAGTGAATCAAGGTGCGTGTGTGTGTAAAGCTTGAGACAAATGAGTGAATCAAGGTGTGTGTGTGTGTGTGTGTGAAGCTGAGACAAATGAGTGTGGTTGAATCAGAGTGTCAGTGTGTGTGTGTGTGTGAAGCTCGAGACATGAGGAATCAAGGTGTGTGTGTGTGTGTGTGTGTGTGTGTGTGAAGCTTGAGACAAATGAGAATCAAGGTGTGCATGTGTGTGTGTGTGAAGCTTGAGACAAATGAGTGAATCAAGGTGTGTGTGTGTGTGTGAAGCTTGAGAAACATACTGAATTGAGGTGTGTATGTGTGTGTTATTGATCATTTTTATATAGTGTTGTTCTCTACTCTTGAGCAGACTCACTATGCTTGCATGTGATTCTGTACGAGTGAATAGCTTTTTATAGCACATTTCTGAATCAGTCCACCGAAGTGGTGTACTTACTGCACTGGCATGGCTGGTGCCACATGAAACTGCTGCCATCTCGGCATGTTCTGTGTACACCATACAACCATGTACCATGTCACCTCATGCAAAGCCACATACATAAGGTGCGTGTGTATTTATCTGCAACCTGCCACCTCAACTTTTGGCAGAATGACCGGGGTCTTTTACGTACTACTGCGGTATCATGGGGGTGGAACGGATACCAAAATAAGAGTCAGCACAGAAATTTGACCCTGGGGAAGAAAATTCTCCCGCTGCTCCTACAGGGATTTGAACCCGCGACCTTTTGATCACGAGTCCGGCGCTCTAACCACTGAGCTATCCTGAAGCTTGAGACAAATGAGTGAACTGAGATTTTTGTGAAGCTGGAGACAAATGAGTGAATAGAGGTGGGAGTGCAGATTGATGCAAATTAATTTTGTGTGTGTGTGTGAGGCTGGAGACAAATGAGTTAATTGCGGTGTGGGTGGGTGGGTATGTGTGTGTGAAGCTTGAGACAAATGAGTGAATTGAGGTGTGTGTGTGTGTGTGATGCTTGAGACAACTGAGTGAATTGAGGTGTGTGTGTGTGTGTGTGAAGCTTGAGACAAATGAGTGAATTGAGGTGTGTGTATGTGAAGCTTGAGACAAAAGAGTGAATCTGTGTCTGCATGTGTTTTGAGACATGAATGAACAGAGGTTGTGTGAGACAGAGTACAAATAATAATTCTGTTTAGTGAACCTAGTGGCACTGTGTACCTATCTCTGTACAGGAAGAACCATTCAAGCCCGAAAAGCCACTGGCCAGCTATGCCAGACGTTCTTCTGGTCTTCATAGAAAATGGGTCAGTGCGCTACACCTGTGAGAAAGTGCACTTGATTTACAATTTTAGTCTGCCATGGCTAGATTTCTTGAAATTTTGCTGAACTGATACAAATCTAAAAAGCATTAATGTTTAAACTTAAAGTAGTTTCAAGTAAAACAACAAAAATCAGTGGGAGTGGGTTCTGTGACTTGATAAAACTGTTTGAGGGTTCCGTTATTTTGGACACGTTGAAGTGAAATTGGCCCAACAGCCCTGGGCCAGCAGCCGCTAAAAGGCCGGGTTCCCACAGGCCTGGCGCCTGTTGTGTCTGCAGACACAGTAACCACAGGACGTGAACTACAGAGATGGGCGACGCCAGTGGACATGTCCACTGCAATCAGTGAGAGAGAGAGAGAGAGTGTGTGTGTGTGTGTGTGCGCGTGCGTGCGTGTGTGTAAGAGAGAGAGAGACGGAGAATATAAGCATTTTTCATAATTGTATGAAACTCAGTATAATCATAAATATACAAATCAGTGTGGCTTTATGGTGGCATCAGCCACAGTGTGTGCACAAGTGTGTGTGTCCGTGCATGTGTAAACTACGTGATACGCAGTACTCTTCACAAAACACCAAGCCCGGTAAATGTGTTTATATCAAAATAATACTGACTATGTAGGAGGTCAACATGAGGACAGTCCATAAAATCCTAACAGCTACCGCCACAACTTCAACTACTGCTAGACGTTCAGCAAGTACCGCCACAACTTCAACTACTGCTAGACTTTCAGCAAGTATGTCACTCCCACTACCTTCACACAAAACCATCTGTAAATTTTGCACACGACATCTGATATGCTAGAGTTCAAAATGGGCAAGCAACATCATCAGGCAACATACAAGCGCCATGCACAAAAACCATGACTGACAACAATATTATCCACAACAGTTGAAGCTAGCTGTACACGTATAAAGAATGGACTGGCTAGAGCACAGGCAAAAGGGCCACATTACAAGTACTAACCACCATCACATGTCATCAAAGCAATAGAACAATAAAAGCTGTGTGTATGCAAGTAGTTGGGGTGGGGCAAGAAGGAATGACTGATGCTCCTGTGCACCTTTTCAGACGAGTAATTGTATTGGATGGTTTAGCTACAGCAGAGGCACACTAGGGGAATGACTGACCAACAATTCTAGTGACGTCGACATTTCCACACCAAGCACTACAGGGGCTGAAACCTGGGCTATGGGACACTGAAAACCTGCACACATCATCCACACAGCTTTAAATACCTGCTGGCAGAGATAAGCGTGAACACTGCACAATTCTGTCCAGCATGTGTCTGTTTTCAACAGTAGATTCAAAACATTCAGGCGGCAAGGGTGGCACTGGAGAAGTGTTCAGTGCACCATGTACTTGTATTTGAAATGTCTTCAAAATGTAAAGTAAAAGCAAACAATATCAAAATGAGTATAAGCAAAATTGTATTGTACCTCTCGAGTCACAGATCTGACAAAAAGTAGGGGAAAATGCTGCAGGGCAGCTACTGAAGGTCATGGATTTTATTGGAAACAATGTGTATTTATATATAGTAATATATAAGAAAGCTGGATGAATAGGATTGTATGTGTAGTAAATGTGACAATCAAGCCAATCCAAAGAAGAAGCACCAGTACAAAGCCAACAAAAAGACAGTTTGGTGACCCAGGAAGAGGCAGCACTCTGACCACTCACATTTAAAATTAGCAAATTAAAACCTGTTAATCCACGTGACCTTAATAACGGATGTAAAGTCACTAAAACAGGTGTAAATGTGTAAAGCCTGATCAAGATGCCACCATGTGGAGTTTCAAAATCTCACCCAAACTGAACCTGAGAGCTCGAACAAAAAGCATCATGTGCAGTTTCAATTTTTACCTTTCCAATGTCTGTGTGGTCTTGACCTTTACAGCAGCAAACCAGTATGAAAACCTCAAGCTCAAGTATCTGCAAGTTGCATGAACTTAAAGCTTTTGCCACAGTCAGTCAGGCGTAGTCTCCTCGCGACACAGGTTCACCAGAAAAATGCAAGTCAAAAAATACTGCTCTCTTTCCCTCCTATGGCTTCATGGCACACAAGATGAAAACTTTGGAAAACAGTGTCTGCAAATCGAGTCATTTTGCCACACAGAATAAAACAGGTTTCATTCCACTTGACAGATGCTTTGGAATAAATATGAGGTAAAAAAAAAAAGCGCACTGCTCACAAATGATGTTGAAAGTTGCTTAATTATGTTGCACACTTCTGTCATTTCATATATCAAAACATATGCATCATTGCATAGACTTTCAAAAGTTGCTGTGGTACACACTCAGACCCCAGAACATGTTGCATTGTACACAAACAAATTTCTTTGGGGGAACTTTTTTTCTGAACACACTGTGACACTGCAACTGAGGGATATCAACCTGGTACTGAGGTTGTCACCATCAGAGAGTCCAAGCCAAGCCTGCTCCAAGAGGTACCAAAGTGAACTCCTACCAACAGCTAACACCACACTCTCATCACCAGCCACACAACTGCACTAGGATGGACAAGTAAAAGATCGTTTGAATGCTCATGCATTAACTGTGGCATGCAAAGACGCTTGAAACAGTGTCCATAAGCCAAACATTCATAAGGAGAGGTGAAACACAACCCAGGTTCACATCCACAGCCTGTGGCCAACACAGCACTGAACCACCTGGCTAATCGGCTGAAGACTACAACTCCGACTCCCATGGCAGTCCAGACTTACAGCATATTTTGTTACAAAAGTGGTCAGTCACTGTGTTGCTTTCTACAACAACAACTCACATTTGACATAAAATGACACTGTTGTCAAAATCCTCACTAAAGTCACAACCCATTTGGACACAACAGACATTAAACTGCCTAGACACTGGTTTTAACAGCAAGAACAATCAAAACCATGTGTGTGTGTGTTTTTTGAGTTTTTTTAACTCACAGGTTAGTGCCCAAACATTTGTTTCTAACAGTGAGAACAATCAAAACCATGTTCATTGTCCCATTTTATTCACTCTTAATTCCCATTCATTCACTCCGTTCTTTCACCTCTGCTTGAAATACAGGGAAGATGCCAGCTTTCCTTTCAAAATCATACCCCTGTGTAATTAAGTGATAAAATGACATCATTTGCCGGTACAAATTCACAGAAAGCAGCTTCCCTTATCACATTTATTACCAAGCTTTGTATCACACTTTTCTCCAAAAACAAACCTGAAAGACATTTTTCTATTTATTGATGATGTTTAAACCATGACCACACCTTTCAACTGCCCTTTTAATAAAAGGCTTGGAAACTGAACAAAAATAGCAACAGAATACTGAGGGCTCTATAGAAACACCACTTGAAAAGGATTCGAAGCACATCTGAAAATAAATACTAGTATCAAAAGACGTCTATTACACAAGATTGTTCATCGCTCCTCCAGAAGCTGATGCAGCCACAGGCCAATAAACATTTCTCTGCACTGCACTATTTTCAGTCAAAACGATTCTGTTGAAGTCAATCGAAATGTTCTCCAACAGGAACACATACTACGGTGAAGTGGGAGCGGAGACCCAAAAGAGGCAAAGAAAAGCACTGGGCTGATAGAGACAGTCACAAACCCAATGCCGGAGACACTTTTGATACAACAGATGAGGGAATCAACGTTTGCTCATCTCCAAGGCGGCCTGCAGATCAACAAGGGAGGGGCGGTTTGCGGTCTCAATTCGCTCCAGGTCGTACAAGACCTCAAGAATGCAGCCGTCACTCCATGCTTGCGCACGGCAGCTGTCCGCACAGTACTGGAGAAACAGAGGAGTTAACATTACTATTTACAACATCTGGCAATTCACAGCCCACCTTGAGGGTTGGGGGGGGGAAGAACTGCATTTGCCTGCCAAGTATAACAAATGCAAACACTCATATGACTCACACTCAAAATGAAATTTAAAAAAAAAAAGTGATAACTTCAAATTCTCCTATGACTCACACAATGGGCCATGGTCAGAGGTTAGCACTGATTAACACCAATAATAATAACAATGAAATACATGTCAAGCACCAAGCTCTAATATAAAAAATGGAGACTGGCATGCTGTACAGAAATCAAATTTAACACCCATGTTGAGATACCACAAGCAGAAATTGACAGTAACCATTAATGCGTTATGGGCAATTCAAACCATAGAAAGACAAGCAGCAAAACTGACATTAAACACACACACACACACACACACACACACACACACACACACACACACACACACCACAATTAAAATTACAGAGGAAGGTGGATGAGAATATCATTGTGAAAACTGGAAGGTTTTGCTCAAAGAAAGCCCGAAAGGAATGGTTATTTGTGGAATATTTTACACAGTTTATCATCACAAGGTACACGCATCAGATCAAAATGATGTTATCTGCAACAGGTTACAGTGAAACCTGCTCTGGTTTTATCTATCACTCTTTCATGCAAGTAAATTCTGACCAATAAAAATGATTTGGACCTTTTCACATTTATGCACACAGCTGGTTTGTCTCCTTCATACTGTCCTGGTGACCCATATACCCTCCAACACCCCAACCCCCAGAAGTTCTCCTGTCCTCGTTCCTCACGGCACTACCTTCCTACCAGCACTGACTTGTCAGACAGGGTTCGTACAGAAAAATCCTTTCAAAATTCGAAGACTTTTCACAAACCTTTCAAATATGGCACAGAAAAGCAACACGAAGGTACGCAACTATTCTGCACATCTGGTAAAGGGGCGCAACCCTTACTGTAGTCGATGGCCGACACATTCTGTCAGTCAAAACTGATAGGAAGTGCATTCTTTGTGATTTTTAAACTACTGTTCAGTCTTGGGAAAGGCAATTTCTGACTGATAAGCTGACAGCTTTTCGCTAGCGCTTTGAAGACCACAAAATCCACACAAACTTTCACAGACGCCACTCAGTTTTCACAGACTTTCGAGGCCTTGAAAAGCGTATCCCATTTCCCCCAAACTTTCAAAGACCTTCAAAGACCGTGCAAACCCTGTCAGAAGATGTGGCACCAGCACTGCCCCTCCCTAACCTTCCTAAACAAATCTCTCTGCAGCTTTTTCTTCTTCTTCTTTACTGCACCCATCCCCCCCCCCCCCCCCCCCTTCCATTTCTAGTAAAATATTAAAACTCCATAACTAGGCCGCCAGACTTCAAAAGCAGCAGTTGTGGTTACTGACCGAGCCGTTGGAGTTGGTGAGCTCTGGAAGGGACTTCCAGGGGGAGTGCATGAGCTCCTGGTAGTGTCGGCACAGCACAGTGTCCACGAAGTCCACAGTGTCCTTTAGGATCCCTGGTTTCTGCCTCTCTAGCTTGCTGGCAACATACAGCTTGGCACGCAGGAAGTAGGCCACAGGCCAGACCCACTCCTGCACACAGCACAAACAACAAACCTCCACTCACCCACTGATTCCTGCTGCCACTCCAACATCATGTCCATGCATGAAACAGCAGCCATCACATCAAAAAGGTGACCTCAGGGGGAAACAGCAGTCATCGAAATACAAAGGGGACCTCAGGGTAAAACAGCAGTCATCAAAACACAAAGGTGACCTCAAGGTAAAACAGAGGTCATCAAAACACAAAGGTGACCTCAGGGTAAAACAGAGGACATCAAAACACAAAGGTGACCTCAGGGTAAAACAGAGGTCATCAAAACACAAAGGTGACCTCAGTGTAAAACAGAGGTCATCAAAACACAAAGGTGACCTCAGGGGGAAACAGCAGTCATCAAAATACAAAGGTGACAGGGGGAAACAGCAGTCATAAAAACACAAAGGTGACCTCAGGGTGAAACAGCAGTCATCAAAACACAAAAGTGACCTCAGGGTGAAACAGCAGTCATCAAAACACAAAGGTGACCTCAGGGTGGACAGCAGTCATCAAAATACAAAGGTGACCTCAGGGTGGACAGCAGTCATCAAAATACAAAGGTGACCCCCGGGTGGACAGCAGTCATCAAAATACAAAGGTGACCTCAGTGTGGACAGCAGTCATCACAATACAAAGGTGACCTCAGGGTGGACAGCAGTCATCAAAATACAAAGGTGACCTCAGGGTGGACAGCAGTCATCAAAATACAAAGGTGACCTCAGGGTGGACAGCAGTCATCAAAATACAAAGGTGACCTCATGGTGAAACAGCAGTCATCAAAATACAAAGGTGACCTCAGGGGGAAACAGCAGTCATCATAACACAAGTAAACTTCCAACCCATCCTTCATCCTACGGGTCACTTTATGTTTCAAGATGACAGGGGAATACAGAAGCTGTATAAGCTGAGGGCAGAAACTAGACAGCTGGAATTCTAGGCTGACAGCAGAATGCATCATCTGCCATCCGCTAGGCTTCAGTATGCCCCATTAAAACTTCAAGTGTGTGGCAGGCAAGGCAATATTCTGACCTACTCTGACATGCAAGACCCAACCTCTAACAGCTCCGGGTTCTCAGCACAGGAAACCTCATCTCCGCATGCGCTGCACTGTATTGAAGGTTGAACCAACTTAACAAATACAACACAAAAATTACATGCACAAAGGAACAGTTTGTACGTTTCCAGCACATCTGTAACCTTAAAACAAGGTAATCAAGCGTGGTAATGAATCGAAAAACCCCAAGCATGGTTATAATCAGGCAAAGTTCAAAAGATCTCCCTTAGACTGTCTCTGAAAAAAAGCCAATGATCAAGTTTCCATCAAAAATGTATCCCCCTTAAGCATGATCGAAAATGTAGGCTAAAGTCAAGTCAAGTCAATATACTTTCATCATCCCTCACAGGGTAATTCACTAACTACTATCTCATTCTGGGTCTCCGAGACAAGGCTGCGCCTCCCACAAGTCAACAAATAAACAAATTCCCTCCGAAGCGAGTGGAGAACCTAGCAACACCATCATCCATTTTTATTTTTATTTCATTTTTATTTTTATTTTTTCTTCATCCACATGAGAGCTCTTCTCTCAGCCAATCAGAGGCAATGATTGTCGAATAGGGCGAATGTTCCCAGAACATGTTGAGCAAAACTTTTTGGACCCCGAATAGAGCTTTGACAAATACTTCCAACTAGGTTCGCGAAGAAAAGTTTGCCCAATTAAGAACCAACTAGCTTCGCCAAATACTTCCAACTAGGTTCGTGAAGAAACATTCGCCCAATTAAGAACGGGCTTTAACAATGAACTCTTCGTCCCATTATATAATGTTTTTTTATAAAAATAAATAAAAGTTTTTGTTCTATGATTCAGTAAAACTCAGAAAAAAATAACTATGCTGAACTGAGCAGAGCTATGACCACTTCCTCACAATGTTAGTCAAATATTTGTAACTTTCGGTGTCTGAAATAACCATACTAAGGTCCAAAAATAGCTGGTCAGCCACAGCCTTAACAAACACAGTAGAATGACTCAAAAACCCAAACACCACCAACGTCCATCACTTGGAATATAACTTATAACTTTAACTTTATTGCCAAGTGTCAATACACTGCACGAGGAATGTTTTGTGGTGCCAAGTACACTCATCACACATTTACTCCAATCATAAAACATTGAATTACAACAACAGCAACAACAACAACAAAAATTTGTCTTACTATAATTTGTCTTACTATGCAAGTCATAAGATCATGTGTGTTAAAAATCCATTGGTTTCTGTGACATTTAAAGTTGATTCCGATTCTGCCCTACTCACTGGTCCATTGTGGTAGTTGAAGCCGTGGGCTACTTTGGGGTCTTCAGAGTCATTGGTGATGTGGTAGTCTCCATCGTATGCCCAGTCCCTTAACACACAGAATTGCAACATACAAAATGACTGGGGAGAGAGAGAGAGAGAGACAGAGACAGAGACAGAGACAGAGACAGAGACAGAGACTCTGTGTGCATTGTGTGTGTGTGTGTGAGTGTGTGTGTTTGTGAGAGAGAGAGAGAGAGAGACAGAGACAGAGACAGAGACTCTGTGCATGCGTGATTTTGTGTTTGTGTGTGAGCGTGTGTGTTTGTAAGAGAGAGAGAGACAGAAAGAGAGAGAGTGACACAGAGAGAGAGAGAGAGAGAGAGAGAGACACACACACACACACACACACAGAGACAGAGACAGAGAGACAGCACATAGATACATGGTCCACTCACCCTGGGTCCAGAGTTTTCATGCCAAGAGGGCCCAGCAGGCGTTTCTGTGCCAGATTCAACGCTGTCCAAGCATGGTTCAGGTCAAACAGTTCAGGGGCCTGCACACAGGGACAGTTCATGAAGTGTCCATTTTGTATAAGCTCTCCTCTGCTTTGCCCGTACTGCATGAAAACCATGATTCCTGAGGGTCTTTAAGTCCACCGGTAACAACTTTATACACCTCCTCCATAGCTTCTTTCTTTCACCATCATTATTTGGTCTTTCAAAATACTTTTTTCTTTTCCATTCACAACACATAACAGCCACCTTCAACATACCCCTGCTGACGCGTGGATTTCAATCTCCAAACCTCATCACTCCACTTCAGTTCCCAGGTGCAGCTATTGTGCAGCAAGTGCAGCTATTGTGCAAGTCTTTATATGGCAAGTCTTCTCAGCATTCTAGATTCTTCCTGTCACCATGGCAAGGTCTTCCAAGTTTTACATTTCTTGCCCCTTTCAACTTGATACAAAAGTTGTGCGTGCCGTTCCCTGTTCTTAAATTGGCCAGTCTTGTTTTATATTTAGCTTGGGTTTAGGATTATTGCACATATCAGCGCTCTACCCATTACAGCCTTGCATCTCCAACGACGCTGAAGATGGTAACAACGCTGAAGGTTGTCGTCCCAGTCACCTTTTCCCCACTAATATGTGGTGTTACATCATGGACGATGGGAAGGGTTGGATTAGTGTTAAGGTGGATGTCTGGGGCAGCGAGTGGGATACCTGGTCAACAGTGTCCATTTCAGCTATGGGGTCATTTTGTGAGTGTTGTGCGCTGATTCTTCTGGCTCTTTCTCTTTATGCCTGCCTACAGCTGACACTCACCACAACAATCGCCACGCAGAAGTTGGGTCGAAGCTGGAAGTTGGCCCAGAACTGCGTGGCATAGTAGCAATCCTTGTACATGCCCCGGTGCACAATCAGCTCGGGGTTGGGCTCATACTCAGGCCTGGGCACTGTGTCGATGTAGAAGTGCTTCTCAAAGGTGCTCTGGATGGTCCTGCCCCATTCCTCAAAGGTGACATGCTTGTCAGAGCAGTCTGCAACACCAGTCACTGCAGGCATGACAACTGTCCCTCCTGACTATAGCAGCATAAAGCAAGGGGGACTGGGGGTGGGGGTGGGGGGGGGGTTGGGGGGGGGGACCTTAAATCGCTCTATTCCATCCAATGTTTCCCATGCAAGAAATGGTGGACAGAAATCTTCAGTTCTCTCATCTCATGCCACAACAGTACTTTCGTTTGCACAGACTGCTTGCACTAGCACATTTTCATCCAGAAATTGTTTTTTTGTTGGTGTTGTGGGTCCTAATGCAAAACCCTACCTGGGATGTCAGCAGCCAAAATCATTTCTTGATGAAAAATTAGGTGGGTCTAGTGGCATGCCTCATAACAATCTTCTCCAAAAAGCCCACCGTTTTGTTCTTCCTTGTTGTTTTGTGGTTTCAATCAAAGTGACTTCAATAAAATCAGAATCTGAACAGCCAAAACATCTGCAAAACTGCAGGCAACTGGCATCCCTGCTACCTGTAATTAAATTTGCACACACTATTCCACAAAACTGTTTGCCCATAAATGACTTGAGAAGATCACTAAACATTCAGCAGAAAAGGACTTGAGAAGATCACTAAACATTCAGCAGAAAAGGACTTGAGAAGAGAACTAAACATTCAGCAAAAAATGACTTGAGAGGAGCAGTAAACATTCAGCAGAATGACTTGAAAGGATCACTAAACATTCAGTAGAAAATGACTTGAGAGGAGCAGTAAACATTCAGCAGAATGACTTGAAAGGATCACTAAACATTCAGTAGAAAATGACTTGAGAGGAGCATTAAACATTCAGCAGAAAATGACTTGAGAGGAGCACTAAACAGTCAGCAGAAAATGACTTGAGAGGAGCACTAAACATTCAGCAGACAGCAGCACCACTGACCTTTGCAGGACGTGTTGACTCCATCGTAGGGGTAAAGCTTCTTGGCACTCATATCAGCCAGCCAGCGCACCACAGATGCACAGAGGCCAACAATCTCTATTGCTGACCCATCTCTGAAATGTTCAGATTCCCCATTAAAAAACATATCTACCTAAGGCCTGTATAATTTTTGTGAGGGGGGGGGGGGGGGGGGGGCAATTAAACAGACCCCTTCACATGCGCGCACACACACACTCATGCACGCACGCACGCACACACACACACACACCAACCTGGGTGTCGCTGGTTTGCCCCAGTTGCCTGCTTTTCTAGAGCTGCCCATCTTGTCCATCCAGGTGCCACAGTTGTGGATGCTTCCGCCAAACACAAAACCTTCTGGCCACCGCACACCTATCTCCATGTTGAAGCCTGAAATAGACAAGTCAGAGATCAGGCCATCTTATCAGAGATCAGCCCATCTTCAAGTTCAAACACAAAGCCTTCCGGCCACCCCACACCTATCTCCAAACCATCACACACCTATCTCCATGCCACCACACACCTATCTCCCTGCAACCACACACCTATCTCCATGCCACCACACACCTATCTCCCTGCAACAACACACCTATCTCCATGCCATTACACACCTATCTCCCTGCAACCACACACCCATCTACCTGCCACCACACACCTATCTCCCTGCAACCACACACCTATCTCCCTGCAACCACACACCTATCTCCCTGCAACCACACACATATCTCCCTGCAACCACACACCTATCTCCATGCCACCACACACCTATCTCCCTGCAACAACACATCTATCTCCATGCCACCACACACCTATCTCCCTGCAACCACACACCTATCTCCCTGCAACCACACACCTATCTCCATGCCACCACACACCTATCTCCCTGCAACCACACACCTATCTCCATGCCACCACACACCTATCTCCCTGCAACCACACACCTATCTCCATGCCATTACACACCTATTTCCCTGCAACCACACACCTATCTCCATGCCACCACACACCTATCTCCCTGCAACCACACACCTATCTCCATGCCATTACACACCTATTTCCCTGCAACCACACACCTATCTCCATGCCACCACACATGAATTTTACAGGAGAACATGAGAAATGCAAGGGACACAAATCAGGCAGTAAATGGAAGCTTGTCCATTTTCCTTTGTGTTCCCTTGCTTGAATTAATGATGCAACGATTTGGGCCAGTTCTGTGGCATTTTTTTCCATTGCATGTGTGACTGGCACACTTTCTTCAAAACAAAATGGCGGCATCCAGGCAAAGGCACAATCTAAACTTCATTAGCCCACAGAGAGTGTAAAATTATTTGAATGAGTGTCCACTTTCTGGTTTATCTTCATTGAAAACATTTCTGGAGTAAAACCTACTAATCTCAGTGGGTTTGTGTCAAGACTGTATGCAGAACAGTGTATTCTGTTGAGTGACTATGGATTTTTTACACCCCCCACCCCCCCCCACCCACCCCCTTTGCATACCTCTTTGGTCAAAAGTCAACAAAAATCTGTCCTCCTCCTTCCTAAGGTAAGATATTGTTCTTAAAGTTCACACTTTAATCTTTTTAAAAAGTGTTTGTTTGAAGTTTGTACCCTTTGTGGTTATTTTCTGGGATGTTTTGGGACGTTGTGGCCCTACCTTCATCAGTCATGTGAGGATCCAGTTCAGGTCCAGCCCCTCTTTCACGGAACTTGACGCCATTCATGTGTCTGGTCAGGGCTTCCTGCATCACCACGTGGAGCGGTTGTTCCTGCAGTGTAACACAGGTCAGAGTGCTGGTCAGTCACAGCACAGTTAGGTCATAACACGGGTCAGTCACAACACAGGTCAGTCACAACAAGGGTCATATTACTGGTCAGTCAAAACACTTAGGTCATAACACAGGTCATTCACAACACAGGTCATAACACAGGTCAGTCACAAGGGTCATACTACTGGTCAGCCAAAACACTTACGTCATAACACAGGTCATTTACAACACAGGTCATAATACAAGTCGGTCATAACAGAGGTCAGTCACAACACACCTAGGTCATAAAACAGGTCAGTCACAACAGTTATGTCATATTACAGGTCAGTCACAACACATAGATAGTCATACTACTGGTCAGACCTGTTATGTCACTTAGGTGACCTAACACAGGTCAGTCACAACACAGGTCAGTCATAACACAGGTCAGTTGAAAAAAATGTCAGTCACAACACAGGCCAGTCATAACACACTTAAGCCATAATACAGGTCGGTTGCTACACAGGTCAGTCCCAACACAGTTACATCACAACACAGATGGTCAAAATACAGGTCAGTCACAGCATAGTTAAGTCATAGTACAGATCAGTCACAACACAGTTGGGTCATAACACAGATCAATCACAGTACAATTAGGTCATAATACAGATCAGGCACAACACAGCTAGCCATAACAGAGTTAGATCATAATACATGTCAACATTCTGCACCACACAAGCGAGTCACAACACAGGTCAGCTAGAACACGATAATATAGATCAGCCACAACACAATCATGTCAGCCTAAAATCAGGTCACGAAACAGGTCAGTCATAACACAGTCACATCTCAAGTCAGTCACAACATGGGTCAGTCCCAGCAATAACAATAACAATACAGGAAAAAGACACCACGGCACAATGTCAAAATTGGGAATTCCAACTCACGCATTCGCCTCTCAACAAGGCAGGTGAGTCATCAGTGGGATACAGACGCAGCACGGGATCATTCAGGATCTGTTCTCCGTTCGGCGCCATCCTTGTGTAGGCCTTGATGGCCTGCAGCCACCACCAGACAGAGTCCCGGCAGTTGTAGCGGGCGTTGACTCCCTCTGACAGCAGGTTGGGAATGAGGCCGTGGCGCAGCGTACCAGCAAATCCCAGGATCAGGCATCTGAACAGAATGGCGACGTCTTAAGTCCACTTCAGTGGCCTACTTGACTGTCTGGGAGTTTGTCTGGTGAGACACTGGAGCCCCTTTCCTCTGACAAAGCCCACAGTGAAAGGGTTGCATTACCCAGCCGTACTACCCTCAAGCTGCTGTCAGCACCCTAAATCTTGGCCCAAAGGGATGAGTGGGTGAGTGGGTAGTGAGCAAGTGAATGTGTGTGAGTGTGTGTGTGCACGTGTGCACGTGTGTGTGTGTGTGTGTGTGTGTGTGTGTGTGTGTGTGTGTGTGTGTGTGTGTGTGTGTGTGTGCATGTATGTGTGTGGGTGTGTTTGTATGAGTGTCTCATACATGCATGCATGTGTGCATATTGTATAAGCACATGCACATCTGACACAGAGAACCTTTCTTTTCTTTCTCATCTGAAAATTACCATGGCCATCATCACTCATGCGCAGGTTTCACACTACACATTACACGGGAACACTACCCTACCTCCCTGTCAAGCTGACCATTCAATACCACCCGCTTGGGCCTGGCCCCTCACCTGGCATCAGTGTGTCGTCCCGTCACCAGCAGCATGCCACGCAGTGCAATGAAAGTGTCTCGACCCCAGCACCGCCACACACCAGAGGCAAAGTGAGGCAGACCTGTCAGGGGCACAGCACAGTTTCAACACGTTTGAAAAACAGAAACCTGGCTCGCATTTCAACAGATGCCCTGGAAAACTATTTGAACCTGCTTACCGCCAAACACCTGCTGATGGCTGCTGTTAGCAACGCCTGGGAAAAGACCCCTCTACACGCGTTTGTCGTAGGCAAGGCCACTGTTATTACAAATGAGATTCTCACCACTCACAGCCTCAGTATTACTGCCGTACATTCCTTTTCCCATCCCAGCACTCCCCGCACCCAACCACTATGCAAGGTGCATTCCGCATCGTGGCCCTGCCAGCAGAGATCTGCAGACGCAGACGTTGGCAGGCCACCATCCAGAGACGCTGTGCCGCTTAGGACTCTCTAGACTGGTGCTCAGTGATAGCTGTACTGACTCAACATATGCTGGGCACCACCCACCACATCCCCTACAGACAACAGGGTTAGCCAAGTCGCAGAGCCAGACTGAGCGTCTCCTCAGGAAAGTAGACAGCCATGCAGTTTTAGTTCAGTCTTAAATGTTCAGCTTTAACTGTTTGGATCTGCCAACACCTTGAACAAACATAAGGTCATTGAAAGTGATATACACTGAGAAAGCTCAGTAAGCACTGTTACCATACAAAAATTGGATACTGATGACTTGCACAGCATGCCCCCCCCCCCCCCCCCCCCCCCCAGTTAAAGACAAACCCAAACAAAGAAGCACCATGGGCTCTATCAATAAGAATGGACTACAACAACAAAAAAGTAGACACTCAGTTGTTTTGCATGCTATTTCTGGTCAAGTTTGTTAAAAACTGACATTAAACAACAAAACAGTTGACACAGTCATTTCTCATTCTATTTCTGTGGTTCCCCTTTAAAGCTGACAAGGCCACACACAAACATACAGTTCCCTTTTAAAGGTGACATGGTCACACACAAACATAGTGCAGTTCCCCTTTAAAGCTGACAAGGCCACACACATACACAGTTCCCTTTTAAAGGTGACATGGTCACACACAAACATAGTGCAGTTCCCCTTTAAAGCTGACAAGGCCACACACAAACATACATCTCCCCTGAAACCCACAAACAACAGCTGCACACCTGCCGCCAGGGACACAGGGGCCTCCTCCGTCTCATTGGTCAGCATGTTGACCTCCACCCGTGGCTTGGGGTTCTTAAGGTTTGGGGACAGCGGGGGTAGCTTGGCAGAGCGCACAAAGCCACAGAACTGAATGGAGCCCAGTGAGAGGGCCTGCACGAAGGTCGACCCATCCTTCACAAACCTGCACAGACAAAACGGCTCTCTTGAGGAAGCTGGCTCATCAGGGACAGAGCAACGCACAGGTACAAAACACACCCGCTGGAACTGGTCTGGGAATAAAAGCTTCATATATGGAACTCATCACTTATGCAGCCTTTGCCCAGTATTTGCTATTTCAAAGTCAATTCCTTGTGAAATCTTAGCATCATCTCACCAAGGTAATGGTACAGCAGATGCAAGAACAAAGATACCCAGTCTTGCAAGAACAAAGATACCCAGTCTTAAGAGAATAAAACTGACATACATATTTAGCAAGTTCTCCATATTTAACGCCCAGTCAACCTCACAGGTCATAGCAGAGTGAGTATCAAAATATATATATACAGAATACATGTGCATGTGTGCAGGTATATGTATAGGGAAGTTGGTGGGGAGGGGGGGGGGGGGGGGAGAGAGAGACTGTGTTGCTGTGTGTGTGTGTGTGCATGCAGGCGTGCGTGCGTTTGTGTGTGTGTGTTTGTGTGCATGTTGCACCCTAAATGTCATAACAATAATTATGACAGCACCCTAAATCTTGGCCCAAAGTGAGTGGGTGAGTGGGTAGTGAGCAAGTGAATGTGTGTGTGTGTGTGTGTGTGTGTGTGTGTGTGTGTGTGTGTGTGTGTGTGTGTGTGTGTGTGATGCTGTTAGTATCTCTCATCAGATAATAAGTAACAACTCTGCATTTCGCCAAAGCAGCTGGGGCAATGTCCTCTACTCTTTTGTCAATTTCTAACCCTCTAGGGATTTCCTCTTTGCCACCAGAAGCCCAGAACTCCACTGTCAACTCACTCAGAGAACTGCTGGAGAGCCATCTCTCTCAGGACTATGTAGGCTCCAGTGACGATGGCATCAAAGTAGCAAGGTATCAGGTACCGGGGGATCTTCTTCAGGTGGCCAAACATGTTCTCAAACCATTCGGCCAGCTAAAACATCAGACAGAACACTAAAACAATCCTTGTGGCAAAACATTTTGAGCATTCTTTTTTTTCTCCAAAAAAGCTTTGTGATCAGTCATTTTCACACACCACTCGCATAATGTCACAAATTTACATAAAAGACATCGCTAGACAGTTTAGACACAAATTATTTTATTTTTACTCTTGTTAGAAACTAATCTGGTTCTTCAGTCTCAATAATGTTCCATTTGAGGCAAAAACACAAACTTACATGCACAGGACTGCCTATGGTATGGGCCAGTCTCACCACAAACAACTCACACACAGTTACTGACATCCTCAGGGCAGCCTGCTGTATCACCACAAACAACTCACACACAGTTACTGACATCCTAAGGGCAGCCTGCTGTATCACCACAAACAACTCACACACAGTTACTGACATCCTCAGCGCAGCCTGCTGTATCACCACAAACAACTCACACACAGTTACTGACATCCTCAGGGCAGCCTGCTGTATCACCACAAACAACTCACACACAGTTACTGACATCCTAAGGGCAGCCTGCTGTATCACCACAAACAACTCACACACAGTTACTGACATCCTCAGCGCAGCCTGCTGTATCACCACAAACAACTCACACACAGTTACTGACATCCTCAGCGCAGCCTGCTGTATCACCACAAACAACTCACACACAGTTACTGACATCCTAAGGGCAGCCTGCTGTATCACCACAAACAACTCACACACAGTTACTGACATCCTCAGGCACCTGCGTATCACCACAAACAACTCACACACAGTTACTGACGTCCTCAGGGCAGCCTGCCGTATCACCACAAACAACTCACACACAGTTACTGACGTCCTCAGGGCAGCCTGCCGTATCACCACAAACAACTCACACACAGTTACTGACGTCCTCAGGGCAGCCTGCTGTATCACCACAAACAACTCACACACAGTTACTGACGTCCTCAGGGCAGCCTGCTGTATCACCACAAACAACTCACACACAGTTACTGACGTCCTAAGGGCAGCCTGCTGTATTACTACAAACAACTCACACAAACTGTTGCTGATGAGCTCAAGGCAGGGTTAGGTCTCACCACAGAAACTAGCATTCCAAACATTGCCAATGACCTCAAGGCAGACTGCAAGTCTCAACACAACTCACAAAGAGTTGTCGATGAACTCAAGGCAGGCTGCAGGACCAACTCACCACAAATAACTCACGTGTGGAAGCAAGGTGCTGCTGATGACCTCCACATAGATTGTGGGCCGGACTCATCACAAATAACTTGCATGTGGAAGCAAGGGGCTCACAATGTCAAGGTGCACTACAGTTCTCATACAGACTGTGGGACTGACTCACCACAAATAATTCACATGTGGAAGCACGGTGCTGCCAATGACCTCCACACAGACAGTGGGTTTTGACTCACCATAAATAACTCACATGTGGGAAGCATGGTGTTGCCAATGACCTCCACACAGACTGGTTTTGACTCACCATAAATAACTCAAATGTGGAAAACAAGGTGCTGCCAATGACCTCCACATAGTCTGTGGGTCTGACTCACCACAAATGAATCACATACAAAATCTGCTGATAAAACCAGCTGTGGGTCTGAATCACCGCAGGTTCCAAGCTACTCACGTGCACAGTGTTACCGATCACTTTGAGGCGGTTACTGATGTACTCCATGAGCCAGTTGCCAGTGCGCAGGTTCTGGCACAATGGATGACCCAGGTCGTTGCCAGGGCGCAGTTCACCAAGCACAGACATCACGCCTGCAGAGATCAAGGTGGGCAAGTCAAGCAGTGACCAGTAGTGCTGACCACAAAATTACACTGTCCAGCAGTCCGAACTCCAAATCACCCCTGAGGAGTAACCATCTCAGAAATCCACCAACAGTGATGGCAAAAGAAGGATGGTCATTGATCAGGGGGTGGTCCACTTGTACCACATATTGCTGTACTACTGGACAGGTTAGAACTGATGGCAATACAGTTTTACGTTATTTTCTGCACAACTAGGCAACTGCACAGTATCATAACCAATGGTGAATCGGGACCAACTGTCCATGGTGAACATGTTGGTTCAGCGAGCTCTTGTCAGTAAGTGTTCATTCACAAGCGTGTGCTTGTCACTATTCTTGTCAGTGAGTGGTTAGCTGTCATTCACAAGTGTGTGCTGGTCACTACTCTTGTCAGTGAGTGGTTAGTTGTCATTCACAAGTGTGTGCTGGTCACTACTTTGTCAGTGAGTGGTTAGCTGTCATTCACAAGTGTGTGCTGGTCACTACTCTTGTCAGTAAGTGCTTAGCTGTCATTCACAAGTGTGTGCTGGTCACTACTCTTGTCAGTGCTTAGCTGTCATTCACAAGTGTGTGCTGGTCACTACTCTTGTCAGTGAGTGCTTAGCTGTCATTCACAGTGTGTGCTGGTCACTACTCTTGTCAGTGAGTGGTTAGCTGTCATTCACAAGCGTGTGCTGGTCACTACTCTTGTCAGTGAGTGGTTAGCTGTCATTCACAAGCGTGTGCTGGTCACTACTCTTGTCAGTGAGTGGTTAGCTGTCATTCACAAGAGAGTGTTTGTCACTACTCTTGTCAGTGAGTGTTCAGTTGCCATTCACAGGAGAGAGTGCTTGTCACTACTCTTGTCAGTGAGTGTTCAGTTGTCATTCACAGGAGAGAGTGCTTGTCACTACTCTTGTCAGTGAGTGTTCAGCTGTCATTCCCAAGAGAGTGCTTGTCACTATTCCCCAAAGGTGTGCAGTGACTGGGTGCATGTCCTGCAAGGTATACAGTCATGTTGTCCATTGGGAAGTAAGTTATGACTTTTGCATCATCCATCACCTGGGACTGGCATTCTTAAGAGTAAACAATACTTGACTGGCTTGCCAGGTGACACCTATCACAGCCCATTGTGGATTCTGCTTAACTGTCCCTAGCTACAGGTGTGCCATCAATGGAGTGTCCTTAGTGCTAACCCTCCTTGTGGAGTAAGCAATGGGTGACTTGATAATAAAATACTTGTAAAGCTCAAACCTCGAACATAAAACAAAGCTTGGTGCACTGTACATTATGTCAAATTTAAACATGCACCCAACAATGAGGCACTACAGGTGGAAAGCAACAATGATTACAAGCAAAGGAAAAGTTATTATCTGATGAAGCCATATGATTGTATTTGATCCATCTTACAACTGTTCAACACACACCCACACACCCACATACACACTTTTCTGTAGTAGGGAAGTACTTTTTTCTTTGTCATTACAAAACAAAGAATTTCCACATGCTGCCCCACAGCCCAACACTTAAGAACAGCTCTTTCCTTTGACACAAAATGACTTCAAATGTTCAAATGAATCACAGTATTCCAACCTTACAAGTTCCTTGCATTTTCTGTCTTTGATAGCTAAGGTTTTGCTACAAAACAGTAGTTCCGATAGTCCCAGCAACTCTGTGTCAAAAGGCTCTCCACAGTATTCACTGCTAAAGATTTGTGGCAGGTCAAGACTGCAGGCTTCACAGCCTTGAACTGTTGAAGGAGAAAGAACAAAGGCAGAGCCTGACTGCTACTGACCTCGGAGCCCTGAGTAGCAGAGGGTGCCATGGTTGGGGATGTGGTAGGTGGAGATGCCAAAGTTGTCATCCCGCTCCTCCTGGTCCACACGGTACATGACGCGGTTCAGGTCACCCAGGGTAAAGCGGCTCACCACCTCGCGGAAGTTGGACTTGTCCCAGGAGTCGTCGAACATGACGTTGCCGCTGTAGGAGCGCATCATGTAGCCAAACTGACCCATGCCTTGTCGTATCTCCAGCACCGCCTCTTTGGCACGGTCAATCAAGCAACACCTGATCACAACACAAGGCAAGTGGCACAGTCAATCAAACAACACCTGACCACAACACAAGGCAAGTGGCACAGTCAATCAAGCAACACCTGACCACAACACAACTGGCATGGTCAATCAAGCAACACCTGAAGACATGGCAGGTGGCACAGTCATGTAACACCTGAACACAACACAAGTCATGTTTTGCTGATGCACTGAGCACAATTTGGGAAGACAACCCCCTTTCCATGCTGGCACATGAAATGCCCTTTCAAGCAGAGATGGTTACTTCCTTTAAAATGCATTCATTTATGAAAGAGAATTTGTCCGCACTCCATGGTACCTAGGGTTGCTCCACAGACCCAGCAGGGTGCACACTGGGTGGGGTGTGAGGAGGTGGTCCATGTCAAAAGTTGGTGCACACTGGGGTGTGAGGAGACAGTGCATGTCAAGAGGTGGTGCACACTGGGGTGTGAGGAGACAGTGCATGTCAAGAGGCTGAGTGTGTTGGGGTGTGAAGAGACAGTGCATGTCAAGAGGTGGTGTACACTGGGGTGTGAGGAGACAGTGCATGTCAAGAGGTTGAGTATGTTGGGGTGTGAAGAGACAGTGCATGTCAAGAGGTGGTGCACACTGGGGTGTGAAGAGACAGTGCATGTCAAGAGGTGGTGCACACTGGGGTGTGAAGAGACAGTGCATGTCAAGAGGTGGTGCACACTGGGGTGTGAGGAGACAATGCATGTCAAGAGGCTGAGTGTGTTGGGGTGTGAAGAGACAGTGCATGTCAAGAGGTTGTGCACACTGGGGTGTGAGGAGACAGTGCATGTCAAGAGGTTGAGTGTGTTGGGGTGTGAAGAGATAGTGCATGTCAAGAGGTTGTGCATACTGGGGTGTGGAGACAGTGCATGTCAAGAGGTTGGTGCACACTGGGGTGTGAAGAGAAGTGCATGTCAAGAGGTGTGCACACTGGGGTGTGAGAGACAGTGCATGTCAAGAGGTGTGCTGGGGGTGAGAGACAGTGCATGTCAAGAGGTTGAGTGTAACTGGGGTGTGAAGAGACAGTGCATGTCAAGAGGTTGGTGCACACTGGGGTGTGAAGAGACAGTGCATGTCAAGAGGTGGTGTGCTGGGGTGTGAGGAGACAGTGCATGTCAAGAGGTTGAGTGTGTTGGGGTGTGAAGAGACAGTGCATGTCAAGAGGTTGTGCACACTGGGGTGTGAAGAGACAGTGCATGTCAAGAGGTTGGTGCACACTGGGGTGTGAAGAGTTAGTGCATGTCAAGAGGTTGGTGCACACTGGGGTGTGAAGAGACAGTGCATGTCAAGAGGTTGTGCACACTGGGGTGTGAAGAGCAGTGCATGTCAAGAGGTTGAGTGTGCTGGGGTGTGAAGAGACAGTGCATGTCAAGAGGTTGGTGCACACTGGGGTGTGAGAGACAGTGCATGTCAAGAGGTTGAGTGTGCTGGGGTGTGAAGAGACAGTGCATGTCAAGAGGTGGTGCACACTGGGGTGTGAGGAGACAGTGCATGTCAAGAGGTTGAGTGTGTTGGGGTGTGAAGAGACAGTGCATGTCAAGAGGTGGTGCACACTGGGGAGTGAGGAGACAGTGCATGTCAAGAGGTTGAGTGTGTTGGGGTGTGAAGAGACAGTGCATGTCAAGAGGTTGTGCACACTGGGGTGTGAGAGCATGTCAAGAGGTTGAGTGTCTGGGGTGTGAGAGACAGTGCATGTCAAGAGGTTGTGCACACTGAGGTGTGAAGAGACAGTGCATGTCAAGAGGTTGTGCACACTGGGGTGTGAGGAGACAGTGCATGTCAAGAGGTTGAGTGTGTTGGGGTGTGAAGAGACAGTGCATGTCAAGAGGTTGTGCACACTGGGGTGTGAAGAGACAGTGCATGTCAAGAGGTTGTGCACACTGGGGTGTGAAGAGTTAGTGCATGTCAAGAGGTTGAGTGTGTTGGGGTGTGAAGAGTTAGTGCATGTCAAGAGGTTGAGTGTGCTGGGGTGTGAGGAGACAGTGCATGTCAAGAGGTTGAGTGTGCTGGGGTGTGAAGAGACAGTGCATGTGAAGAGGTTGTGCACACTGGGGTGTGAGGGTGTCTACAGATGCAACACCAATCCTAAACGTTAACCAGCCGGGCACATTAGTCCTTCAAGGGCAATGTTCAATACAACTTTACTGCCAAGTACACTCACACATTCACACCAATCATAAAACATGGTGCCAAGTACACACACATTCACACCAATCATAAAACAAATTGGTACTAAGTACATTCACACCAATCATAAAACAACATGGTGCCAGGTACACTCACTCACACCGATCATAAAACAACAAAGTTATGTTACATCAGCAACAATGACAAAAATTAGGGTAAAAAGTCCCTGAAAAGTACACCCATGCACACAATGCCCCACCACCACTCTGCACAAATACGGAGGAGGCCTACCCACCTGATGGCCACGACGGTGCCAGAAGTGAAGTTCTTGAAATTGATTTCACACCGGGTCTCACTGTCCAGGGGAGATTCCTCGCAGAACTGGCTACTGGCCAGCGGAATGTGCTCACGCAGATCAAGGATGTAGTTGGGTAGCCCGTTGATAATGCTCTTATTCTTGGAGTACTGGTACTCCGTTGTTTCTTTCAAGTTTCCCTCAAACAGTACCTCCTCCACCATACCTGCACAGTCCAACAAACATGATGCCAATCTGCAAGAGAGAGAGAGAGTGTGTGTGTGTGTGCGAGTGCATGTGTGTGTGTGTTTCTGAGTGTGCACCCTTGTCTGTAAGTTGGAATAAAAAAACATATGGGCAAAGCAAGCTGACTTTGGACAGTGCCACAGCAAAGAATAAAACAATGTTTCTTTATAGTTTCCTGACAATTTGGGCAGCAGAATCAGTCAGAAGTTGACTTGTTTCATCTCACTTTCAGGAATAAAAGATGGCTTCAACGGTTGTTGTTTTTTGTTTTGTTTTGTTTTCACATTACAAGAATGAACAGGTAGAAAGTGGCAGACAAAGTGGTAGAAAATGCAAATGAACCCATCATAATTATAACACTAGTCTAACTGCGTAATGAAACAAAGTGGCTCCTTTCCCCAAGCCTAAAAAAAAGGTCCTGTATTTAATGTAATTTTTAAACGGACAACAAAATAACTGTAATTAAGCTGAAGTGAACTGAAGTCTGCAGAGTCTTACCCTCCACTGTGATGGCCTTGAAGTCCAGCGGGCTGTCTGGGTCGAGCACTTTACTGAATGCTGTGCGAGCGATGAGAATCACCGACTGGTGAGTCTGGGGGTTGTGACGAGTCACCGCCACCACCTCCTCATGCAGCTGGTCCACAAACACCTGTTCACCGGGGCAGAAAAGAGCACCAGAATAGTAAGTAAACACAGTGCTTAACATCCACACATACCACAAGGCTTATTAGGGATGGGGAGAAGGGGGGAAGAGGGTATGGAGAGGGAGTTTATATACCTATCGCTACGCTGTCACCACCAGAATGACTCCTGCATTAAGGTGGGCAGTGATGAGAGCCATTTTAATGTTTCATAATTGTGAGGGACAGAGTCACAAGACAGCGTCCACAGACCACAACTTTTGAAGTGAAAGGAGAGCCGAAGCAGACTCGAACCGAGGTCCCTCTGCTTACCAGCCTACCGCCTTACCGCTAGGCCAAACTGGCTCACAGAGCACCAGATTCAAATCAGTAACACTTTATTCATTCCTATGGCTCATTCCATCAGACAGGGCTCATAAAAACAAATTCAAAATGACAAATATAAGAACAGATGAAAGTATAAACCCAAAGGTAAACAATTAATAATAATATTTGTATAGTTATAACAGCAACAAGCTGATGCCAACTTTCCATCACGGTTACAATGTTGTTCTATATGTAGAGAAAAACGGCACTTGCTCAAAATGACAGAGGATTAAGAATCACCCTGTCAGTCCTTGTCCAGACTTCAACAGGACGTCCAAGTCAATGAAAGTGTGAAGAGCAGGAGTGACATGATAAGGATCTGACTATCTGAAGCAACAGCAATTAGCAAGCTATAAAGCCAAGTGTCCAAATTTCGCCAATGCTAAAGGTTTTCTTTTGCTTCTGTTTTTGTTGTTGTCGTTGTTGTCGCTTCTTTCTCTTTCTCCCATAGGCCACGGTGTGTCATGACAGTGGGGGCTGGGGGCTGGACTTGGGGCTTCACCTCTTTGTAGCCTCCCATTGCCAGTTCATAGTGCAGGTTGTTCAGCAGCCGCTTGCCATTGGTGATGCCAAAGGACAGGTTGATGTTCTGGTCAGGGTTGGTGAGGTCCTTGTTCCAGGACGGGTACAGGCGTTCCTCCTTCACCACGTCAATCTGTTTATACACGAAATACATCACCTGTAAGTAACTGCTTTTCTACTCTGTCCACCTGTCTAGATTGAGATTCTTCCAGCTGTAAAGGAACAGTGTATACATGTGTATATCCCTTTGCACTGTAGGCAAGGGTCATACACAACACACTGACAAAATACAAAAACATCTGGCTTCAAATGCATTTAACGTTTAAGATTCCTTCACCTACTCAAACACACACACACACACATACACACAAGCGTGCATACTCATACACCACACACACTGCACAAATTCTGCTCACACACACACACACACACACAAATAGCCAGCAAAAGGGAAACTTGCATGATGGGGCACCAGCTGGTCATAGCCTCTGTTGCTGCCTGTGGCACAGTTGGCCATTGAGATCAACGATGCTGTGGGCCACAGGTCGTACACCGAGCGTATCTGAAACCGAAGCGTCACAGCTTTTGTCACGAATGTCTGTGAAATGCAGTCCTGGTTTCTGTCACTGACCCAGTAAAGCAACATGCTGACTACACAAAGCACAATGCAGAAACCGACACAACGGCAGCGAGAGGTCATGAGACTTACACATGCACCACCAAAAACCCAGAACTGGGCATATTCCGGACTGGAAAACAAACGAACCACAAAACATGATTGTATTTTTTGGGCGGTAATTTTTGTATGCTGAAAATTTAGGCATACAATATCCATCCATATCATATAAATAAACAGGTCTGTGGTTTATTGGTGCCAACTGGTGACTTGGGTCAGTGGAGTTACTAAACTTCTGGAATCTTTTGTGAATGAAACCACATGTGATCCAAATGTTTGTTTTGCACTTAAATTTCTTGTCTTTGTTAAATTTTTACCCAGTTTTCACCATTTTTCTGACTTACTTACAACAATGGCTAGCATTTTCTCAATGAATGTTGTTGCTTTTGCCATTAACTATTCATTACAGTACGGAGCAAGCAAAGCTCATGGTTACGTATGATCAGTCATCAAATGCACTTGCTGCTGACAGTGGAAAAATGTTTGCTTGACCTGCGGACAGTGACTTTCTTGACAGTGACACTGCCAGTCAAAGAAAGGATCATTTTTAAAATAGCCACCTTTGTTTTCCAATTCTTTGATGGTATCCTGCCACCATACCTGTCATCATGTCTCTCGTAAAAACTCCTTCGTGGGTTTTCCATTCCCGTTCACATGAAAAAAAACTCTGCCTTGTGCAAGATGGCAGCTTAAGAGCTTTGGTTACCAGTCGTTCTCTGCTCAGGCTCCTCTTATTTGGAACAACCTGCCTGCTCACGTCCGGCACTGCAGTTCTCTCTCACAGTTCAACTTCTCTTAAAACCATTCTCTTTGCTTCTGCCTACTACTCTGAGCTACTCTAACCCTCTCACAGGCATTGTATGCTGTACCTGGATTTTGTTGTTTGTTTCATTTTGCTGCTGACATCTTCAATGGCTGACTGGTGATTATTCGGGGGGGGGGGGGGGGGGGGGGGTGAAGGGAAGGGAATAAAGAGGTTGGAAGAGAGTGTGTTTGTGTGTTTATGTGTGCGTGTCCATACTTGTGTGAGTGCGTGAGTGCGCACATGTGAATGCAGGGGAGAGTGAGGGATAGACTGAGATGTGCAACACATTATTAAATTAGGTTGTGTATTGTTGTAATGTTTCATGTTAGTGCTTTGAGCCTCACTGTCACACATGTATATCACAGAAAGATTCAGCACATTAGATATGCATTTATCATTATCACTAAACGAGCCTATCTAATTCTATATTTTCAAAATTGTCTTTAAACTGACGTATGGATCAGATGACTAAGGTTGGGTAAGTGGAAGGGAATAAAGAGGTTGGAAGAGAGTGTGTTTGTGTGTTTATGTGTGCGTGTCCATACTTGTGTGAGTGCGTGAGTGCGCACATGTGAATGCAGGGGAGAGTGAGGGATAGACTGAGATGTGCAACACATTATCAAATTAGGTTGTGTATTGTTGTAATGTTTCATGTTAGTGCTTTGAGCCTCACTGTCACACATGTATATCACAGAAAGATTCAGCACATTAGATATGCATTTATCATTATCACTAAACGAGCCTATCTAATTCTATATTTTCAAAATTGTCTTTAAACTGACGTATGGATCAGATGACTAAGGTTGGGTAAGTGGCTGAGAAGATACAGCAGCCTAAAGCAGGTAGGTATGATCTGCAAAGCAGCACCCCTGCACTGCTGGTTCTGAGCCGCAGCACGCTTCTACACTGCTGGCAATGAAAGGGTTAAGCCCTTGCGCACAGCCACCTGTCAAAAACTGTTTTCTTTCACTATATTTTCCACATCCTATCAAGCCTTTCCCTGAGATTCAGTTCTCTTCAAACAAAATCTTTTACACTCCAAGCAGTCAATCCAAGCAAGCATGCGTTACACAAATGAATGTCACCATTATTACACAAAGGTTTCTCCCCAAAACTGACCCCCCCCCCCCCCTGATATACACACCTCGATTGGCGACATGTTGTCATGGGTCTGATCAAAGAAAAGAGCGTGGCCAACAGTGGGAACAAGAGGTCGCACCCGAGGCTGAGCAAATGACCCGACTGGAAATCCACCAAAGCGATACACGAGGCGGCCTTCCTCGTGCGGTATGTTGGCAATCAGAGCCTCTGCAGACAAATTGAGGAGACAGTCAACAAGACGCAGAAGCACAGATCAGCACAAATGTATGGCCCCAACAGCTGCCACATGTTTTTAATATACAGCATGGTCCAGAAAAAAAATGACAGGTTCTAAAAACTTTTATTTCCCAGAAAAAATAATATTCTCTTTTCAGTGTACAGTGCTGGTATTTTTGTGATTTAAAGAGGAGTCATGCAGCTGCATTTTGGAGCTTGCTGAAGTGGCTGGATGACTGAGAAATACCCATTTGTACTGACCTGTCTTACAGTAATCTAATCAGGACTAGACACATGCAGTCACAAGGGTTTTAGTAGCTTCTTCACTGAGGTTAAGACGATGCATTTCAATATAGGCTGTATGACAAGACTGGATGATATATTTGTTTCACACAAGGATGGCTACCAAGAATGAAATCAGGTTTACAGACTTTGTCCATGAAACAGATGCTGATTCCAAGAATGATGGAAGATGGAAACAAGATGAGACGGAAGCACTATGCAGAAATTTTGAAAATCAAATGGCTTGTTTTTATTTGATGATTGGCACATGCGTGTGAATGGCTCATTCTGGACAAGGTGAGTTGCATTGTTGTGTGGGTGTAATGGTGATGATGAGTGAATGGCCCAACATTCAAAAACATAGGTGATGAATGATCTAAACACTAAAAAACACTGGTGATGATGAATGAATGATCCAACACTCAAAAACACTGGTGATGATGAATGAATGACCCAACATTCAAAAATACTGGTGATGATGAATGAATGACCCAACACTCAAAAACATTCTTTGTACTTTTACTTGCTGAGAACAAATTTGGTATGTCTTATCACTGAACTTTAGCTTGTTCTTTAACATCCACGTTTAGTTTGCAGAGGTGTGTGTTTGAAGTGCACAGGTGAGATGACAGCTGTGTGTCATCTGCTAACATCTCTCACGACTAATGGAATGCCTATCTATGAGATCAGTTAGAGGGCAAGTGTACAATATGAACAAAACCAGACCCCACAAAGACCCTTGAGGAACCTTTAGTGAAAACAAATGGGTGCCTGTCTCTTTGTTTGATACACTGCAATCTGAAGATATTAATAATAATGATGTACATTTGGAATACACTTAATGATGCCCTGAACACTCATAAAACAACAACAGCAAAATAGCTGTTCTAAATATACATCACACACACAGTCAGTCATATCATGTTTAATCTTCTCCGGTTTAGGCAGACAGACTTAAAGGGAATCTTGCCTCATTTTTCTGATTAACACTGCCTTCATGGGGAGTGGTCTTAGCATTAATGAAGGAGGGGTTGCAACAGCACTAGAAGCTTAAATGAAGGGAGGCCATACCTCTGATCAGAGAGTTGATACCCAGCCTGTTCATGAACAGGTTGTCCACATTCTCACTTCCAGTGAAGAGTTCTGCCACCACGTACAGGTCCGGCCGCACCCTGCGTGCTGCATCCAACATGTACTGCAACAGCACGCACCCCAAAACTGATTGATACAGTGCTAAAGTAAGCCAGTACTTTGATTTTAACATCGGATAACCAAACATGGTCACCTCAGGACAACTGAACTCTGCTATATATATGTAAATACACATTTCAAAATTCTTTATCAAACCTAAAAAATCATTCCAAATGCAAACACATAACAAAACATACATGCACAAACATTAGACACAAGTTTCTGAAGACAGTCCCTTCAATACTGCCCTTATTAAAAAAAAAAAAAAAAAAAGGCATATATATATATATATATATATATATATATATGACTAGGACATGTAACCTATCACTACAAGACTTTTTTTTTAATTCACAGAAAAGGAATGGACAGAAACAACAATCAACTGAAAATATATAACTGTATAAAGGTAAATACTAGTGGCAATGACAGCAAGCTGTAAATATCACCTACCAACTATCATCTCCTAGCCGTGCCACAACAGCCAAGCAAAAAATCATATTTCCTAACCAAAAATTGGGAGGATTTTTTGAAGAAGAAAGTTAGGAGGCTGGGAAATCAGAAGAAAAGGGACAAGAAAGAGCGAGCAACTTGACTAGGTAGAAAAAGAACGGAAGAACCAAATCACAGCCCTGAGATCCCAAACAGGCGGAGGACATTTAAGATCTCAGGCCTCCACATGCTCCTGAAAGATGGACTCCACTGCTGAAAAACACACTCCCAAAAGCAGTTGGCAGCATGTTACGCAGAACGCTTGCCTCTTGTTCACAGCAAGGTCAACAACAGCTTGTTCCAAGCAGGAAGTGTAAAGCATAGTATAGTTGTGATCTTGGAGCAACTGTATTAGCACAGCCACACCAAAGTTTGCGCCACAACATTAAAACGGTTTTCAATGACAAAAAATACTTGCTGCAGAGTAATACATAACAGAAACATATTCCTGGTATGAGGAGAGTTCATCTGAAATCCTGCATTATCTGAATACTGCCTGTTTCTTATCATTGCAGCTCCCCATTACCTCAGCTACATGGATGGGGGTGCTGTGACAGTTATCCAGCCGGACTGCGTGGAACATCTTTGCAGTGGTTTCAGCATAGTGCACCATGCGCTCCCACAGGTAAGGGCAGTCACTGGGCTTCTGGCCGTAGCGAAGCTTGACACTGTCACCCCAAGCCACCAGTTCTCGTCGCAGGTACACGTTGGAACCTGGGTCAAGAACAGGTAAGCCAGAATTCACGCAGGGTAGATTTACTATTTATACACTTTGTCCTTCATCTAAATGTCAGCTGGTTTGACCTAGCAGTATGGTGCTTGGCTGGTCTGCAGCTGGTACAAGCCCACTTTGGCTCCCTTTTGTCCAAACTGTAGTATATATAGACATCGTCTTTTAACTCCTTCCCTCCCAATTATTCAAAGATTAAAATGGCTAACACTGCTGCCCCCTTCACGGCAGAATCATTCTGGTGGTGACATTGTATTTGTAGCAGAAGGTATAATTCCATCCCATCCCCCACCTCCTTAGATCTCTGTCCCCACCTCTACCTCTCCAGAGACAACTCAGCGTTGCACAAGTGTAGCAGCAACCGGCCTAACTAGGCAGCGACCACACAACTCCAGCTGGTTTCAGCCACTTTCTGTAAGATACAGCATGACTGGCTGACTTCATCCAACTTTTCTTTTACAGTTCCACATGGATGCTATCACTTCATCCAACTTTTCTTTTACAGTTCCACATGGATGCTATCACTTCATCCAACTTTTCTTTTACAGTTCCACATGGATGCTATCACTTCATCCAACTTTTCTTTTACAGTTCCACATGGACGCTATCACTTCATCCAACTTTTCTTTTACAGTTCCACATGGATGCTATCTTCTTTCCCCTCCTAGTTTCCACCTACCAGCAAGTAATGGTTTCCCTTTCAGCGGCAGAAAACAACCAAGCCAGCAGTCAGATACGGCGAATTACCTCCAGCAAAGCCTGCACCTAGGCAAATTACCTCCAGCAAAGCCTGCACCTAAGCAGGACTAGATTACCTTCAGCAAAGTTTCTGAGGGGGTCGTCCCCCATGACCCAGCCATTGACTGCCATCACCATCTGGGGTTCACGCAGCATGGACTCCATGGCCTTCTCCACACTGCCGTCGTGACTGGGTGGCGTTACAAAGTAACTGAAACAGAAAGGATGCTGAAAGTTCCTTTTACTGGGAATCACATTTAACACCCACAAAGTTTGAACTTGACACTGACAGGCTAACTTTAAATTAGCAAAATAGGATGGCCAGTCTGGAAAGAGATCTCACACGCTGGACACAATTTCATGGATGATGACTGCAAGCATGAAGTTGACTCCAAGCATGAAGTTGATGACTCGGATGATGGATGGGAGCCCAGTCCTGAATAAACTGGGAAGGAGGAGAGTGAAATAGCATCACAGTGGTAGCACTATAAAGTTAACAGCCAAATTGTGAATATTTGTATCATCTGTCCCTGACCCATCCCCACTTTGCTCCTTCTAGCCCAAATATTATTTGGGCTAGAGGAAAAGACTCACCCAAATTACTTTCTGTGAAAAGGGTTAATGTCATCAAGAAGTGTGTCAATAAAATTAAAAAAATTAAGAAGAAAAAAATGACATTACTTACAATTACATGCACGACTTGCCCTATGCATTTAACAAAGTCAAAAAGATATTAATGAGGTTTCCAACTCTGCTGCCTGAGGCCACCTGGCGCCATGACCTTGAAGATCAGTCATGTCGGTCGAATCTAGTGGTAAGAATGGGTATCAGGGTAAACTCAACAAGTGCTATGACCATGCACTTTGATATTCAGGCTTTTTGAGTGGACTGTTACTTGTGACATACTGATTAGCTAAAGGTGCTGAGGTGTTTGACAGCCCAGAACCCCCTTATCAAGTCTGCACTGCACCACAGGTCCTGGTGAGCTGAATCCAGTGGAGGATGCACTGATTGTCCCCAACACCTTCTTCATCTGTAACTACCCATATCAGTTCAAGTGAACTGGGCCTCCTTTTGTGAAAACAGGTCCCATCCAACTTTGGCCTCTACTACCTGTGCATAAAGGTGAAAACAGGTCCCATCCAACTTTGACCTTTACTACCTGTGCATAAGGGTGAAAACAGGCCCCATCCAACTTTGACCTCTACTACCTGTGCATAAGGGTGAAAACAGGTCCCATCCAACTTTGACCTCTACTACCTGTGCATAAGGGTGAAAACAGGTCCCATCCAACTTTGACCTCTACTACCTGTGCGTAAGGGTGAAAACAGGTCCCATCCAACTTTGACCTCTACTACCTGTGCGTAAGGGTGAAAACAGGTCCCATCCAACTTTGACCTCTACTACCTGTGCGTAAGGGTGAAAACAGGCCCCATCCAACTTGACCTCTACTACCTGTGCTAAGGGTGAAAACAGGCCCCATCCAACTTTGGCCTCTACTACCTGTGCGTAAGGGTGAAAACAGGCCCCATCCAACTTTGGCCTCTACTACCTGTGCGTAAGGGTGAAAACAGGCCCCCCAACTTTGGCCTCTACTCCCTGTGCGTAAGGGTGAAAACAGGCCCCATCCAACTTTGGCCTCTACTACCTGTGCGTAAGGGTGAAAACAGGCCCCATCCAACTTTGGCCTCTACTACCTGTGCGTAAGGGTGAAAACAGGCCCCATCCAACTTTGACCTCTACTACCTGTGCGTAAGGGTGAAAACAGGCCCCATCCAACTTTGACCTCTACTACCTGTGCGTAAAGGTGAAAACAGGCCCCATCCAACTTTGACCTCTACTACCTGTGCGTAAGGGTGAAAACAGGCCCCATCCAACTTTGACCTTTACTACCTGTGCATAAGGGGCTCATCGTCGGTGACTTTTCCCAGCCTCGGTCCATCTGGGTTGACGAAGCGGTAATGAGCGTTGCCAATCAAATTCTCGATGGCTGCGTTGATGTGGTCGCTAACCTCCTCCTCCTTCTGCTGGTTGAGCTGGATGAGGCGCTGGGTGAGCACTTCACAGCACTTCTCCACACGCTCAGGCCGACTGAACACGTTGGGGCTGAAGGAGCCAAAAATGCCAATGATCATGGGCATTCCTAGTTTGACCTATCCAAGACCTATCCAAAACGATTTACTAGGCAGGCTAACAATTCCCCTCTAAGCAAGGAAACCATCCTCAATTACCACTTTTACAAGATCTTAGATTTACATGTGTGGATAGAGGGTAAAAAAAATACATAATTAAAACATATTTAAAATGTCATTCTCCAGGATAGTTGAAAAGTGAGGTACCCTGCTTAACTGCTATCAGTTCCATGATCCACAGATCAAATAAAAGAAACAAGTTCTTCTGCAAGTTCTACTAAAACCATACTAGCATCATGTGAGACAAAATATCTCTGCATACACATCAGACTTTATTTTCACCTTCTACAATGAAGTACTGAATTCAGGAATGCCCTTCACCATGAAGACAAAGTACAGCTATCAGAACTACAAAAACTGTCCACAAGAAATGCAGACAAAAATTGTATATATCTAAATACATGCAATGCAGAATTCTCACACAGTAGGGAAACATTTGGTGTGTGGCAAGCAAAAAAGCACTACGGGTACCATGTGCATTCCCACTAAGAGCATGCATTCACCACATTCCAAAACAAGGTCACAGCATTATACATGTGGATTGGCTTCAAATTACTCACTGTCACATGCTTTACATCAATCACCTAAATATTACTCTATTTTATGTATTAAAAAAAAGGGAAGGGCTTATTTCTGGAGGGGGGGGGGGAGGAATTGTCACATGCTTTACATCAAATCACCTAAATATTTTATGTATTAAAAAAAAAGGGAGTATTTCTTGGGGGGGGGGGGGCAAGGAAACCCAGCATGGGGCATGAGAAACAGAAAGAAAGTGAGGGACAGAAGGACGGGGAGCGAGGGGGGAGAAGAGGAAGAGGCAGAAAGAGAGGGGCAGAAGAGGGGGCGAGAGAGGGACAGAGAAGGAAGAAAGAGAGGGGCAGAAGAGGGACAGAGAGAGGGACAGAGAAGGAAGAAAGAGGGGGGCAGAAGAGGGGGCGAGAGAGGGACAGAGAAGGAAGAAAGAGAGGGGCAGAAGAGGGACAGAGAGAGGGACAGAGAAGGAAGAAAGAGGGGGGCAGAAGAGGGGGCGAGAGAGGGACAGAGAAGGAAGAAAGAGAGGGGCAGAAGAGGGGGCAGAGAGGGACAGAGAAGGAAGAAAGAGGGGGGCAGAAGAGGGGGCGAGAGAGGGACAGAGAAGGAAGAAAGAGGGGGGCAGAAGAGGGGGCGAGAGAGGGACAGAGAAGGAAGAAAGAGGGGGGCAGAAGAGGGAGCGAGAGAGGGACAGAGAAGGAAGAAAGAGGGGGGCAGAAGAGGGGGCGAGAGAGGGACAGAGAAGGAAGAAAGAAGGGGGAGTGCATGAGAACACTGAGAAGTGGCATCACAGAGAGACAGAGAAGGTGAAAGGGGGGGAGGAGGGGGGGGAGAGAAGGGGAGGGAGAGAGATGAGGAGAAAAGGTGAGAGAGAGAGGAGGAGGGGGGGGGAGAAGGGAGAGAAGAGGGCAGAGAGAGGGGAAAGAACAAAGGAGAAAGCAAGAAGGAGGGAGGAAAGAGAAAAGGAGAAAGAAAGGAGGAGGGAGGAAAGAGAAAAGGAGAAAGAAAGGAGGAGGGAGGAAAGAGAAAAGGAGAAAGAAAGGAGGAGGGAGGAAAGAGAAAAGGAGAAAGAAAGGAGGAGGGAGGAGGGGGGAAAGGACAGAGGGAGAACGGGACAAGGAGAGAGTTACCAGCTTATCAGTGAGTTAATTACAACACTACAGCATATACAAATTATTTTTTCAGCCAAATTCATCAACAAACTTCACAGCTTTCAATTAAAAAAGGAGGGAAAAAAGCTTTAAATGCATTAACTTTAAGTTTCAAACAAACCGCATCAACAAAGCAAACAGCAAATGCAAATGAAGCAGTGCATAAACAGCTGAAAACAAAACTTGAAACAGAAAGCCAGCCTGCAACAGTCACAGCACTAATCTAACCTACTTCAAGATCCAAATCTGAACGCCAGATTTTGAAGCTACTCTCACCCAGTAAAATCACACGTGTTCAAAAAGAAGGGGAGCTGTTTGTTTATCAGCTGTGGATTAAGCCATTACTACACATGCCAGCAGTGAACCGGAAAGTGGAATAAAGCTACAAGTGTCTGCTAGATTGGAGACCAATGGGGCCTACTGCAAAGTGATCCACATAGATACAGCCAATCAAAGTCAGAGCATTTGCAGAGGACTCAACTGCAAAAGCACAAAAGCAGCCACACTATAACTACAGAGCACAGGTATTTTTCTCCTTTTTGAGGGTGTGGGACAGAGGTTGGAGAGGGGGGGAGGGGGAGGGGGGGGGGAGGGTCAAACCTGACACTACAAGGCCATCTTTCATCCAAAGCCACATTCCAATCAAGTCATAACTGAGGTCTCAGACTGCTAAAGATCTCCTAGTCTTAGGGGGTCATTTCTACACCGTATCAATACAACACTAAACAGCAGAGAAAAAATAATAATTTAAAAGCCCCCAATAAAACAGCAGAGAAAAATAGAAGGAAAAGCAAAATAAGCCAACAATCAAATTGCAAAACAGAAACAAGGCAGGGTGTTTTTTAAACACAGCAGCCAAAAGTCAGATGGCAGTGTAGGCTGGTAAGGTGTGGGTCGTTTTTCTGTCACCTGTTATCCACTTTCTCTTCACCGATGTCCTTGCTGCCACAAAAACCACCATGTCCCAAACAATAACTATCATTTGCATACACAAAATTGTGGTTTATTGTTGCTATGTTATGTGTGCACTATTTTCAATACTGTTTTCTGTAGACTTCATTTTGATGAATTCTGACTTGCTCTCTCCCATGGAGCAGAAGGTAACCCCCACCAAACTCTAAGCCCTGCCTGAAGTCACCTCAAAACTTTCAGCCAGGCCGTCATGTGGCATTCAGACTGGTGGAATGCACGATGATTTGAGTCGGTGGTGGAATGCACGATGATTTGAGTCGGTGTTCAAATGAGTGCAACCTGCCTCATTTGACTTATCATCAGCAAACATGTCCAGTTCATACGCTCTAGCTAGCGTCTATCATCACAGCTATCCTTTGTGCTTTTTGTGCAAAGGACTGAGTAACACGATGGGCTGCCGATCATCCACACAGCTTCAACAGTTCTGGTCGGACCGACCTGAAGCTGGTCAGACTGACCTGAAGCTGGTCAGACCGACCTGAAGCTGGTCAGACTGACATGAAGCTGGTCAGACTGACTTTATGTGGAAGAAATGACGGTGGAATAGCGGCGACAGCTCAGCTGCTAGAGAGTCTGACTGAAAATCCTGGTGCAATACTGACACGGGTTCCAGTCCCGAGCGTGGCAAGAGATTCTTCTCCCAGAGTCAACTTTCAGTGTGGACTCTCTTACGGTGTACAGCCCCTGTGTACAAGCACATGCATCAACATAAGTGCACACAATAAAAAATCCCAAATACTGGCAGCCATACTATTGTTTGGAACATATGAAAATACTGCACATACTGGTAGATAATGGGTAGCGCTGCTCTTGTGGCCGATGTGCCTTACCCAGGTAAGGCGACCTGAATTTCCAGCAAGGCACAATGAAATACTTAAAAAACTATACATCTATTAAATGTGGAAGAAATGATCCTGTATTCTGGAAGAAATGATGGTGGAATCAGTCTCTTTCACAGGATCAGAACTGCAAATAGTACAAGTGCTCACACAAACAATATTTACATTTTTGAAGTTGCTAATACATACACATATATATGTACATTTACTAAAACACACAGGACAAATGTCCAGTCACCAACAAGTGAGCAGGACATTTTGTCCTGCATTAGGGTGTAGGCTGCAACAAGTACCACACACACACACACACACACACACACACACACACACACACACACACACACACACACACACACATACAACCCCTCCATTGTGGCTCAATTTTGACATCTCATTCTTCACACTCCTGAAAACATTATACTTTATTAGTACATTATATCTCAAATAGTTGTTCCTTCTCCTCTTTGCCACTGTGATACACATCTGTTCTTCCCTGTGGATGTGTTCAGTTTGTGCAAACCCTGTTCTTTGTTGCTGCTTGTCATCTCATTTCTGAGACTACAGTCTAGTCTGTGAGTATACCAACAAGCAAGTCAGCAAACAATATCAAAGACTTCTAATGTTCTCCTTTTTGTTTCTTCTAGACATGATCTGACCAGTGTGCACACATCATTCCTAGCTAATGACGACAATGGGGGTCAACACACTCCAACCTGACTATTGATTGATTTATTTTTTAAATTACAATTTTTATCAGTTTATTTTCATTTGTTGTTTACACATTAAAATAGCATAATCAATGTAAAGGTTGCAGGTTACTGGTTGAGGAACATCCTAAAAAAAGAAGAAATAAAAACAATTGTCAAAAATCTCAAAATGGCATCAGAAATGAAAACTGGCCACCTACACGGCTACAGGCACCTTTAGAGAAGCAAAATACATCATTCACAGCAAAATAAATGCAGTCCACTTTGCTGCAGCCTGTTTATATGTCAATAACTTTACTATCATGAAGGAGTCAATGGCAAGTGTTTCTATCAAGGCATGAACTATGAATTATCTCACTTTCCTGAGCATGCTATCGCAAATGCTATCATGACTCATGCACAGTCTTGTATTTGTAACTACAAGCAACTGCCAAGAAAATACACCATATAATTTTCCACTTTTGATTCTTTTATAACCTTGAAGGAAGGTCAGGGCAGCAAAACCGGGGGAAAAAATGACTGAATAATAGACCCCTTTCGTTTATCTCACTGTCGCACAGCGACAACCAATCAGAGTCGACTACGAAGTTCTACAACTCCACCAATGCAGACGTGAGGGGAACGTGCTGCACTGACTTTGTGCCTACTTAGATATGACTGCACTGAATCAGTTTGGATGCTCACAGACATAGTAAAATTCCCAATTCATTAAATATGTTTACTGAAAAAGAAGCTCTGGCACCTGGTTGGCATTACTATTTTATTTTATTTTTTAAATCAGGGTGAAGCGGGTCAGGGGGGGGAGGGGTGCTATCCGCACTTGCAATCCAAGTGCACGAGTATTTATGCATTCCATGCTTCTGTTTAATTAAATAACAAAGCACTTTGATTTGCCGAATGCACACTATAAATTCCATGGGCAAAACAGCCTGAATCCTAAAAATGCAGTTGCTCCCCAGCCTCTCTCATGCACACACAGCCTCTCATTCTGACAACAGTGATATGTACTGTAGTAATTCAGTGCACAGCCACTGCACTGTAGTAATTCAGTGCGCAGCCGCTGCACTGTAGTAATTCAGTGCGCAGCCGCTGCACTGTAGTAATTCAGTGCGCAGCCGCTGCACTGTAGTAATTCAGTGCGCAGCCGCTGCACTGTAGTAATTCAGTGCGCAGCCGCTGCACTGTAGTAATTCAGTGCGCAGCCGCTGCACTGTAGTAATTCAGTGCACAGCCGCTGCACTGTAGTAATTCAGTGCACAGCCGCTGCACTGTACATAGTAATTCAGTGCACAGCCGCTACACTGTACTAAAAGTGCACATCCGCTACAATGGAGTAAGGTGGAGAAAAACAAACAGAAAAACAGAACAAAAAACAACTTCATTCTCAACAGATTGTGGCTCATGCTTGAGTCAGTGCTGTGGACTGTGATATATTGCCTCGTTACTGAAACTAATGGACAGACATTCTGTGGAATTCCTGGCTTTTATTCAACCTGTGATTATACAGCAGTGATCTTTTCCGCCCATCTTGTCGCTGTGAAATGTGAAGTTTTCACTACTACTAGTACCTGGGGAATACAGCTATGTCAGTATGTGTTCAGCCAGCAACCCAGCTGAAACGTCCCCCCTTACTGCCGGCAAATAGCATACGCCAGTCCATTGCGCATGCATGAAGATTTAAGTGAAAGGGGTCTATTACATTCATGCAATGTTTGGAGAATGGACTGGGGTGGGTGGGGGGGGAACAAAAAGCATATCAGAAAAGTCAATGATAAGTGTTTCTATCAACTAATCAAGGCATATATATGTGAATTATCTCACTTTCATGAGCATACTATCACAAATGTTATCATGACTTTTGTGCATAATCTTGTAACTACACACAATCGTGCATGCATTTAACTATTTTACAAATTTACTCCAGAGATAAAGCTTTCTGTTTCTACTGTACACTTCCACTGTGACCTTTAAACATGGCCAAGGCTGCTGAAAACAGATGGTTAGGTGAACCTCAACAAGTATCACTGTCTGGCATGGACAACGATCAGTGCTCTAGACAATCTCCAAGATACAGTTTGTCCCCGAGCTAACCAGCCTAACAGTTATTACAGTCTTTCTTTTAACTGTGTACAAGTCAAAAACAACTGGTTTCAACTTTACAAACAAAAAGCAACACACTTCAACTGCAAAACCTAGGGTAAGTATTAGCTTACATTTCTTTTCAGACCAAAGCAACATGAAGACAGCTTGGAGCTGGAGCAACCAGCAGGGCTTGCTGTACATTCATTTGTAACACTTCACAAACACCAGACATGTGCTGGTCTGTTTCAGCATACATGTTCACTTTGTGTCAATATTCTCTGCTCCTGTGTCACTCACTATTTACAAACCAAGACAACATCCAACCACGCCTCACACAACCAAGTCGGCTATCAGTTTATACTCTTTACAAGAAGCAACACGCTGACAAACAAGACTTCATCATGACGTGTAATAACCCAATATGGCTTGCAGCGCAAGAGGAATGTTCACTCAAATATTTACCGATCTGTGTTGAAGAGGTGCAGTGCCAGCTCCATGTCAATGGTACCCTTCATTCGGCGGAAGTCTTTGTCTGGCTTCAGGGTCAAGGTAGCATTGGGCTGTGGGGTTATACGGTTTTCTGTAAGGAAGAACATGAGATCAAGTGAAAATGGTGTGTGCAATGATTTGGCCAACCACAGAAAAAGTATTCAACATTAATAAATTTCAGTTGCAAATCAACATGGCAAAGACTGAACACTTTTTTTTTTTTTTTAATTCAGTTTATATATATATATATAAAACAGCAGAAACACTTGTCAGGCACTAGCTACCTCAGCAAAAAAGAAAGAAAGAAAAAAGGCAACATACAAAACTGATTTATCAAACTAGCAGCATAGGAAAGGTATGCTCACAATATAAAGAAAACATAACCCAGCATTTTTTTAGTGGGACCCTCTAGATGTAAGTTTAGTGCATCCTTTTCAGTTGTAGTGCATAAGGGATGCACATTTTTGTGTTCACAGGAGCCAAGTTTGGAGCACCACGATACTGGCTTGCTCTTCACCAGTGAAAAGCAGAAAAAGGTAGGCCTGAAAAAAGTACCATACACTTTTGCCACATGTATGTTGCACATATCAACTACCACGCTCCCTTCATTCTTTGACAGAATGACTGCTCAAAATTCCAAAAAACAACAACTTGAAAACCTTCAGTGAATGTTCTTTTGGTTACATTGCTCTGACTGTCTGGAACTCAATGCTGGCTGACCCGAGAGCTTCTCCCTCCCTTCAAACTTTCAAAGCTAAGCTAAAAACGCATCTCTTCTGCCAAGCCTTCTGACTGATTTGTACATGCCAACTGCTACCTGTTTCATATCCATTTGTGTGTGTGTGTGTGTGTGTGTGTGTGTGTGTGTGTGTGTGTGTGTGTGTGTGTGTGTGTATGTGTGTGTTTGTGTGTGTGAGCTGGGGGAAGGGGGCGGGATTGGGAGGGATGGAATTAAGGGTAGGTAGTAATATAATGATTCATTTTCTTTATATATTGCTGCTTCTCATATGGCACATGTACTTTATATTTTTGTGTGTATATTATACATTGTTAGTTGTCATAATGTATTATGTTTGTGAAACTTAGAAAATATTGGAGAATGTTGTAAAGCACAGTGAGTTTGTGTACACCAGAGAATAGTGATATACAGAAGTTATCTATTACTATTATTATTATTGTTCACAGCAACACAGACACAGGCTATTAGAAAATGACGGGGCTCAATCACTGCTGTGTATTTTGCAACTTTCAAGTCTAAATTTACAAACTAGCTGACAAATCAAGAGGAAGAAAATGCAGGGAGTGTATTTTTCACTCCATTTCTATCAATAGGGGCTGACATATGACTGGGGTCCCCTTTAAAACAAACAAATTCATCCAACTACACTATGCTGGTCTTAAGCACGCCATATAGCATACAAGTTTCTACAAGCAGAACTCACCGTCTATGCCTTTCCTGAACTCTTTCACAACACTCTCCACATCACACATGAAGTACTCAGCGATATGGTACTTTGGGAACACCTCATAGCGAAGCACATGACGTATGGCCTAAAACAGTCAAAGAATGAGTTCCCTCCACATGGAACTAAGGTCAGTGTTTAACATGGTGTCAGTCAGTTAGTAAGAGCATGCTTCTTTTAACCAAACCATTAAAATGCCTAGAGCTATGATTCTGTAAGTATAGAATGCACAGACACATGTCACCTGCAAAAATACTTCAGGAATCAGATACTAATGATTCCTTGCATGCAAAATTTGCCAGATCCAATCCTGTGCTGACAAAATCCTATTTCTAGTAATCTTTGTTTAACCCCCTGATGCCACAACTGTTTTGGCAACAAAGTGCTCTTGCAAAGGACAGCATGAACTCATGTTAACTTCATAAAATGTGTGGTGTTAGCTGCCTCTTCCCTGTCATCATCCAGTACTACTCTCAACTTGAGGTTTCTGACATTGTCAAATCATCTAATTATCTAAATATATGCACAATACTCAAAATCTCCAACGTGTCACATAAGGTGATCCTAACAAACTGTGTATGCATGCATAACGTTGGTCTTACTGTTTGGCCTTTTGTGGTTTGAACTGTTTATAATCATTGTTGTTGCTCTGTGTTTAAATCTGACTTCTGTGCAGTGCACTGACCTCTACGTTTACGCTAGAGGTCCACGCTTTACAAGTATTTCAATATCATTCTTGTTATAGCAACAACAACAAATGCATTTCAGGAAATGTGCAGCTGTCGTGAGTGCTGACTGACCTGCAGATGTCCCTCATCTGTGATGGTGGCAGGCACACCCATGGACTGCCACTGGCCATTGCCCACCTCCTGGCTGAAGTAGTACAGGATGCGGTCAACCAAGTAGGCAGGGCGCAAATGGGGCGCGTTGGACATGTTGAAGGCCACCTCAGGGTGCTCTAAGAGCCAGGGACTGTCCTTAGATGTGTGGTTGAAGACCAGGTCAGTCATAGAGAGGACCCTCCACTCTGTGTGCATCTTCTTGATCAGTGCCTCAAGGTCAGTCATGGTGTAGGTTGGATTGCTGGTTGGAGTCACAGAGAAAAAAGATTTCAGGTAAACCCAAAAGGGTTGTGTAATGGAATACCCATGCTTGGACTATGGAATGTATACAGCCATGCCTTACTGAAAACGACACAGCTGGCAAATAGATAGGCTGTAGCTTCACACTGCCCATCTTGAGTATCCATCAAAGTGGTGTACTTGCAGCACTGTTTGGTTATTACATGGCTGGTGCCACGTGAAACTGCTGCCTGCTACAGTCTACATCACACAACCATGCACCATTTTACTGTCAGGTTTTTAACCCAATTTGCCCCAGACTGCCTGCTCTTTTTTCTTACTGCACGACCCCAGACTGCCCAGTAGTGGCCAATAACCACATGCTCCATACTGGCATCCCAGCTTATGCAGATAGGACCAGGATTCTCACAAAACTTGTAGCCTCGTTTCTGCTACTGAGTCCTACTTCCAGCGATGACCTTTGTTTGACGTTTGGTTGAATTTGAGAGATGCTGTAAACTTTCAAAGTTACGAGATGGACACACAACAGATACATGAAAATAAACAAATACCCTACTGTTAGCAATGGCGTCAGAGCTTCCTCCTTTGGGCATCCTAACAAACTCGCAGAGCTTCATCTTTGGAGATTCAAATTGGAAAGTTTGCTTAGTTGGTTACCCTGTGGGCACCCTAACAAAACCTGACACTCAGATTTCTGATTTTGGATTTTTTTAATGCTTTTATTTTTAAGAGTAAAAAAAATCAAAACCTGTTGGATATTCAAGAACATTGTATTTGCAAACTGGGGAAAACACAAAAAGTGAGCTGAAACTTTTATGTGGTGGTCATTATTGATTTTTAAAGTTGTACACTGGGATCATTTGTCACAGTTATTTCCCTTTGCATGGGATTTCATAGAGAAAGGGCAGCGGCAAGTCTGGGGGCAAGTGGGCTAAAGCCTCATATGTAGAGTGCATGTGTGTTTAGCAGATACCAAAATGAGAGTCAGCACAGAAAGCACAAAATTACAGAAGAAAATTCTCCCACCATTCCTGCCAGATGAATCAAACAAGTGACCTTTCAATCATGAGTCTGGTGCACTCCCACTGAGCTAACCCCACTCATGTTTGTCTACATGTGTGATGGTGACTGTAAATCTAAAATCTCCAGCTGTTTCTCCCTCCCTGCTGACCTTGGATCAGGGGAGTAGGCAGGACTGAGTCGCAACTGGTCACGGATGGAATAGGCTGAGTTGGAAATGCCTAGCTCCTGAACGGGCGTGAAGTGAATGACATTGTAGCCCGTCTCCCTGGCGACGGCCAGACGGCTCTCCCACTCGTTGAAGGGTCCCAGAAGCTTGGTGATGACAGTCTGCACTTGCAGACAGTCCATGGAAATCTGCTCGTTGTTGCCCACAGATAGCACTGGGTCCACCAGGAAGAAGCCCATGCCGTCAGCCTTGTTGATGGACGTGCTGAAAAACAAACACAACTTCACTTGAAAACTGCACCAGTTTTGCTCCCACCTTTATTGACTAATCTCACAGCCTGCACTGATGCAGTGCAACTTCTGTTCCAAAGGAAATGAGGCTCTAAAACAACTGATCAATGTTCTGGAGGAAATGAGGCAATGCCACAATCAATCAAGCAATGTTTAAAGAAAAATGCTAGAGCTGCCAACTCATGAATATGACTTTATTAATTGCAACCGAAATGATACCTTTAAGTATGATCTATTTTGCTGTTTTTTGTTGTTGTTGGGTTGCTGTTTTTTGTTGTTTTTTGTTTGATTATTGTTGTTTTTACTCTCCTGTCACCCCAAAAGCGAATTAAGGTTACCAAAACCTGTATGACTATGAAAGTGCAAAGATTAATACAGCTTAAAATCTGCATGCTATTCCAAGCATGAAAGAAAATGCCACATTCAAGGCTTCCTTAATTTTACTGATTACAAGAATAGTGTCAACTGTCATATATATATGCAACAGTGTAAAAAATAAATGACATGAATTAGATCAAAATACAGTTCTCAATTTTACATTGCAGGCAGTCTCACAAGGACATATTTGTGTCAAAGCAGATGCTGGCAATTAAGTAAGTAAATTGGAGTTTTACACCCAGCCAACCAGTGCAGTTATAATAATAACAATAATAATAAAGAAAGTATTTTTAAAGCACAAAATTTTGTCCCAAGAGACTATTCTAAGCACACGCACACACACACACACACACGTGTACACACACACACAGGCACCCCTATACACAAGCATTCTGACTTTACAAAGTATTCTTGGTCATTTTGTCATGACCATGTTGCTGACAACTTTGGAATAGGACTTGTTATTGGAGATTGTTGGTGGCAGCTTTGCCTCTAGTAAAACTAACAGTAATATGAGTTAACCATTACCAACCTCTCGTCGATGGTGAAGAAGTAGTTAAAAGAGCCAGAGTTCAAAGCCTTGATCTCAGCATAGACATCTGTCAGGTCGGAGCGCATTCCTGTGGGGCAATGCCATTCCAGTTCATGGTAGGTATGGCGATCGAATGGTGTGTTGGAATCCGGTGGATGATTGCAAAAAAGCCTCACAGTCATAGAATGAAGGGAGGGGCCCAGAAGGAATCTCAGTACCCATCCTGCACATGGCATGGAGAACAGTTATATAAACTCTTGACAACACATCATTTAGCTCAATTTTCATCAATGCACAAATAATCATTGGCTGATTAAAACCTCACCGGGTTATAGCTGACTGACTGAGGGAGAAGAAACATTTTCTTGAGGAATTAATCTATTTTATACATTTTCTGTGAATACATGAAAGCTCCAAATAATGGAAAATCCCCATTACAAACTATGCAGAAAAAACACTTTCACAGGAAACTGATTCATAATAATCTTGCAGCTGAGTTTTGTGTTTTTCCATAACAAATCTGCAAAGAATCAACACATTACACATATATATATATATATTATATATAATATGGGTCATTCTCCTGAAAACTGGACCCAAGATGGTGCCTCTTTCCTGATGAAAAAAAAGAAGATGATCTGTGTTTTGCATATTACCAATGGTGTCTTGACAGTATGTATCACAATACTGACCACAAAAAAAAAATATTAAAGCACTTCCTTTTTTTGTCTGAATGCTACATGAACACATTTCCCCTTGTCTTTTTTGCTTGGCTGATCATGAGAGCAGATCTATGAAATAAATTTGATTTTTTCAGGAGTGATTTACCTGATGTCTCAAAAATGGTATAACATGCGAGCACACACACACAATATTTCCAGGGCTCCCATTAGTGAGTATTTTAAGGAGGTCCCTGGGACTCCCTCCTGCAACTTTTAGAGGGGACCTGGGCAGTTTTAAAGGGGTCAAATCTAATATGAAATGGCAGCTGTGCAGAAGTATTCTGCTTTGCATACAATGCCTTATGTCCTTGCTACAACTCAGTTATGGGTTCAGTTCTGTCAGATAATGTCACTTTTAGTTGTACATTTTCAGATATGCCAGCTCATTATAGCAGTAATAGGTTTATTCAAAGGCCTACTCTCATAGTTCTCCATGTCAGTAGTACTCTGGTGGTTGGCATCCCTGCCAACTCTGTAGATGTGCTTTAGTAGGATCCATCAGTCAAAATGAAAAGGATTTTTTTAAGTAGCAGGGTAAGAAAGCAAATTGTGTGTCATTTTTCCAAACACAAGACCATTAATTTATAAATATTTGTCTGAAAGTGAAACAAGTTAGAGTAATGCTCTGAATCTGTGAAACAGATCAAAACCAAACAGAGAATGACGAGAGAAAGCTCTAATCTTCGCAAACTGCAAATGGAGAACAGGGTACTACAAACAGCTAAGGCTGATTCTGTAATTAATGTTGTGTATCGTCTTAACATCACTCAAAGTGCGAGTTGCCTCCCTTGATGACTATGGCGCCACTTTGAACAATTTACTGTAGAAACTCCATTGATCCTTCTTTTTTTTGACAGCTGAAAATTCACAACAAATTATTGTCATGTTGGAAGCCTTCACATTGACAGCATGTACACAGATCTCTATTTAATCCTGTTTCTCTGCATGACTGTTTTACATTCAATTTTTCAGAAGCTGAAGACCAAAATGTCTCACAATGTTGTGGGACATATAAAGCACTAACTTGCATTGTTTGATATATTCATAGTTCATGAGCTGTGTGAGAGTCGAGGTGGCTGTCCTGGGCTTTCTGTCCTAACAAGCCTTATGGTTTCCGTGGACGTAAAGCAGTACTGAACCATGCTCACGCATTGGTCTCAGCTTGTCCCTAATATGTCGACCAACATCTGAGGACATTAACTTGATTAAGCAACACCGGAAGGAAGAAGTTTGATCAAAGAGATCATGAGCAGGGAGGTGGAGCTGGGCTGTGAAAGCTGGACCTTTTTTGCTTCAAGTTGTTACTCAACAGCGGTGCAACGGACATTATCCTTGTGACTCTGCCCAGCACAGCAGTTGAAACAGCAATTGCGTAGTACACTACGTCACTAGTTGCTGCGCAATGGCGAGGGGACATCGCGTTAACACTTCCATTGTTCTGGCGGCAGTCCACCGCCTCCTTGGTCTTCTGGGTTGGTACACACGGTTGAGCTTTCACTCTCTTGCCCCCTCCCTAATAAGCATCTTTGCTTCTGTGGACGTTAAACAAAACGTTTAAGTTTTGTTTGTTTTGTTTTTATATCTTGGTGCATTTGTGTCTGAGCACTGATGTTGAAATAATCTGTGTATTCCTGTGTACCAGTACCTCATGAAGTTTGGGAGAATGTATTGTGTTCTTGTCAGTAACAAAGACAGTGTAATGTAGCTGTTGGTTTTGAGACAGAAGATGTGGTAGGAACAGTTCACATGACCCATTTCTGTCAGTTGGGAACAGGAGGTCTGTTTTCTTAGTGGGTCCTGTGGGATCCTAGTGCGTCCTTTTCTGTTCTAGTGCATATGGGAGGCACATGTGATGCACATGTGCGTTAATGGGAGCCCTGATTTATGTTAGGAACACTGACTTCTATCCTTCAGAACTAATGACTTCCAACCTGACCTACCCTAACCTATGAATCCCACATCAGCTGATTGTAGCAGCACTTGTTTTGTTTTTTACCTCTTTTTACGCTGTGTTGTGTCTTATTTGCCTACAAAAGGGAAAGCACTGGGGTGTTCTTCAACAAAGATGGCAGTAACATTTTTGAGACATACATGTATACATATATATATATATATATATATATATATATATATATATATAAACTGTTTCCAGTCAGTTGAGTACTTTAAAGAAAACTAGGGTTTTACATTTAAATAAATTTGTTCAGTCTACGTTTTGCATTGCAGTCACTTCACCATTTATAATATCCCCAATAACAAAGGTATGGGGTAGATAGGAACCAGTGTCTATAAAATACATGTGTTCATCTATCTGTATGTCTGGAATTGTCCAGAAAATGTATTCTGAACTGCTCCACCTTGTGTAACTAAACTTGGTATTGTGGAGCACCACATGGAGTGCCATGGGATGCTACCATCAAGGTCAAAGTGAGGGCTTATGTAATCAAAATAGGACTGTTTCTACTGTGTCTTTTATCAGTTCTAAACTAATGATTCTTTTGCAACAAAACTTAGTTTGATGATAGATCATCATAAACAAAATCAAGAGTCCAGTGAATATACTGGATTGCTGTGTGACTGTCAATGTCACAATAAAGGTTAAACATTTCAATAGACAATAGTCTCGATATTTTTTGAATCATTGAACCCTTGTAATGAAAACTGGTATGGTGATCTGTCACCATAAGGTGGAGTGTCATGCATAGATAATGAGTTGTATCTACAAGGTCAAGGTCACAGTTGCTGAGTTTGAGCCCATATAATCAAATCAGGACTGTTTCTCTTGTAATAATATGTTCTGAACTGCTCTTTTGTGACTAACTTAGTTTGACAGTCACACTCACTGTTGTGAAAAGGTTACTTGGCTGTATTCAAGGTTAAGGTCAAAACTTCACTGAATGTTTGTCCGGACAGTATCTTCTAACGATTTAACTTAGTGTGGTGATGCATCACCATGAGCCAGAGTGCCATACAAAATTATTTTTTGCTATCTTCATGACTTCAATGTCAAAGCCACATTCTTGGCTCACATAATTATACTAATTAATTTTTGATATTGTTTTACTTACATCAGTTTCTAATCAGTCACTGACACTGACAATATGCAGACAGAAAATAATCAAACATAAACACAGCATTCTGAGCAATCTTCATGAACACATGCACACACAGACACAAGACAAATGCATGAAAAATTTGTACTTTCTAACCCTACACACTCTGAATTTCTGAAACAAAAACAAAAAACAAAAACTGACCAAGAAGACAAAATACTCTGATGACTCAAATAAATACATGTGATATAAAAATATATAGTAATAAGTATTACAAACATTAATAATTAAAACTCAACTTTCAGAATAGTTCAAGATCACCAAAAATGGCGTGACATGTTATTTAAACACAAAAAGCTGAATATCTACAAAGTTACTGATTCAGGATTGATACTAGTAATAGATCATAGAGTCCCCAAACCCATCCAACAAAGAACAATGATTCACAACATTCAAACTTTTTGCTGATGCAGGAAATGTACAAATTATTTCCATAAAAGTATTAATTTAAAAATTAAAAATAAAAATTATACCAGTTTACAAGCCTTTAAAGGTTCATGCTCATGATTATACAACATAAGCCAACAATGATCAATACAGAGTTAAGTATAGAACAAGTAGAAAGGTGCACCTTTTTCCAGTCGGTAAAGAACTGATTCTTTGTTCTCTCCTTTGTTCAGATGGTGGACACGCACTTGGTTGGTCGGCATTGTGCCCCGTTTCCTGAATAGTAATTAGAGTATTTATATACTGTTTAGTATTCATTACTATTGCATGTTTAAAAATTATAATAATATATAACACACCAACAGAAAAATATTACAATATTTATAACTTATCTACATGAACTATTGTTTTACTTTAGCTCCAATAATAAACCATCCAAACTGTCTTTGTCTTATGTAGTATTCCAGTAGTACTACTACTACTAGTACAACTAATAGTAAATCAAACAATTACATTACAATTACATTAACAATTAAGTGCACATTTACTAATGTTCAGCATTCACAATACTCCTAATCCTATTCACTGTTGTCAAGGCTAAGAAACTGCATCAAACATTCCAAATGTTATAATAATCATTTTCTTATTATGTACTTGTAATAATCACCAGTTCACTGAGCGTGGTTTTAGTTTACCTTTTACTACAGTTTCAGTTTTAGTTTTACCCCTCCAACAACCTCACTCACCCTACCCAAAGTTCAAGATATTGTATTAACTATAATTGTTTGTTTTGGGTACAGCTATAAAATAAATACTGATGTCTCCCCTCCCTCTGACATGTATATTAGTATTTATTACACACATCATACAAACACACACACACACATTTGATGTATATATAATACATACACACACTCCATCCTGAACAATGGCATTCAGTGAGCCTTGACATCTGCAGGTCACCTGGTCAGACTATTGCTAAAACTTGTACTAAGAACAATGCACCGAAAGGATCTAGGCTAGTTTTACCACAGCCCCAAAACAGCCTACCCACTCAGCACAAACTACTTCAGTACTTGAAGCTTTCTGCTAAATCATCACAAAATGTTTCTGCACAACTCTGCAGATATTATTCTGCTTGCTTTGAAGTTCCATACAATCTATGTTATGATGTGTGGCTGCCAGAGACTAGTATTAATTAGTAAGATTAAGAGTGAGAAGTGAGAATTAGAGAATAGTACAATTTTGAAATGTATGTCCCCTTCAACCTCCCCAATCAAAGAGGTAAAGTTCCAACACTGTACATAACTAGTGTAAACTGTGTAACAAGAAGTTACACTTACACTGTTACAGTGTCCTGATTTTTGCCCATCACCTATAATGGCTATATATGTACCATTACAGTACAGGTTCAGAGCAACCCAATATTATACTATATATAATATATTATATATCTAACACTGAGGATTAATTTCATAAATCTGTTAAAAAATAATCACATCATCATCATCAACTAATTTCATAAATCTGTTAAAAATAATCACATCATGATCATCACCTCTGCTTTCACATTGTACTATAATTATTATAAATGCACACAAATTGAAAACAACAGAAACAACAACACATTATTATATGTATTTTTTACATTGTGTGTGACCATGTGATACATAATCAACAGTGTGTGCATTATGAACATATGCACAGACACAAATTGTGTGTGTGTGTGTGTGTGTGTGTGTGTGTGAGAGAGAGAGTGAGAGAGAGAGAGAGAGAGAGAGAGAGAGTACATGTATCATGTTTGCCTACTGTCTGCCTGTGTGCATGTCTTTGTCAATTGTCATTGTGTGTGTGCATGCACCTACTGTCTGCCTGTGTGCATGCCATTGTATGTGTGTGGGTGTCGTCAAATGCACACACTAATTCAAACTTTCTTAGTTTCTATTAATAATCTGACTTAAGTTGATGAATTTAACCTCCGGGTTAGGTTCATCTGATGTACATTCCCAAAATATCTTGGCTTGTAGGGTCGTTTGCTGTCTGTCACTGGTGGTCCTTCGCCTCCTCCACCACATCGTGGACATGCGGTCTGCGTCTCTTTTGTTCCATCTGTCTGAGTACATCTCGTCACAAGTTCTGGAAGACCAGTCTCTATACAGCAAATCACTTTATCTCCCCAGACGATGCCAAGCTCGCCTGGTTTTGGATATAGGAGTTTTGACATTAAAAATTCTTCCTCAGTAAGTTCTGGCTCTGGCGGAGGTGGTGGGGGAGGAGGAGGCGGAGGAGGTGGTGGTGGTTCGGGTGGCGGCGACGGAGATTTGAGTTTTAAGTCTGTTTCAGCTGCTGATTTTGGACAACAGCACGCAGGCATAATCTTTCGACAGTTTCACTGCTGCACAAACCATATTCACGATGTGCACAACACTGAACAACGTTCTTTAGATCTACACATATAGGCTTGTCAATTCAAAGCAAACTTTGTAGATCGTCACACCGTCGTACTGTCCGGCAACTTCTCTAGCTCAGTTGACTGACCCTCTCGCTGTCAGTGTCACCTATGAGCAGACCGTTATGATGACAAAAACGAGAAAAAATAAACCCTATGCAATTATCAAAATTCTTACCTTTTGTGTTGTCCTATCAAAGGAAACTTGTTGAAACATATGCAGTCAGAAACTGCATGTATTGTTCAGTGAACTCTTGCGGCTCTCCTGAGACACGCACGTCCCATTCGGCAGTCGCTCAACGAACTGCAACTGAGATCTGTCGCGTGAAGAGTGAAGAGCTGAAGGTCGAAGTAAAGTTCAAGGTCGTTCTTGATCAACACGGAATAAAAACGTAAGCTTCTCCGCATTTTGAAATGACAAATGTTGTGCTTCAGGAAGCATTCTTCTATCGAGTATTTTTTCGACGATCAATGTTTGTATAGACAAAAAAGTTGGCGTTTTGAAGAGAGAGAGAAAAAAAGTAGTGCATACGAAAATTTTGCACGACGCAACTCTGCATCTTCGGCTAGTGCGAAAGTCGTGACAACAAAATGGTAATGTTGCTGAATCGTCTTTCGTTATCAGTTTTTTTTCTGTTTCACGCATCTTAAATTCGTGTACAACTAACAGCAACTATGAAATCATACAAAGTCACATTTTGTCTCTGTGGTGTTATCATCTTCACATCAGCATGGAGACCTCTTTATCACAGAGGAATAGATTTGCTCTACTACAGTGTGATCACTACGTATAGGGCCGTACATAGGCCTGTGTACGTGTGTTTTATAAACATAAATTTCAAAAAAGCGACTTGGATTGTAGTATAGACCTATATTTAATCAGGCCAAATCATTCTCTAAAAGGTAATAGCCACGGAGAAATTCCTGGAATATTTTAAACGCTATTTTGGTTCACAAATCTCCTCAGAATCGTCCAAACTGAGTCATATCAAGCGAATCAATAAAGCCAAGATAAGGGAGTTTTATCACATTTGTGTCTATGTGCCACTGCCATTTGATCTGAATCTAGCTTCCGAGTAACACCGTGCACGCTTCCTCAGTGCTGCTCGCCCTGATCAATATAACCGTACTGGTTGACTGGGCGTAAAACACCAAGTTAGTTACCTCAGTGCTGATGTCAGCAAATCAATTTATCCTGTACTGATAACTTGCCTTTAGTTTTACAGACTGTATGTAATCAGACTCACTTTTCTTGCTGATTTTGGCTTCATTCACTAGATATAATTTATAAAGCTGTTTGATCAATTTGAATGGTATTTGTGACCCAGAATGGCATTTAAAACGTTCCATGAATTTCCGACTCCTTCCATGGATATTACCCTCTGAAATTTCAAAAAGCAGTTTGTTCTGGTTGAAAGTTCTCTGAAGTTTCAACAGATTTCCACCGGAACAAATTGCTTCTCCCCCCCCCCCCCCCCTGAATAATCCCAGTCTGGAACCTGCATCAGCAGCCAAAGCTCCCACCTTGGCATCTTTCAAGCAGGAGCTCAGTTCCTTCTTTTAGGGTGAAACTATTAAAATATGGTTGGGTAGATGAGCTGTTCTAGTCAGGGTAACTCTGGGAACCACTACAGATAACAAAAAAAAACTAGCTGGTGCAATAATTCTCTCTCTCTCTCTCTCTCTCTCTCTCTCTCTCTCTCTCTCTCTCTCTCTCTCTCTCTCTCTCTCTCTCTCTCTCTTGCGCCCTCTCTTCTTCTTCTTCTTCTTCCTCTTTTTCTTCTATGTAGTGTCCAACTTCAACATGAAAACGAAGACTCTGACATTTTAAGTGCATGCTGGGTTATTTTGGCATTCAATAATCCACCACTGACATGGATTACACAAGTTTACACTTTACAGGATCTTGATTTAAAAAAATAAAAATAAAATTTGGTTAGCATGGGTATATATACATGGGGCACCTTAATTTATAGTCTCATCTGAAGAACTCTCTCCTTTTTCTTCTTCTTTAGTGTAAATAAAAACAACAGTAACAGCACATTCTGTTCAGAATTTTCGGCTTTCTTGGAACCTTTCTCTGAATTCTCAATGAACTGTGACTGAAGAATGCTGAGCATCACAAATACTTTTATATATATATATATATAAACACATGCATAATTAAATGTAACCCAGTTCATTATGTTTCTCTCTCTCTCTCTTTGACTAAAGAATGCTGGGTGTCCCAAATAAGTGTAACATGTGCATAATTAAAATGATCCAATTCATTCTCTTTCTCTCATTGAAGAATGCTGGGCGTCACTAGTTAGTAAACGCGTAAACATATGTCTAATTCAGTGTGTGTCGTTCATTGCGTCTCTCTCTCTCTCTCTCTTCTCTACACCATCCTCTTTTTTCTTCTTCATCCGTATCGGAAAAAGTGAGATTTAACAAAATTAAAGGTGAAATCAGGTACCCAAACAAAAACAAAAATATCCTCACTTTGATACAGTCTTAAAACTCCAGCAGAAGTGGACTTGGTAGAGGGGTGCTCCTTGGCCGGGGGGTCATTGACTTGAAAATAGGATGCACTGGTGGGAAAGGTTTTTTAAAAGTTGTCTTCAAAAGAGGACTAGGCGTTGGTAATCTTTGGTCATTACTGGCTTGTGCCTTTACAATGACTGCAGAAGGGTTCTAATGACTGATGGTGATCCAATGGATGGTTGCAGGGTGAACGCAAAGGTGTGAACAAATACTACCCTCCTGACTTTGATCCATCCAAAGGCTCCCTCAACACATGGCTGGGATCACACCCACTGCGGGACCGGGCCCGCAAGCTTCACAAGGGCATTCTGGTGATCAGGTGAACATGCCATAATATATTCTGTGGACCAGATTCCATGTCCGAGCCTCAGGTGCCAGCATCCTTACTCTAAGCCCAGCCTCTGCCATAACTGGGTGTATTGGCTGGTGTTCAAATGGCAGTAAGTTTGTAGCACCAGCAGATGACTCATAAATCAGGCATCTTTATCATGGCTGCTCATAATGCTTATGACTGCACAAATAATAACAAAATCACTTTAACCATGGCAGAACTGTTTAGTATCTGGAGCAGATGAGCCTGATGTTTGAATGCATGTGCTTCATCTTCAGCAATGGTGTTTCCAGTTAAGTACTCCTGTCAAGCTTGAAGCAAGCAGAACCAACTGATTTGTAGCCATTGGTTTGTGGAAACAAAGTTGTAGACTGATTCAGTGATTGGACACCAGAGGCTCAAGAGACAGGTTGAACAAACAAAGTAAAAAAGAAAGCAAAGAGAGAAAAACTTTTGTTTATTTTTTCCATCAACTGATCAAAAATCTCATAAACAAGCAAACATTTGATGCATTTACAAAACAATTACCTGTTTATTTTGACAGGTTCGAGATGCCTTACAACATCTGGTGTGGAGGATGCAACAGCCACATTGGCATGGGTGTGCGCTACAATGCAGAAAAGAGCAAGGTTGGCAATTACTACACCACGCCTATCTACAAGTTCCGCATGAAGTGCCATCTGTGCGACAACCACTTTGAAATCCAGACAGACCCAAAGGTGATTTCAACAGTTTCTTCAGGGTGGTGGTGCTCTCTTTGACGCTGTTTGCTTACCTGTCATGTTAAGCCTGTTCTTAATTGGGCAAACTTTTCTTCGCGAACCTAGTTGGAAGTATTCGTCGAAGCTATATTCGGGGTCCAAAAAGCTTCGCTCAACATGTTCTGGGAACATTCACCCTATTCGACGATCATTGCCTCTGATTGGCTGAGAGCAGAGCTCTCCTGTGGATGAAGAAAAAATAAAAATAAAAATGGATGACGGTGTCACTAGGTTCTCCACTCGCTTCGGAGGGAATTTGTTTATTTGTTGACTTGTGGGAGGCGCAGCCTTGTCTCGGAGACCCAGAATGAGATAATAGTTAGTTGAATTACCCTGTGAGGGATGATGAAAATATATTGACATTTTTGATCATGCTGTCTGCTGCGCGTCTGCCTCAAGTTGGGGCCGAAGCTTGCATCTCATTACAAGCCAGTTGAGAACGAAGTAAAGTTTGGGCTGTCCGAACCATGTTCAGTGAACTAAAAGCTCAATTAAGAAACGAATCATAGTTCGTCGAACTGTCTGAAGTATGTTCGGCGAACAAACATGCGCCCAGTTAAGAACGGGCTTTAATCCACCAGTCGCTGCCATTTTTCTACAAAAGCCCATGTGAAGGGAAGTAACTGTGTCAAATGATCCCAGTATACAACTTTAAAAATCAATAATAAACTCCAAATAAAAGTTTCAGCTCACTTTGTGTTTTTCCAAGTTTGCAAATAGATTGTTCTTGTATATCCAAAAGGTTTTGATTTTTTTCACTCAAATAAAAGCATAAATTGTAAAAACTAAATTCAAATTTAGAAATGTCCGCATCTGAACGTCGGGTTTTAGGGTGCCTACAGAGTAATGGATTTAGCAAAATCTCCAGTTTGAATCTCCAAAGATAAAGTTCTGTGAGTTTGTTAAGGTACCCAGGGTAAGCGACTGAGCCAAATTTGCAGTTCAAATCTCAAAGGATGAAGCTCCGATGCTGTTGCTAACAGTACTTAGGGCTTTTATTTATTTTTGTGCATGTATTGTGTGTCCATCTTGCAACTTTGAAAATTCACAGCATCTCTCAAACTCCACCTAACTTCAAACAAAGGACATCACCAGAAGTAGTGAACAAAAGCAGAAACGAGACTACAAGTGTCATGAGAATCCCATTCCTATTTGCATAAGCTGGGATGCATCTGCTAACCGGCCGCTACCAGGTGGTCTGGGGTTGCGCAGTAAGAGAAAATAGTGGGCAGTGATGGGCAGTCTGGGGCAAAGTGGGTTAATGGTGCTATTGTGCTGCTTTCCACTGTGGGCCTAGTTTATTTTTGATTCTGTGTTGTTGCTTGTTGTTTTCCATCCTTTCTTCATAGTAACAGTGCCTGGCAGTATGAAGAAAGGATGGTTCCAGGTGCTTGCCATCTACAATCAGTACAGAAAACCAACCCGGAAAGTTTATTACTTTTTCAGAGCCACCCAAACAACTGTCATGTCTAAGCATTCCCTTTCACTTCCTGTTCTGTTTTCAGTGAATTAAAGAGAAAACAGCCCTATTATAGAGTACACCCACACTGTATTGGTCGTCACAAAAACTGCAGATCAGCCAGTGCCAGTCTGAAGTGATTCTCATGAGAAAAAGATGCAGTCCATGCAAAAGACGTCATCACAGCCATGAATTTGATTGGCCAAATTATTTTACTGGTTAATATTTCCACAGGAATTCTGCACCACTGCTTGTCACAAATTCCATTAATGACATCTGCTTGGCAACCATATAGTGATGTAAGCACTACCTTGTCACGTCTGTTTACAATCTTCATAGTTCATTTGATGGGCTCATGTCAATAATATGAAGTGATATGAAACACAGACTAATTGACCAAGGGCCTGGCAGATCTTAACCAAAGTGGACCAAGCAAGGTACTCGCACTGTCAGGTGATGGGCTTACTAACAAAACATCAAGGGACATACAGGAGGCAGCCAAAGCAGTGCAACACCACCTGGATAACATATCACATTGATGCCAGAACAGTAGATCTGTCCTCAGTCCAAGCAAGGCACAAACAGTGTGATACAAGATGATACCAGCAGTCACATGTGATGGAGCTGTAGCTGAACAAGCAAAAACTACAGACAGCATTTGGAAACAACTGCACTCTGGTGCAAAAGAGGCTTGTCAGTCCTGAAGGCTGTGGCTGCACTTCCACAAACAGTGCCACCACTTCCAAGTGTATCATAGTGTGTATACATACAATATCCACTGTCATCAGTAATGGACAACTTCACAACAGTATCACAGTCAAATCTGCTAAAGATGGATAGAGATGGATAGAGTGCAGAACAAGTCAGTATGAATAAGAGTCATACTGGGAACCCCCAAGGACACACCCACTGAAACCATACAGTTCATGCTAGATATTCCACTGATGTAAGCCAGACAGAAACTACAAAAGTGGAACAGGTCAAAGCATTCTTCAGTGCTGTAAAAAATCTGCACAAACCACTCCATGAAGCCATAAAAGACACAAAAGGATGCCGACTGGTACAGGGCAAGTCTTGGATGGGTCAGGCAGAGGAATCGGTACTGTAGGTATGTTGGCTGACAGAGCTCAAGCAAACCAAGGAAAATTTGTAAGGTGCTGTTGAAAATAGCAAGCAGACACAAATTTGTACAGTGCTGTTGAGAATGGCCAGCAGACAAAATGGATTTAGAGATCAAGCTTCTCATTCAACAAAACAGCAAACTACAGGATCTGGTAGTGTACACTGATAGTTCAGTCACCAAAGACCAGTCAGAATGGGCCTCACTGTCAAGTTGATGAAGTGAAGGCAGGGCTACCAAGCTTCTCGTTCTAGGTCACATCTCTCTCATGTCTGGTGGTCTGAAATAATAACACCACATGTACCTGTCTTGGAAATGTTTACCTGCAAGGTAATGTGAAAAGAAAAGAGAACACTGACCTGAATCAGTAACCAAGGTTATGTCCAGTGATGTTAGCATGGTTTGAACAGATGCTGCTGAGAAGACAGCATCAATAAAATATTTCATCAAATGACATGGAAATGAATGTTTTACATCTACATTTGTCACTAGTTGCCTCTGTCAAAAGCAAGTATGTGCTCCCACCCCTCTACAGAAACAAAGCAACTTGTGTACACGTGCCCTGAGAGGGCCCTTTGGAAGTTGACTGTAAGTAAGTCTTGCTCTTTCTTTTCCTTTTTTCAGAACCATGACTATGTGATTCTGGAAGGTGCACGCAGAAAAGAACAGAGATGGGACCCTCGAGAGAACGAGCAGATTGTTCCAGAGGGTAAGTGATGTAGATATTATTTGAACAGATGTTTTACAGTGCAGGTTTATTACAAGCAGCTGCCTTCAGGATATCCATCAGTTGGCCTTTCTTTGGAGGAGTGAAAGAAAAAGTTGAAGTATGGGTGCATGTGTTGGGGTATACTTCTTTTGATGAGCAACAGACACTGAGACAGTGAGCTCCAAGTCCCACATGGTGTAAAGCCAGAAGGGTGCTAACTCATCCATTCCTGATTATAATTTCCCTTGGTTCTGCTTCTCTCCCTTCCTCCCACATTCCTGTCCGGTTTCTAATTCTGGTATCATGGTCATAAAACTAAATGGGTGTATTTTGGGCATAAATAAGATTACAGTTTTCCATCCTTGTGCAGAATTATGTCAGTTGGAGAGTAGCAGGGGTAATTTCTGAGAAGAGAGAAATGCAGAAAACTCAGTCACAAATGCTTTGTAGGGCAGTTTGGGGGTAACAGACTTGCCGCTTTTGATCAAAACTGATTTTTCTGAATCTGATGTCTGAGGTAGGATGGGCTGCTTTTCTTTCTCTCAGTTTACGACCTCCATGACTCTTTCAGACAAGGCGACACAGAAAAAAATGGCAACAGACCCTATGTACAAGTTAGAGCATGGCTCAGATGACAAGGACCGTGGCAAGACGACCCAGATGAGTGTTGCTCAGATTGAAGACATGCGGGAATCTTGGATTGACGACTACATGCTCAACAAGATGGCCAGAAACAAATTCCGAGTAAGCTTTGACTCACCTTTTTTAATGTGTGCATGCATAGTCAAGAGGCTGATTAATGTATGCATATAATATCCACAGAGTGATGGCAAAATGTTGCTGGGAAGTCTTTGCTCATGTGATGGTGATTTTTAGCCTTAATATATCTCCATGGGAAAAATGAAACAGACAGCAGCAAGGACAAAGCTTTACCGAGTCATTATTGCAATATACATAGGCATGATAGGGGGAGATAAGAGAAATAGCAACTGAAAACGCCAGACCAAGCCATATTAAGTCTTCACTCGTGTACTGACGGATGTGTGTTTGCGCATATGACTTAGTGCCAAAAGGTGTGCAAATGGGGGGTTGGATTTTTGACTGTCAATAAAATCTGTTTCAAACACTTTGTCTTGTTGTTGCTTTGTGTGTGCGTTCATAATGGTCAGTATCACAGTGGAAACAATATGAACTCCAAATCTGGAGCAGGTGGAGAAATATTATTTTTTGAAAGTGAAAAGCACCACAAAATTCGACCCCTGAAAACGGACACACTCACAGTGAGTGCTTTCGATGCTTTCATTCACGTATATGATGAATCAAAACATTACCTCAGTCACCGATTTGCACTGAGGAGATATCGCTTTACACGGTGCATATAAAATTGATTATCAGTAAGTTTTGTTTTTGGAGTTAGAGGCTCTGAAATATCCCTTGGTTGAACGTTATGTGTGTTGAAATGTTTCATGACCAGCATCCGCACACAATCTAGTGAAGAACGGACTTTCGCTTTCGTCGAAACTTTACTCCAGTCACTGTGGTACGTCACTGCATCAGGGTAATGTTTTATTTTACTGCCAAATGTCTGGGTAGTTTTTAAAATATATTTTGCCATTCTTCATAAAATTGTTGCAATAAATAACGTTCAACAACGTATTAGATTAAACAAGCAAAAGGAAAAAAATAAAGTTTTTGCGCTTTGCACTACTTCCAGTTAGCCATGTTACACATCCGGGTCATTTGCTTTTAGCACATGGCCGCATGGAAGAGACGTTCTGATATGCGAAAGGTGTTGGGTAATATTTTTGAAGACCGTAACGTTCAACTTTATTTAAACGTTCATCAGAGATTTAGTCAAATCTTCCGGTTATACAATGATATTTATATTGGTATATGCCGAATCTTTTAAAAGTATCGGAATGTTAGCATACAGAGTGAGTTTTTGTTGCTGTCGATCTAAAGTTGTTCAGATGCTTTCGAAATTTGTTTCACCGAGTTTCTTACAACATGTGTGCGTGTTGAAATCGTAATGTGCGACAGCAGATTGGTTATAAACAGTATATTCTGATCATAGTCTTTACATTTTTGCTTGTACTTAACGCAGTTTGATTTGTTTAAATACGTCTTCAAACAAATCATCATATATGGTAGACAATTCAAATTTACACAGGTTAAAGTCGTCGTAGTGTTGAACATTACGATTACAACACGAGCTGTGGAAATAATAACGTTTGACATAATTATAGTGACCATACCTGTCTGCCTTCCAGAGTTCTAAAAATGTAAGGTGCCGATCTTAATAGCATTATTCTTTGGCTGTGATTTTTTTATATATAATTTATTACGATTTTTTAAATTTTATTAGTATTAATTCTTTCACTTTTAAGTTAACTGTTCAACTATTTTTGTCCTAGGCACCCGAGTCAACATGACCAAGAAACGCATGGATGACAGGTTGCGGTGTGTTTTCCTGTGACACCCAAAAGCAGCAAAAGTTGCACCCACTCTTACTTGCTCCATTTTCTCTTACAAAACACTTACTTGTTTGTTAAATAATAAGTATTACTTATTTTGTTATGAAAAACAAAGTACCATGTTGTCTCATTAACATTATGTTATCCACTACAACAGAATTAATACAGCAAAAACTGTTCACATGGAAATAGTTATGTGTCTTTTTACTTTACAGTAATAAAAAATTACTGATTTATCATTTTCTCAAGAAACAAACAGCATTGTACATCTTGTTGAAATAGTAACGTACGACATATTTCTTACATCATTTGCTGCTATATGTCAAGAAAGCTTAAATTTGAGAGAGAAAAAAATCATCAAATCTTCCTTGTCACATATTGTTCTATTAAAGAATAACTGTTTATGTTTCAAAATGAGTTGCTTTTTATTCATTTAAAAATGTTCAAGATTGGCTGTATGTTGAACATTATCTATTGCAACAAACTATGCGTAGCATGCTGTTCTGTATGACACAGAACAACAACAGTTTTACTTGATAAAACTCATGTGGATCACATCTTGTAAGATCAGTTGGGTTTTCGCAGTTAACTGCATGATTAGCAGCACAGTGATGTGGGCTTGTTGTAATGTGTAATGTTCAACATCTTGTCACAAATCACACTGAAAGTCAAATTTCTCAGGAATGAAGAGCAGCACTGCCTTCCCTTCACTGGTGATGACTTCACATGTGTTCATTCAAAAAATGCATTACTCACTCACATCCTGTCAACTTTATTTTCTAGTACCTCTGTCCTCTTTTCTTGCACACCTTTTGGCACTAAGTCATATGTCTCCATATGTGTTTGCATGGGGAGAAGGAGACTGCAGCAGTGAATGCAGCTGACATATCATTACTGGACAGGCGTTCACTGATGATTGTAATGATTGTGTGTGTGTGTGTGTGTGTGGAGAAGGAGATCACACCTTCTGGACAAGTGTTCACGGTTATAAATATTGTGTGCAGGAGGAGAAGAAGGAGATCGCAGCAGTGAAGGCAGCCGACAGAGCATTACTGGACAAGTGTTCACTAGACATAGAACTGGTTCCAGAGGAAGAGGAAGACCAGAGGCTGGCTGGGCTCATCAAATATTCTGTCACTAAGTGTAAGACTGATATGACCCCTACACAAGGATATCTGGTTCAGCCCTGATATGGTTTTCCTCCTGTCTGTGCAGTGTGCATAAGATCTACATTGTTTCGCAACCATTACCTCTCAAGCACAGTGTTCCCCAGGTTTCAGTCTTGGGTCTTGTTGTCCACCCATTACACTCCACCTCTTTTGGGGGTTATAAAGCAGCATGACTGATTACCACATGTTCACTGACAACGCACAACTTGAAGTTGAGCACAATGCTTCTCATTGCAATGGTAGTTTGGGTCTTGTATGGCTTGAGCAGTGCATTAGTTCACTTCAGACATGGATGCCCTGTGTTGAATCAAAGCTGAACAGTGACCAAAAAAAACCATGTTCTCTGTTCTGGTTCCAGACATTAAAAAAATTCTGTCTTGGGTCAGTGAAACATTTTTGGTGAATCGAAGTGAAATTCCAAATAATTATTTGTAGAAAAAATTGTCAGCATGTTCCTGGCTACTACCCATTCAGTGCGTGGCCATGTTCCCTCTGGTATACAGTATAAACATTAGAGACAGGGCTAGGGGGAAATATACAGTATAAACATTAGAGACAGGGCTAGGGGGAAATATACAGTATAAACATTAGAGGCAGGGGGGAAATGTACAGCATAAACATTAGAGACAGGGCTAGGGGGAAATATACAGCATAAACATCAGAGGCAGGGGGAAAATATACAGCATAAACATTAGAGGCAGGGGGGAAATGTACAGCATAAACATTAGAGGCAGAGGGGAAATGTACAGCATAAACATTAGAGGCGGGGGGGAAATGTACAGCATAAACATCAGAGGCAGGGGGGAAATATACAGTATAAACATTAGAGACAGGGCTAGGGGGAAATGTACAGTATAAACATTAGAGACAGGGCTAGGGGGAAATATACAGTATAAACATCAGAGGCAGGGGAAACACAAAACATTTGTATCACATTATAGTGTCTGAGAAAATCACAACATTAAAGAGTTTGACTTGTTAAGATGTTTAGATGGCCAGAAAGAATCAAAATATTATTCATTGCTTTTACTGCTTTTGTCAAATTGTTCAGATATATTGCATGAAACAGAAAGAGTCGGAAAGAGAGTCTGTCTTTCATGGCATTTATTCCTGATAATTATTATTATTATTGATCACTTCTTTTTTTATAGCACTATTCTCCACTCTCGAGCAGACTCACTGCGCTAGCATGTGACTCATATCATCGATTCACCATAATCTCCATATCATTATTTTGAACTTTGTTATTAAATTAAAGAAAGTAGCCGTCTCAGATTTAAATCGAAAATGACTCTTTGAGTGCTGGAAACAGTTGAAAAGAGTATGATCTGCAGTAAAAAAAAAAACTGACAAACATTTTTTTTTTATTGCACTGATTTCATAAGTTGTCAACGTCTCTTGACACATCTTTTTGTTTAACGAAGTGTCTTTATCATGGATTGAGCAACCAGAAGCTCTCATTTTTGCATACAAGTCACAGAAGAAAGACACATGGTTTTCATTTTTGTCACTGATGTGTTTTATTCTGTAGTGTTTATCTCTCTGGGATGAACTTTTGATGACATATTGCAGCATTCTAGAAAAGTGTAGCATTCTAAAACCCTAACCCCAAGCTATTTTTAGCTCTCTGTACTAGGTCATTTTTGGGCAAAACTAGCAGGCAGATGGAAAAAATAATGACTCGCAAAAATGTTGACTAAAATAAAATGTAAAATTTAAAAAAATAGTTTTTACACTGGCTAGCTCCTTTTAAAAAACAACAATGTAAACCTCATTGTCCAAAAATGTCCACATCCTGGTCTTTACAATTTCACAAAGGAGGTCATTATAAGAGGATATTTTACCTGCTGGTTCCAGCAGGTTGTGTCAGGCAAAATATTATATTTCTTGAAGAAATCGGAGCAAATTTTGTTGAAACTGTCCAAGGGAGACAATGCTGTAGTTAATCAATGTATGGGGGAAAGGAAAAGTGAAACAGAAGTTTGTGTGCCTCAGTAAAATCTTATACTGTGGTCTTGAAGTGTCATGAGCCTGTTATCTGTGGACACAATACTTTTGTGACAAACATGCTTAAGGGACATAATTATTTGAAACATTTCCACTGGCAAAAGTATAAATGTTAGACCCCCCCCCCCCCCCCCCCCTCATAATTATTATAAACAGATTTCAAACTCAGCCTGATGCCAACTTCAGATGGGTTTTACCTGTTCATGCTGGTACAAGTATCAGGGCCACAGGAAGTCTGAAGTTACTGTCCAAAGTTTTATGTTGCTGCTTTATTCATTACTATTTTATGATGAAGTCACAATTGTTCTATCTTTATAACTATACTATGGTTAAAGTAAGACTCTTTTGTTGGTGGTGTTGTGTTTGTTGTATTGTTCTCTTAACTTTATGGGGTTTTTTAACGAGCCAGCCATGACCACAACAAAATTGTCCCTTGTGGGATGAATAGTTTTTTTAATTGAATACAAGTCAGCTGAATTGTGCTTTTATTAAATCGTTGGGAAAAGAAATACAGTAACTGATATGTCTGTTGTTTCTCCCTCCTCAGCCTTTGATGAGAAGCAACAGGAGAAGAGGAAGGCGATAGAGAGGCGCCCACTCTTCTCCACACCCACAGCCAGCTCTACGCTTAACCCCATGCCAGAGGGCTCCTTGAGCCGGCGAGCTGAGATCAAGCGAAAACTGGGGCTGCACCTGACCTCACCCAAGGTGGAGTTCACACTGACCAGCTCAGCCATCAAGGGACTGGTGAAGAGTGTTCATAGGCCTGTCAAATCCTCCACCAGTCCGGACAGCCTGGCTTCCGCTGTGCCTAAAAGTGCGACACTAAAAGAGAGTCAGCCCATAGCTGTAAAGGGGAGAGGTGAAAATGACGTCCAGGAACAAGACATAAAAGTTAGAGACACAGGTGAAGTCTGCGTAGATGGAAAATCCTTGCTTGCACTTGATGCCACATCAGATGACAGACACAACAGGTTGGGAGGAGGTGGGGGTGGAACTGATCTCTTGGTTTCCGTGGACAGAGTGGACCATCCTAGCAAGGACACCTCATCCAAGTTGGAAAGTTCAATACCTGCAGATGTGGATTCGCTCAGTTTAAACCCATCGTCCAACTTCAGTTCTAGTGCTGCTTATGAGGTCTCAGATGATGAACTTTGTGATGAGAATGAGAAGACTGGCCTGGCTGCTCTGATGGCGTCCTACAGTGACAGCGACACAAACAGCTCAGACACTTCAGAAAACTAAGGCATTGTGTTTTGTGCTTGCTTTTGTGTACTGTAACTTGGTTTTCCATTGCAAGTTGCTCCGACATGACCTACAGTTCGTTGGGTCAGAAAATCAATACTTACCTCGCTGGTAAAAAAAAGAAAAAGTCTGTGGCTTTCACAGGGAAATGCCTGCAGGATGGGATTGTGAAGCCAAATGATACAATTTCATGACATCAGGACCAACAAGGCCCGGTCCTGATGATGCCTGGAGTCGTTACTCATGCAGAAGAAGACCAGTGTGGCTGGAGAGTATCTGTCGTGTGTTTGCTGTAAATAGAATCTTACAAGTAATACTGTGAAGGTCGCATTCAATATTTTGGGGAGATTTAATTGGCATAAAAGTTGCATTGATATCCTTATAGCTTCAAGTGAGGATATTGGCGAGTTAACCAGGATTGGTCAGTGCTGGTTCATTTGGGATTTTGTAAGCAAGCAAAGTTTCATTAACTTCTAAATTCGATTGCTGTACTACCTCTAATACAGATCTGTCCTGGGCATAATTTTGTAACCCAGATATATATGTATGCATGGCTACTTGCTCCTTGTCACGTGAAGCTGTGATTAGTCTAAAAGTGTAATCAGCCACATCAGCTGGCTTACGTTTGCACCATCGGAGTGTTTTGTCAGAGGAGGGTAACATTTTACAGTTAGAACACGCCTTCTTAGGCTCTGATCTGTTTGATATGTACTTGGATGTAAGCATGGTGTTGAATGTCAGAATGATATGCTGTATTGTTCAAATTTTGGCATCTTGGTGATCAGAATGATAATGAGCAAAATAAAACTCGACATTGATAATGAAAGAATGGTGTTCAGTTTGCTTTCTTTCCCAAAGGCAGTTGCTGACTGCCATGGTCTGCAGTATTACAGGAACATTCTTCCACAGTGAGCTGCCAGCTACTACTGCTAGGCAACTAGCTGAATGGCCACAGGGAGGTAACTTCAGTGACTGGGCTGTGGGCATGCCCTGTTGCAGACCAGTTACTGTGTTATGTGGAATTCTAGTACCCACTGCTAGGATCCTTTGCTGGGCCACAGATTTTTCTTTGGTTTTTCATTGAACGTCATGGTTCATTTTGTGGAGGAAAGTTGATGCGTGTGACGAGTCCACTCGCTCTTCTGCCATGTCACTGGCTGCAGTGTGACGGAAACTGAAAATCTGAACTGATAAAAATGCACAACTATCTGGACTTGTTCAGACTGAAAGAAAGACCTTAGACGGTCTTCAATTATGTAAAATTACATTATGCATTTAGTCAAAAAGGCAGTACAAATTCTGCAGAGTAGTTTGTGGGAGTGACATTCCAAGTGCACACACACACACACACACACACACACACAAACTGGCCGATATTCAACACATTTTTCATTTTTTTTATTTCTAGCTTTCATTATACATTTTGTTACCCATTACTTTTTTCTTCTTCAAATGTTATCACTCAGCTTGCCACAAAGTGACAGTGAACAACAAGACTTGCAAAAGTCGGTCACATCTCCACAAACAATTATCAGTCTTGGTCAAGCTAACAAAATTAGGCCTGTGCCTCTCTCACTCACAAATGAAAACACCAGTGAGAAGTAGTGCTCATGATGAACATGTTTCACTGAGTAAATACATTCCCAAAAAGATGAGCTGTTTACAGCAGATGAATATTACAATACTTCACACGGTTCTCAAAATTTTACATCATCTAAAATTACGTACCTAATAAACAAATTTTAAAGAAAGAAATATATAAACCTATGTAGAAAGAGTCCACACAAGTAGCTAGGACTGGCATAGAGCAGTTCACCATCAGACCAAAGTCCTAGAACTTTCAGGAAAGCGGGGAGGGGCCCAAGACCTAGTGCTGCCATTCTCACTGTTTCAGGCGCCACTGTATGTAGACGGCCTTGAAGCTGTCAAATCCAGCCAGCACACCAGCGCCAGCGACACCCCTGAGGATATTGGCACCAGCCCCCTTCATCATGGACATGAAGCCCTCATTCTTGATGATCTGCATGGCACAGTCCATGGAGCCCTTGTACTTGACAGCTTGGCCCGAGGTCATCATCATGCGTCGTCGGATGGTGTCAATGGGGTAAGACAGCAGGCCGGAGCTCACCGTCACCGCATAGCCCAAGCAGAAGGACATGAAAACGTTGGCATCACTTCCCAACAGGATGGGCTTCAGGGAGTCGTAGAGGCCGAAGTAGAAGCCACGGTACACGACAATGCCAACGCAGGAGATGACGAAACCTCTGTACAGACCGACAATGCCATCGGACTTGATGGTCTTGGTGTAGACATCAATCAAGCCATTGAACTGGCGCTCACCGCCGACCTTGCCAGCAGTCTTGGCATCGTTGGCGAGGCGAGTACGGGCATAGTCCAGAGAGTAGACGAAGCAAAGGGACATGGCACCAGCCACACCACCAGAGAAGATGTTCTTGGAGAACTTCGTGACATAGGTCTCACCAGGGTGGGTCTTGAACAGTGCCTTGATGGTGTCCTTGAAGGCAAAGTTGAGGGCTTGGGTGGGGAAGTATCGCAAACAGTTGGCCAGGTTACCACGCCAGAAGGGCAAAATACCCTCTGTGCGGAAGGTGCGCATTGTGCAGTCAATCACACCTTTGTACGGTTCAGACAGACGGCCGGCTTTCATCATTTCATCCTGGTTCTGAACCAGCAACTTGACACGCTCAATGGGAGCGGCAGCCGTTTTGGAGATGACAGCAGCAGCTCCAGAGAGTGCAAAATTTTCGGCAAACCCAAGCTTCTTCGACATCTGAAACACACAAACAAAAATCCCAATAAATTACTCAGTTAAAAACTGCATGCTCAAAGAAAGTCTGAAACATTTCCCAATACTGTTCTCATTGCTGACATGTACATTATCAATGCAAAGAGTGGCCAAAGATTCACACAATTGTGCCTGCTAGTAGACTGCTTTCTTTGGTTCTGATTAAAATATGATTACATGCTAGTGGTGCAGCAGCACTCAACTGCTGAACCAGTTTTGTTTAACTTTAAGCCATTAAACTGACATTGCAATGACACTGCATTTCTTTGACTGACGATGGATAATCTACACTTAATTTTATTCATGCAGGGGTTGCACCGACTTTGACAATTTGCACCTGTTGACACAACACTGCATATTTTGCGTCAGCAGTGAGAAAATTAGTACAACAGAATACCAGAATTGGAACACAAAGCCAAAATGATGCAGCAAATTGACCTGATTGTAGTTTGCACTCCTGATCTAAAAGTGAGCAGACAAAAATATTAAAAAGAAAATCAAACCCTGCACAAGAATACAGTGGATGCTTCTGGACATAAAATAATAAGCACCCCCTGAACTTTCACTCAAAAGTGAGGGGAAAAAAATCCAAACCAAAGTCTAACTATGGTCAGTCGACAAACAAAACCTGATGGACATGTGTGAAACACAAAGTGCCATAATACAGGAAAGTGGAGCCATTTCTGCAACAGTTACTTCTTCATTTGCTTACTTCATTGTGTGTTTTCCATCAGAACAGCTTCAGTTTTGTTTGAGGCTGTTGACGTCAGTTAAAAACACACCAGTGAAGGAAGTAAATAGTTGAAGCATTTTATTACTATTAGTTGAAGTAATCACTGTAAAAATGACTGATTATTTGGCTGCCAGATCAAAGTGTAGACCATTGTGGAATTGTGAGAAAATGAGGGGACAATGCCATTACCTGATGCCCATGTCCAGCATAAAATATTTGCTAAGTTGCTTATGAGCAAGTAACAATAAACATGCTAGAGGTATACGTTTCAGGCAGGCATGGGAATTGATCTGAAAGAAAAGCTGAAATCTAGGGGGTCCCAGGCATGCCCCCCCAACCCCCCAAAATCTATGCAATATGTGGCTACCCTGAGGTCATTTTTATGAAAATATATTAACTTTTTTTTATCCACACTGCCACCGACTGGTGACCAGGTGAAAGCCCCCACACTTCAAGACTTCAAATGACTGATCACCACCCCAAACACCATCTGACACCTGTGCGCAACTCCCCTCTTATATCTAAACCCAAAGTTAGGGCCAGTGATGTATGAAAGCAAGATCAAGAGCTGAAAAATCACGGTGGAACCGCACACTGGTGTGTTCCAGGCTTCATTTCCTCACAAACTTTCACTTCCAGCTCAACTGGCATTCTTCCTCCATAAAGTGGCCTCCATCATACTGAAGAGCATGTCACTGTTTGGGGTTGTGCAGCAGTTTATAAAAAAAAAAGAGAGAATAAACCGCATGTACAAAGTTTTCACTTTGACTGTCCCACCGCCTTTTCATGTCTCCAACCAATTAGACCAGTCCAGCTACCATTTACTGATACCATGCACTCCTATTTATTGGCACAGCCGCAGTCATTGAACATTTCGCCAAGGTTTACAACTCGAGCGACCATCATGGTGAATCCTTCACTTTCAAAACGTTTGGAACATTCACTTTTTCGCTGAAACATGGCACAAAAGCAGGCAGGAATGACTGCATTCAAATCTAATGCCTGCCCGTGGAGTGACAGCCAGTGGCAGTGGTCACAATGAAGCGACTAAGATGGGGGATAGCCATGTGTGAAAGCACTCAGTATGTTTCATGGGTATGCAGTGCTGAACTAAAACAGGTGCTTCTTTTTTCCCCTTTTGTAACCCCCCCCCCCCCCCCCCCCCCCCCACCCACCCAAAGGAGTCAGTTTCACTGCAGGGCAGTGAAATTTGCATTTTCTTTGGAGTCCAATGTTGATTTGGGAATTGTGGTCTGTGGTGGAATTCTGGAATCGGACAATGAGCTGTTGGAGGACAATTCCAGTGACAATGGTAGAAGAGATGAAAGAGAAAGTGCTGGTGACGATGATGATTTCCCAGCACAAGGCTCCACGAAAACACAAACGAGCTGGTAAGCAGAAGACCAAGAAAGCCAAAGTTGATGTGAGCTGGACAGATCAAACTAAAGACGTCACAATTGAGCACAAGTTCACTCCCAAACCTACTGTAACCCACACACTTCCTCCCACTGCCACACCCATGGATTTTTTGGACCTGTTTGTACCTGATTTGTTTTTCGAAACACTTTCTGAGCAGACGAACAAATATGCCACCCAGAAGCAAGAAGCTGCAGAAAAGAATGACAAATACTGGACTGAGACAACTCCAGATGAAATGAAAATACTTGTGTACATCCAGCACCTCCCTGAAGCCAACATGTACTGGTCGCTGGATCCCCTGCTGAGGGTGTCTGCTATTGCTGTCATGGGCAAAAGCAGGTATCAGAAAATAAACCAGTATTTTCACATCAGAGACAACACTGAACTTTCCCAAAGACTGATCTACAGTATGACCCCCTGTTCAAGGTTAGACCATTGTTGGACCTTGTCAAAGAAAAGAGCAACGCCCACTACAATCCTGGCCAAGAAATTTCAATCAACGAGGCCATGATCAAATTCAATGGCAGGTTGAGTTTCAAACAGTATATCAAAGGGAAACCAAACCCTAGTGGGATAAAGGTTTGGTGTGCTGCTGATCCCAGGACTGGGTACATGCTAGAATATGATGTGTACTTGGGACGCATCAAAGAGCCGATGACAAATGGAGTTGGACACCATGTCATCAACAAAATGGGCGCACACTCCCTGGGTAAAGGTCACCATTTGTATTTTGACAATTTTTTCAGTTCTGTAAAACTTGCAGCTGACCTATTGAAAAATAAAACATACTCCTGCTCCACCATTTGTGTGAACAGAGAAGGCTGGCCAGCAGATCTGCGCAAAGCACAGATGAAGAAAGGTGAAGTACACTTTCACCAAGATGGGAACCTTGTGGCAACAGTATGGCGAGACAAGAGAGCTGTTGCTGTGCTCTCTATCAATGCTGATGCTAAAATAGGTTTTGTCACCCGGAAGGCCCCAGGGGGGGACAAAAGATGTCATCATTCCTCAACCCATCATTGCCTACAACGCCCACATGGGGTGGGGGTGGGGGGGTTGATTTGATGGATCAGCACCATGCCTACTACCCTGTGGGTCGTCCCTCTGTGAAGTGGTGGAGATACCTTTGCTGGTGGCTCTTCCAATCAGCCATGACCAATGCCTACATTGTTTTCAAGGAAACTCAGAAACAACAGGGGCAGCCAAAAATCATGAAGCACATCAGTTTTCGGCTGGATGTTCTGCGTGCCTTGTCTGCAGGCAAATCTGTGAGACAGAGGGTACCTCAGCATCAGACCCAGTTTCACATGCTGTCTCCAAGTATCCTGGCAGAAAGCAAAACTGTTTTCAGTGCCAGAACAACAAGCGCTGTACACCAAAGGGATACGCCATTCAGTCGAACTACGGATGTCTTCTGTGCTGTGTTCACCTGTACAAAGCCCCAATGCCTTGCTCAGTTTCATCCTCAACTGGCACAGCAGCATTGAATTGATACATGTGTGAACTGTACAGGTGTGAACTGTTCTTAACTTAGCATCTGTAAGTTCAGCTGTGCATCGTTTCAAGTTAGAGACACGGACATTTTTTTTATTTTTTTTCCACCCATGATTTGTGAAATGTGAACTAACAGTAATTTGTGAACTTAAAATTTCAAATGAGTGGACAGCATTCCTGGAGGCTTTGGTGTGGTTATAATTGCCATTTTCATCTTCTTTGTGCCACTTTTGGACTCAAGTTAGGACTTACGTTTCATTGTCTTGGTTGAATATTTTCGGAAGAGTGATGGAATAAAATGTTTTTAGTGACTTCACCATTTGTGTGTGGGTGTTCATCTGAAAGCTGTACATCTGATTCTGTTGAATTTTTTTTGCAAAGGTTAGTGATCCATATCCATTCTGTTATGATTTTTTAAAGATACCAGGTATGTGCCGTTTGCGGAGTTATGTCCCCTGCTGTTGGGGCAGAATACGGATGGCTGCCGTCAGGTCTAAGTGGCACTGGGTTAGGTGATTCTGATATTTGTGGCCCAAAATGGCATATAAAATGTCCCAGGAATCTCCTTGGATATTACCAGTAAACTATGAAATGAAAGAACTTTGTCAACTTAGTTGAGGGACCAGAGTTAAGCTTTCAGAAATAAAGCACATGTTGGTTGGGTTAACGCTGCTGAATTTATTCCAGGTATTCCACATTTATGCTGAAAAAGTTCACATTCTGTCTTCCTAAAAACACTGAACTTACTACTAGTTTGGATGTCTTTCTTACTCTTAGCCTTTTCCTTTTGTTGCGTGTGTTCTCTTTATGCCTGGACGAAGTTCCCCGAGATGCTGGATGAAGTTCCCCAATGTGGTCAAAATTCCCCCAAATCGCATCAGAAAAAGAATGTTTTCTTTCATATTCATGAGGCTAACACGGGTAGTTGTGTTGTATACTAGTCTGTGACTGGTTGAAGGTGTCTACAAGTACAAACCACAAGCTTGTGTTGGTTGAACCAGTGTGACAGAACCGTCTCTCAAACCGTGCATGTGAATCAAACATACCTGTTTGGACAAAGTTCAACCAAGGCACCCTACAAGATTTTCTTGAGACCAACCAAGGAAGTACAATTAATCTTCTCAAAACACTTTTTCTTTTGCTCATAGGAAGGTGGCTGCCTAATCCAAAGAAGAGCCTAATCTAAAGAAGAAGGTTTAGTAAATCTTTGTTACTGTCCAATTCACCTCTGTCATTTACAGCACCCTGATTAACTGTGTCACGGTTGACTGGGCACTGAAAACCTGTGTATCTATCTTTCTAGTCTTAGTGATTTGCCAAAAAACACAAAGTCCGCGGTGACAGTGACTTCGCCAGTTCAGTGACACCGACTGTGACAGCATCAGTGACGGTGTGAATTCAGGGTAGACTGCAAAGAGCAGTCTCCTCAGCACAAACTGACAGGTTTGCTGAAGCTGTTTTTCCTTTGAGAACGCCACAGGCGAAGAAAAGATCTACTAGTGTACACCTGTAAAAAGTAACCAATACAAAATGACATGCTGCAGCAAGCTCACGAAGCTACCCAAGGTCACTTAGTGGTCACTGCCCCTTTAAAGCCGGTTCAAACTGAAAATAAAGGCAAGCAGACACAGGTTTCAACAAGACTGCTCAAAAGAGAATCGAGATACACAAACTGCATAAAACTGCAGTTTGTACTTTTGTTTTACCTCCTTGAATCGATTGTGATAGCCACGAGTTACCGGCAGAAGCCACAGCGACTTGCGATGGGCAAGGTTCGCACAAAAGTTCAGCTTGAGTGCGACACCATTATAGTTTATACACCACACCATATTTGTGCGACAGTTTTGTTCATACAATGAGCGGCTCATATCTGCATGGATGCAATGAAATCGCGATGGTAATCGTTTAATTATACAGTGTATAAGCTGGAAAGCACACATAATAAAACAGCTAGTCCAAGACTAGAAGAGCACAAGCTACATTGATGACCGGAATGCCTTTGAACCACTTCGAGAAGCCGGGGTGTGTTCCGGCAGCAGACACACAAATCTGAGGAAAATAGCTAGTTATGATCCATAGCAGAAACAAAAACCTAGATCCTGGTGCAGTAGACATCAGTATAAAGAATTACCTTGTATTCTAATCGATGAAACTTGCTGGAAAAGTGGAAAAATGCGACCGACTCGCAAGACTCCGACCCACGTTGCGCTGTGGACGGCGAAAAGAGGTAGATTGTACGGAAGGATTGGCTATGAAACCCATGTGATCAGTGACGTCATGTAGTCAACAGCCATTGGTTACGGACGAAGGTCAAAGGGGACAGGCATAATCCCTCAACCAAAACGCCGACGGCTGCTACTAACAGTAACATTGTAGCAAGAACTTGACAAAATCCGTTTCGTTCGCAAAGGCGTATATATATCTTTTTATCCAAAGGGCAAATCGGCGTAGCTCTGATGGTGGGCTGCCTGCATTAAACGACCCCAGTTATCGGCTCAGGTAATTCGGCGGGCCGCCGGGCGGGTTTGGTCATATGACGGTTTGGCCGGGCCTGTCACAGCGGTTCGGATTGGGCCGAGAGACTGACAGGCTGCACGGTGAATGAATGAATGAATACATAAAAGTGAATGAATGAATGATAACAATAAAAATGAACAATTGTCGAGCGCCTTATCTCCAGATGAACCCCGCAAAGCGCTTCACAATTAGTGGCAACGACTTGACCGGCTAAACCGCAACAATAGACCGAAAGTGGCGGACTAGTCACGTAGTCACAGCGGTGCCGCCGCTCGCCGCCGAGCCGTCCGGCTAATGCCGCATCAGTTTAAGTCATCATGGGGCTATACTCACAAAATACCGGCTACCCTTTATTTATTTTTTAAATTATTTTTTACTGAGTCAGTGGCGGCCGAACAAAGGTGCCCGCGGCCAAGCCGGTTGACGCGTAGATAGGCCGTAACGAGTCAGTCTACAAGTAGCCTGCCTATCGGCTTGAAGTCAGTGACTGACTCGATTTGTCTCTGTCACTGAGGACTGACTCAGTGACCGGCCACTTAGCGGCCAAATCTTTCGGCGGCAACGGAAAGAAGGCCTACAAGCACAATACTGAACTTGAAAACTATACAAAAACATTTTTCAACAGGACTGACTACAATACGCTCTTCTGCTTCTTCTTTTTCAGTCAGTCCGCTTAGTCTTTTTTCCCGGCAACTTCCATATCATAGCGGCCTGATCAGTCAACTTCAGTCAACACATTTGAAGTTACTGTCAGCTTTTCAGTGACTAGGGGCTAGTCAGTGCAGCGCACAGATGCCATGATAAGTATTCAGGAACGGTAGGCATCTTCAAGTAGGCTGTTGGCCGAAGTGCCGGACCACAATCATCACTGACTGACTCAGAAGTTAGTACTTTAAGTGTCAGTCACTGTCAGTAGGCCGGAGGGCAAGGGGGAGGGGGTCTCAGTGAGAACGAAGAAAAAAGTTACCTTGGCGTTTACGTCAAGGTCCCGACAAACGAACGACGACCTGCACTCACGGCAAGGACTGAAAGGGCTGATGAACACTGCACTAGCGGTTTTCACGCTATGTGTGCATCCCGGCTTTTGCGTGTCTTCGGCGTTGACAACCGACTGATGGCAATGTCAGTTCTCTCGGCGTCGAATGGGTCCAGTTCCGACTTAGGTTGGCCGCGACGGCAACGTCAGCTTACCAACTGCAGACAAACATCTTTTTCTCGCATGTGCGAAACACGGAACGTGCAAGTCACTTTGAACTGGCATGTAGGCCGGCCTTCGGCGCACCGTACAGGCGAGAAGTTTGACAAACCCGTGTCGCCGTCAAAGAGTAGAAACGGTGCCGATTCGGCGATCAGACTTGGAAAAAACGGCTTAGTGCAGTCAGTTGAGGAGTGTTCTGTTTAAGTTACTGGAAAACTACGAGAATGCACTGATGACGTAATGTAAGTAGGTGATGTAGAGAGAACTAATAAACGTCATCACTGACGAGTCACCGCCACCCAAACATACATAGAGTATCACTGAGAGAAGTATGTATCTCCGCCGCCTCGCTCAGTTCCGACATACGTAATTATTATTATTATAATAAATAATAGATACATAATTGTTAAAAAGAATGTTAATTTTATTCCTATTAACCTTAATATGTGCTTTGATCTTAGTTTATTTTAGAACGCTAACAGGTCATCTTTGTTTCAGTTCCACCCTCCCGCTCCCACCGATAAGTCATAACATATCATAAATCTTTTTATTTTTTATTTATCTGCAGAACAAAACCCGGCGACTTCGTGTGTGTGACCGCAAACATAGAACAGCTACACCTTTCACTCACTTAATTCTTTTATATCAGTACCCTGATAACACGTAGACGTAGACTACATAGATCCGGCTGATGCCATGCTCCGTGATCCAGCACAAGAACTGTCTTGCCAGGCAAGGTTTATGGCCACTTCACTGAGTTGCCTGTCGGTAAAGAGGCACCGGTCTTGAGCTGGACATCACGTCGTGAAGCGGATTTCTCAGCGGATTTCTCAGCGGCAGGCAGCCCCAGAAAGATGAAGCAGTGCGATCACTCAGAGAGGTCACCAAAGTGAGATTACGAAACTTACTGAGTCATGTCACGTTTAGGACATTTTGCAAAGGTTCTCGCTTGAGGATCGAGGACTGATGTGTCATGGTGTATTAGTTTAAATTGTTGTATGTCATCAGTGTAGTCGAAAAACAATGTCTTTTATCTGTGGTAGAGACGAATAAAATAATGACTCTGTCTTGGCGATGTGCAGAGCGAAATGGCTGGAAGGTGAGAAGGAAGCCGGTGCTGTCATGTCGAAGTGGCGGTACGGGCAAAAGCCGGTTCTTTGTAGTGTGTGATGTTGTGGTATTTGTAGTGTGTGTGTGTGTGTGTGTGTGTGTGTGTGTGTGTGTGTGTGAGACAGAGACAGAGACAGAGAAGAGAGAGAGAGAGAGCGTGCGGGCACGCATGACTGAAATGATCAGGATTGGATCCAAACTCCAAGCACTAGTTTACGACATCCTTTTTTGGAGGAAGGTGCCGGAAAGCGATGCTCGGAGTGTGGATTCGATCATCGCCGGCGTCAGCCGTATAGCTAATCAGAGTCGGTAATAGAGACGATGCTCTCTCTCTCTCTCTCTCTCTCTCTCTCTCTCTCTCTCTCTCTCTCTCTCTCTCTCTCTCTCTCTCTCTGTACCATTTGTATAACAAGGTTCCTGATCTGTGTGTATTCCTTAGCCAGTCAACGCCTAACAATAACATTTTTGGTATCACAGAGTCACGACTAGACTCCAGAATTTCTGACCAGGATATTAATATTCCAAATTATTGTATTTCGAGAAAAGATTCAATTGTTATTGGACAGACTGGTATTGCAGTATACATACACAACTATTGCTGACATTACACACAGGCGTCAAGACCTTGAAAGTGACCTTGTTGAATGCTTTTGGCTTGAACTGAAACCAAGTACGAACGCTCCTTATATTTTTTATACAGAAACTTCTGCTTCTTATGTATGGTTTGACAACTTTGTACAACTGAATGATAGATAACATCCATACTGTTAAACCTCATGCTGATAACCCAACTTGTGAAATCACCTACTAGAATTACACAGACGTCTGCCGCCAATTTTATTGACCATATATATATATATATATATATATATATATATATATATATATATATATCACAAACAACCCAGACGTAATCACCGAGGTCAGTGTACCTGACCTGAACATAAGTGACCATTGTCCCATCTCCTGTTCAACAAGATCGATTAAGCTTCCAAAATGTGGGGCCCAAAACCCATTCATATATATCATTTCGATCTTTCAAACATTTTAATCAAGGCTGCCTTTTTCAATGACCTGCACTGGGCCCCGTTCACTGAAGACCTGAATTGTACTGATCCCGATAAAGCCTTGGCGACATGGTACAATGTCTATTTCACTGTTGCCACTTACCTTTAAAGCGCAAGCGGGTAAAACATCCAAAGTTACCACCATGGCTTAACAAAGACATCAAGGAAACAATGGCCGAGAGATACCAACTAAAGAGAGAAAGAAAGAAAAAAAATCCCTGAATACAAGAAATTAAGAAATAAAGTAAAAAATCTTGTGAGAAAAGCAAAAAAAGAATACTTCCAAAAGCTCACAGAGCGTGATAACAATATAGCATCTGTGCGGCGTGCTCTAAATAGTGTTTACGAAAGGACATCGTTCTACTTCTGCCGACATCCCGAAGAATCTAACTGCAAATGTTTTCAATAATCATTTCCTGTCTGTGTCAGAATCATTAATAGAACCAAGAACAAATGTATGTGAGTGCTCAAATCCTCTACATGATTTCTGCAAACAAAAAACCTAGCGGGCAAGACCCATTTGTTATCCCATATCTCTCCGTTTCGGAACTAGGCAAATACATATCGAAAACAAAAAATCTCTGATCTGGATGGTATAAGCAACCAGCTACTAAAATTGTCATTGCCATACACTCGCTTACATATGTTTTTAACTTATGCATTGAGAAAAACGTTTTTCCGTCTGAGCTTAAAAAAGCCAAAGTGGTTCCGCTTCCAAAATCTACGGCATAAAACAAATCCAACCAATTACAGACCAATATCACTTCTGTCTGTTTTGTCAAAGCTTTTCGAAAAGCATGTGCACATTTATTTAAATGATTACTTAGGAAAGCGGCAACTCCTTCACCCCTTTCAGTCTGGATTTAGACGTAAATACTCCTGCAACACAGGCTGCATTGGCATGTCTCACAAATATTTGGCTAACAGCCATGAATAAATCTGAGGTGTCTGGAGTAGTATCCCTAGACCTAAAGAAGGCTTTCCACCTGGTTGATCACGATATTCTATTGAAGAAGCTCGCCATTTATCTCAGTAAAAACTCAAGTTCTCTACCATTTTTTAAAATCATATCTTCATAATAGAACGCAATGCGTCTTACTCCATGGCTCTTACTCCTCCAAAGAATCAGTAAAGTATGGTGTACCACAAGGTTCTGTTTTGGGACCTATTCTTTTTTGTCTCTTTATCAATGACCTTCCATTACACGTGAAAGATATATTGTTGATTGTGACATGCTTGCAGATGACACAACACTGCACACATCTGGAAAAGGTATTAGCAAATCAGAAGCAATATGCAAGACAGCTTAGATCAGTATCAATTGGTGATAATAATCATATGGTCATCAATCGACCAAGACCAAGTCAATGACAATCGCTACCAGACAGAAACACCAGTTGTCACCCTTACCACTCGATCTCGTTCTAAACGCGGCGAAAAAATTGATCAAGTGTCAGAACACCGTCTTTTAGGTATAACCATAGACAATAAACTTCGCTGGGACTCACATATTAATAATGTGTGTAAAACAGTTTCAAGACGAGTCTTCCTTCTGTCGAAATTAAGGTACATCGTAGACATCGACACCAGAAAACTGTTCTTCAATGCCCACATTAAACCTCACATTGATTATGCGTCAGTCGTGTGGGACGGATGTAGTGATGTTCTCAAAAAGATATTAAATTCTCTGCACAGAAGAGCTGTAAAGTTAATCCTTCCAGATACAACTCTAACTACTGACCAGAAATTAAAGGAGATGAGAATAATGAGCCTACAAAAACAACTTGAAAATAACAAAGGTTTGCTCATGTACAGGGTCCTTAGCAATGAGGCCCCAGAGTACATATCTAACCTGTACACATACACTCCCTAAAGCTATTCCAATTCTACGAACTATCACTTTAGTTTGCTTAGGCCAAGGATAAACATATTCAAAACAAGTATATCCTTCTCTGGTGCTTATCTATGGAACAACCTACCTCTGACAGTCAGATCTTGTCAGTCACTCAGCTCCTTCAAGCGTAAACTTCGTTCACACCCTTGAAGTAGTTACATATGGTTGGACTGTGACATAATACTCCGCTCAAGCCTTCCGACTGCTTGTGATAGTGCCCCCCCCCCCCCCCCCCACCCCACCTCATCCTTACTGTTCTTTATAAGATAAGCATTGACCAGTTTTTTGTTTTTGTTTTCCCCCCGATGTTCTCTCTCTCTCTCTGAGCTTTTTTTTTTTTTTCCTTCCAATACTGGTGTTGAATTGATCAGATGTTCTGCTGCCTTATTTACAGGTTGTATGCTCATAATGTATAACTGAGTGATGTATGGATGTGTACATCTGGCGCTGTGAACACGCTATGTTTTGTGTGTGGAAATTCTCATGTATAAAATTCACTCACTCATTCATGCTGCATATATATAAATTATGCCTGTAATTTTATATTTACTCATCAGTAGTTTCGCAAGGACTAGTTGTTAGACGAGTTTTTGACTGAACCTAAACTACAATCCTGTAAAATAAGTTTTAGAGCTCGAGTTCCAGTTCTCTGTCTCTTTCAGACAGACAGAGAGACTGAGGTTTTCGGGTGATTGCCATTGCAATGACTGGTCATTGAGACCTATTTTATACACCCATACAACTCCGCCCAGTCCTTCCGACTGCCTTCACGACCCCCCCCCCCCTTCCCCCTCCCCCCCCCCTCCCTTCCCCCCCCCACTCCCCCCCCCCCCCCCTTCTCCCTTACTGTTCTTTATAAGATAGCATGACTGCTTCTGTTTTCTTTTCCGATACTAGTCATATGAACTGATCAGATGTTCTGCTGCTTCATTGCTCCGATAATATGCTCACCGTATGCTCATAATATGTAACTGAATGATGTATGGCATGTGTTCATCTGGCGCTGTGAGCACGCTATGTTTTGTGTGGAAATTCTCATGTATAACGTTTCACTCACATCATGCCTATATGTATATAAATAATGCCTGTAATTTGATATCTATTCATCAGTAGCTTCGCAAGGACTAGTAGTTAGACAGGTTTTTGACTGAACCTAAACTACAATCCTTGTAAAATAAAGTTTTCGAGTTCGAGTTCGAGTTCTCTCTCTCTCTGCCTCTGGCTCAGCCAGTCCATGCAGATTCACTGCATTCTTACGTGGAGCCGAACACAGTCAAAACTGATAACTTTATTAGTCTTAACTGCATCAACACTATGCTTAGCTTTAGAAGCAATATCAGGCGCCTTGTGTGTGGAACTCTGTCCCGATACAAATCCGATTTTCTACATCTCTCACGTCTTTTAAATCCGGCCTCAAAACGCACCTCTTCCGCAATGCCTTCACTTGAGTCTCTGAAATTGTTACCGTAGTCATGGGCTGGGGGTGGTGGGGGGGGAGGGGGGGGGATCTGCAAAGCATAGGACTAACAGGAGAGCCTGCTGCTGCCGCCACTTTTTCATCTGCTGTGTGTGTGAGTGTGTGTGTGTGTGTGGTGTGTGTCTTGTGTGTGTGTGTGTGTGTGTGTGTGTGTGGTGTGTGTAGTGTGTTGTGTGTGTGTGTGTGTGTGTGTGTGTGTGTGTGTGTGTGTGTGTGCGTGCGTGAGTGTGTGTGCGCGCGCGCGCGTGTGCTTGTGAGGAGGTGAGTGTGAGTGTGCAGGCGTCTGTGTGTAATCATATAGTAGGTGGCTGTGTGTGAAACGCTTTATTGTTGATGTATGTATTTACAGTATTATTTTGTACTTTTCTGATTGTCATGACAGTACTTGTGCTTTTCTGATTTTCATGTTGATATTAATATATGCATTATTTTATAGTACTTGTGATTATTTCAGTGTGTGTGAAATGCTTTAATATCGAAGTACGCATTTGCTTCTTCTTCACTTTTTTATTTAAAAAAAATTTGGTTTCAACCTGGCTTTTTTGTCAATTTGATATTGATGTATGCATTTATAGTACTTGTACTTTTTTTGGTTTTTGGATTGTCAAGCGGATTTTGATGTTGATAATGTACAGCGCCGTGAACTTGTACATTTTTACGGGGTATAGCGCTGGTATATAAGAGTCATTATTATAAAAGTAACCCGGGCTCTCCTGAGCAGTTCTGCGGCAAAACATTTTTTTAATTTTATATTGTGCAGCACTTTCAACAATGACTGTATGCCTTTTGGTATTCGACAAACTCTTTTCTTCTTCTTCTTCTTCAGTCGTCATCATCTGCTGTTTGCATGTCCTTAATATTTTTTCGCACTTCAGACTTATTTTCGTGGGCAGTTCATGGCTCCTCCGGCTCACCCCCCCCCCCCCCCCGCCCCCGTATCCGCCACTGAACATCACCGGCCCAACTGACTAGGTGACATGACAAGTACTGGCTCCCGAGAGTTTGGGTTTCAGTGCGTACTATGCCAATCAAAAGCCGGCCCCACGGGCTTCGAACAGCGTTAAAAATTAGGACTAAGTTTCACCACTGGGTTCCACAAAACCGGCTGGCTCAACCTCTCTCTCTCAATGTCATGTGTGTGTGTGTGTGTGTGTGTGTGTGTGTGTGTGTGTGTGTGTGGTACGCCATATGCTGCGCCGATTAGAATGTCTCTATGGACAAGATTTTGCGATTTTCAAAATCAATACTTTTATTATTATTATTATTAAGCCGTTACTGAAGGGTTACAAAATCAGTATACCAAAAACTGCCTTTGCCAGAAACCTGCAATATCATCCCGGACAGCGCGATCGACTATTAATATCAATTATTATGTGAGTTAGGTCTACTGGTAAACTCATAGTTTATACCCACATTTCGTTTGCTCTTGAGTTCACCTTCGGCCGTTCATAACAATACGATTAATCGGCAAGACTCGTCGAATAATCACGACACGGACTGCTCAGTCAGCAGCTCTAATCAACAGCCTAGCTGAGTAGGCTAATCGTGTGAGTTTGGGTCGGTCGCGGCTGATTGTAACAGGCTTTGCCTGTGAACAGGGTAGGGTCCACGGGCCCCTGCCGACCACAGCTGCATGACGTTAGTTCATAGAGCACGCGTCGATTTTTTCAGTAAGGGCTACATTTGGAACTGCCGGCCACACACTCGCCCGAGCATCGCGGCTTTCCGGCACCCTCCTCCAAACCAGGCTCTGCCAGATTTCGTGGTTACGCCACTCAGTGAAGGGGCATTCTTCAGGTATCCCCGCGCAGCTGTCCACCGACGCGGTCAGCGCCCTCCGAAAGGTTCGGATACTAATATGACTGTAGAAGCAACCTAGTGGACATAGTTCAGGAGCTGTGTGAGAGTCGAGGTGGCCGTCCTGGGCTGTCCGTCCTAACGAGCCTTTTGGTTTCCGTGGACGTAAAGCTATATTGGACCATGCTTCGGCATTGGTCTCAGCTTATCTCTAATATGTCAGCCGACATCCGAAGACATTAAGCAACACAGCTGAACTGAACTGAACCTAGTGGTTCAGAGCTCAGGAGCTGTGTGAAAGTCGAGGTGGCCGTCCTGGGCTCCCCGTCTCTAATAAGCCTACGGCTTCTGTGGACGTAAAGCAACTCAACCAACCCAGTGCCAGGAAGGGAGGATGTCGTAAACCAGTGCTTGGAGTTTGCTGCCGCCCATTTTCCATGAAGTTACGATCAGTGGCCACTGGTGTAGAACTCCACTTTTAACTTGTACTGACTGCCAAAAATGTCGCGGGGTTGGGTGCCTGTCACGCGGTGTGCCCGGCCAGACTGAGCTGGGTGTGTGTTGGGCCTGCCGGCTGCAACTCCGTTTTGGCAGACTGTTCAGTCAGTGGCGGCGGCACGCAACAACTCGACTCACCCACATGCGGCAGGTGGCATTCTGAACACGACTACAGGCCCACAAACCGGCAACATCAAAAGGCCTGACAATTCCCCCTCCCCCCCCATCTCTCTCTCTCTCTCTGTACCAAAACACTGACGCAACCTTTTCTGTCAGTCTTTGCCCGGGCCGCCACCGCGCCCCGTCACAATACGTTACACTACTGACATGCACACGTGGCTTCGCTGAGCAAAGGATTACCGAAGAGTCGGGCCGCGGTGTGTGGGTGTCAGGCTGAACTGTCATATTGCAAGATCCCAGCAGTCACGTTTGTATTGCTACGACCATGGTAGAAAAAAGAAAAAAGGGGGCCAGATTTCCGGAGCCTGTGTTGCACGGAGCGACGGCACAAACCAAGAGTACAGAGAGTTAAGCAGGTTTACAGTAAGGTCTCTTACACCTTTAGACAGGGTAACTGGGATAGCCACGACTGACAGCGGTCATGCAGTCACGGACAATCACAGCTCAGTGAAGGGCAAATCCAACCACAATACCGTGTTTCTTTTCATAGGCGGTGTAGCTTCATACTCGGGTCTGCTGATCCCCCCTCTCCCTCCCACACCCTTAGTTCAAGAGCTTGTTCTATAGTGTGTGTGTGTGTGTGTGTGTGTGTGTGTGTGTGTGTGTGGAGAGAGAGAGAGAGAGAGAGAGAGAGAGAGAGAGAGAGAGAGAGAGAGAAGAGAGAGAGAGAGAGAGAGTCAGCGTGTGTGTGTGTGTGTGTCAGTGTGTGTGTGTGTGTCTGTGTGTGTGTGTGTGTGTGTGTGTGTGAGAGAGAGAGAGAGAGAGAGAGAGAGAGAGAGAGAGAGAGAGAGAGAGAGAGAGAGAGAGTTCATGAACGTGTGTGTTCTCAGTCGAGCGTGTTAACTTTGTTTTGATTTTTTTTTCTATTCGGAGACTGAATTTGCCATCAGCATAAAAGAATAACCGTGATTATAAATTCTTTTTAGGAACTCGTTAGCCTACTATTAGTGGAATATTTTAAAGAAGAAGGCTATATTGTTTAGTTTTGAAAGGACTGGCCCATGCAGATTTGACAAAAAAACGAGTTTTTGCTTGAATTGTTATTGTTTTATGTGCGATTAATATGTAACATTAATTTCTGCTTTGGTCCTGTTAAAATGCGGCATTTTAAGAATAACTCTAGTGGTCTAAAAGTAGATTGGGGATCTTCCCCCCTGGTGCAGATATTTACGGAAGCGTATTACGTCATTACATTTTGTTGTTTTACACAAATTTGTCAGTGTAGACTCGGCCTACTGCTCAGGCGTAATAATTTGTCGGGCGACTTAACTGATGATTGTGTGAATAATTTTATGTCTTTCTTGAATAAATCTCCTAATCGTGCTATGTGTACTTCACTATAGTGGATGAGACCTGTAGCTGCCGTTTACTAATAATGCTGGGCGATGGACCGAGGTGCAAGTTTTGGGTGACAATTCTTTCTCGGCGTATTGATCCGATGCTACTACAGGAAATATTGTAGACACCATAATAATAATAATGAGGGGGAGAAAAAAAAAAGAGAAAAAAAACTACCGGCCGGTGGCGCGCCAGAAACACACACTTACGCAAACAGGTAGTACTTAGTAGAATATTTAAACGTATGGTTCCGATAGATTACTCCTATCAATCAAAAAAGAAGTATCAGGAACCTTTTCTTTTACTTGTCCAGTAACAGCTTTGCCGGTTTCCTATCGCAGACGTCTAACCTTGTGCACAGCTCTCCGGCTCCACCTGGTCACCGCCAGGTTTACCAGCCACGACATGTATAGATCTACGTTGTCGGTCTCTTGCCAGTCGAGCTAAGCTTTCTTTTTTTCTTTTTCTTTTTTCCCCCTCTTTTTTCCCCCCTCCAACTCCAAATTATCTCTGCTTTGATTACATAATCTTGAAAAAATGGAAAAGAACTATGAAGATATAAACACCACTGTTTGATTCTCAGCTCTTCGTTGCTTTCGTTCAACGGGCTATTTGCTCCTTATAATACTTAATAGCACATGAAAGAATTTATTTATTATCTATTAGCACAAACGAAGGCGGCACACAAAACAAAACACATGTACCGTCCTCGTGTTCTCTTGTTGTGTACATATTCCTAGTCATTCTTTTCAGTTTTGTCATTTGCCATCAGTAACGACTTCTAGAGCCATTGTTTCCTTGAATCTTCCTTCTCCTTTCTATAATCTTGCGTCAAATTATTGACATCGTAATGACGTCAAAATGGTCTTGCCATCATTTCATTGAGCCAAGCACATAGGGTGACATGGGGGAAATTCGCCCACTCGCTCGATGGGGGGAACTTCGGCCACCCAAACACCTTGTGAACTGCACTCAATATTACGCATCAACCCCTACAATTGAACTTTTCCAAACTGTAATATCAGCTTCATATTGCACGAACAAAACAACAATAGAGTGATTGTTACAAGTAGCGTATGGGAAAACCTGTTCTACTTTGGGAGCTCTGCTATTCGCTTGGCAAAAAACCCCATAATGTGGGTTGTACGAAAGCAAGGACCGAATACAGTTATTGTTGGCAGATCTTGTTTGTTTTGAAGTTCAGTGTTTGCCACGATGTGCCCACTTAAAAATCTTCCCAATTTTGTCATTTTGATGACGTCGTTTTAAATTTTTTGTATCCATTCTTACAATTTTTATTTTATTTTATTTTTTACATCACTGAGCTTTTTCTTGTCTGTCTTCTTCTTTGCCCCCTTCTTCTTTTATTATTATCTGTCTATTTTCTTGCACCTGACGAATACAATTTTCTGTCGAAAGCGCTTGTGTTTCATTGTTTCCATGTGTTACGTCGTCTAGGTGAATACATTTCCCTAGTTATATCAGTTTGTCACCCTCAACAGTAGTTGTTCACTCATTCCTCAGAATTTTCCCATGAAATCACACGGGTAGTTGTGTCAGTTGTATACTAGTCTGCGATTTGTCGAAGGTATCTACAAACCACAACGAGCTTGTGTTGGTTGAGCCAGTGTGACAGAATCGTGTCTCGAAGCGTCCCATGGGAATAAAACCGTACCTGTTTGGATAAAAATTTCCCCCAGGCCACCCTAAAATGTTCGAAAGAACGCTAGACATCATTTTATTGTTCGTCTTGGCAATTTCAAACACTATCAATTTATTTCCGATTTTTTGTGTGTGCTGTTCTCCATGAAATCGTTAGGGAAAATTGAGACTGTTTCACACAGACTGTCCAGATCTAAAAAACAAACATTGACAAAAATAATTTATACATGACATGTACACAAAACTGAGAAGTTCCGGTATCTTATCAATGATGTCATACTGAAACGCGGGAAAGAGCTCGTGAAAACAGTGTTGGTAACACTGTCTGCGAAAGTCCTCTTCTAAATCGTGAAACTGCTGAATCAACGGCACGTTCAATCACAACTTTTAATGATGATCATGTTCGTTTAACCTTCTCTAAGCACACGAGAAGTTTAGCCGCCGAAGGAGAGTTCCTTTAATGCCGATTTGCACCAGCCGTTGGACAAAGCATGCTTTTATTTTATTTTATACTTTATGTAAATCGTTTTGTAGGACTATGCTCTACTACTGTGACATGTGTATAGCATATCACATTTATCATGTGAGCGCTCAGGGCGTTGATGAGCGCATGATAAATGTACATTATTATTATTTTAAGAACGCTAGTTCTTTGCTCTGAGTGACCCGGTTCTGAGGCTGACATGACTGTAAAATACAAGAACCAACCAGTTTTTGTTTGTTTGTTTGTTTTTGTCTAGGGGAGGTAACAAACATAATATTTGTCACTCTCGGGTCTCAGCGGTTGCTTCCCGTGATCAGTGACTGATGATTTTGGCAGCAAAATCCAAAATCGTGGACTCTAACAAAATCAGCATAGACTTAGCTATCGGTAGACGTGCTATTGAAACCGTCT
>JABMCL010000889.1:217500-232500 GCA_018857735.1 Alviniconcha marisindica | reverse complement strand
CCCCCAGAAGCAATATCACAAGTGATTTCAGATGCTGTCTTCTTCCTTTTGAAATCTCCCATCCCTGTTACATTCATAGTGTGCGCCCATGTGGTGTGTGTGTGTGTGTGTGTGTGTGTGTGTGTGTGTGTGTGGTGTGTGTGTGTGTGTGTGTGTGTGTGTGTGTGTGTGTGTGTGTGTCATTGGCGGGAGCTGCCACAAGTGTAATTTTTGTCGCGACAAAGTGTGTGCAAGAAGTATTTTGTTGACATTTCTAAGTTTTTTTAAATTTTATTTTCATGTGTGCGTATTGCTCTCCCTTCCGCCCTATATATGCGGGTCGTTATTTAAAAAAAAAAAAAAAAAAAAAATCCTACTTGAATTTTCTATGTTTCCTCACAATAATCTCTCTCTGTGTGTCTCTGTCTCTCTCTGTGTCTCTGTCTCTCTTTCTCTCTCCACGTATCCCTCTGTTTCGTTGCCTTTCTCGCTTTTCGTCTGCCTAACCTGTCTTGATCGTTTTCTTTCTGGCATTCGTTTTCTTTGTTCATACAATTATTACATTTTGTTTGAATCTTTTCGCCGTGAGAGTAAGCCCGCTATCAGTGTGTCCGAGTATTTGTGTCTCTCTCTGTCTCTGTCTGTCTGTCTGTCCGGCTCTGTCTGTCTGTGCCTCTGTCTGTCTGTGCCTCTGTCTGTCTGTCTGTGCCTCTGTCTGTGCGGCTCTGTCTGTCTGTGCCTCTGTCTGTCTGTCCGGGTCTGTCTGTCTCTCTCCACCGTCTTTCGAAGGTCAACACGTACTTAAACATAATTTAGACTTGCGGAAATCACCACCACCACCACTATCCCCCTCCTCCTCCTCCTCATCACTATCACTATCACTATCATCATCGTCAGTTTTCTTTCTTTCTTTATTGACACAAGACCTTTCTTTCTTTCTGTCTTTTTTCGTCTTTCTTTCTCCCCGCTCTGCTTGATCGACACATTTGAAGTCTTTCTTTTCCGCTGGTCTTTCCCCGAGCGTTGAGTGTGCACTGGTCTTTCCCCGAGCGTTGAGTGTGCACTGGTCTCTGCCGCTTTACGCGCAAATGATGAGCCTGTCAGCGCACTTTGACAGACCTGCGAACACACGTCGGTCCAACAAGGGACAACCAACCACCTCTGACGTCATGCGCCTCGGAGACACTCCATCTTATAACGGCAAAGGACAGTACCTGTGTTCTCTCTCTCTCTCTCTCTCTCTCTCTCTCTCTCTCTCTCTCTCTCTCTCTCGCTCTCTCTCTCGGTCTCGGTCTCTCTCGGTCTCTGTCTGTCTCTCGGTCTCTCTCTTTCGGTCTCGGTCTGTTTGTCTCTGTCTGTCTGTCTCTATCTGTCTGTCTGTCTCTCTCCAGCTCCGTCCTCGCCCTGTTCGGGGTTTTACGAAACTGGGCATTTGCAGGCAAGAAACATTCTGTGTAAGTATTTCTGTCTGGTATCGACATGTCTTGTAAAATGTCTCTTCAATGAAACCATGACATGGTATGAAACACAGCATCGTATGTGAGTCTCAAACAGAAGAAAACAATACAAAAGAAGCTGACAAGAAGAAGAAGGAGAGAGAGAGAGAGAGAGAGAGAGAGAGAGAGAGAGAGAGAGAGAGAGAGAAGAGAGAGAGAGAGAGAGAGAGAGAGAGAGTAGGGGAGGGGTGGTGGTGATCGGAGAGAAACAAACGCAATTGCCTTTATTGTTTAGTAGAATACAACTTTATTGCCAAGTGTTAAGGTTATCGCACAAGGAATGTTTCATGGTACCAAGTATACTCACGCACACGTTCACGACAGTAACAAAATGACAAAGTTATGTTACAACAGTTGTGACTGTGTACTACCTGCCACAGAAAGGCAGTGGTATCAGCGAGGACAAGAATGAGAAAGTTACGTTACAACAGCTGCCATTGAAAGGCAGCGGTGTTAGCGAGGATGATGATGATGATGTAGAGCTTCATGACCTCGGATGTCGGTTGACATATTAGGGACAAACTGTGCCCAATGCCTAAGCATGGTTCAATGTTGCTTTCCGTCCACAGAAACCATAAGGCTCATTCGGACGGAAAGCCCTGGACGGACACCTCGATTTTCACACAGCTCCTGAACTCTGAATGAGTTAGCGAGGACTAGAACGAGAAAGTTATGTTACAACAGCTGCCATAGAAAGGCAGTGGTGTCGGCGAAGACAAGAATGAGAAAGTTACATGTTACAACAGCTGTGATTGTGGACTAGCAGCTACAGAAAGGCAGCGGTGTTAGCGAGGACTAAAATCACCCATTTGTTTGCTACACTGTTTAATACAAGCATCAAGAGTAGCAGCAGTTAAAGTGGTGGGCACGGTAATAAATCAGGGACAATTACGTCATTTGTTGAGCAGTGCTTTTCGTTACCATGGTCGGAACATGGGCAGTTTGACGTCACGGACAAACCGACAACAAATTACTGATGCAGAGACTGAGGGTGAGAAAGAGGCGGGACTGCAGGTACACTTTAGAAGAAGGGGAAGGGGATGTGTGTGTGTGTGTGTGTGTGTGTGTGTGTGTGTGTGTGTGTGTGTGTGTGTGTGTGTGTGTGTGTGTGTGATGCCTACGTGCATGTGTATATGCGCGCGCGTGCGTGCGTGCGTGTGTGTGTGTGTGTGTGTGTGTGTGTGTGTGTGTGTGTGTGTGTGTGTGTGTGTGTGTGTGTGTGTGTGTGTGTATGAGAGAGAGAGAGAGAGAGAGAGAGAGAGAGAGAGAGAGAGAGAGAGAGAGAGAGAGAGAGAGAGAGAGAGAGAGAGAGAGAGAGACAGACAGAGAGACAGACAGACAGACAGACAGACAGACAGACAGACAGACAGAGCGAGACAGAGAGACAGAGACAGTGAGAGACACACAGAGAGCAGTAAAAACCGGTCGAGTGTGTTAATTAATAATGGGAAGTTGTCCGGGTCCGCATTCCGTCCCCAGTGAACGTTATGCGGAAGCACATCCAGCCTCAGCTACAGCCGTGACCTTCACTCTTACGGAAAGGAAAGCTATATATCCATCACAAAACAAAAAAACTCCGTCTGTCACAGGTCCGCACTAAAATCCCTTGACGTCATCCGGCATGCGTGCGCAGCCTGCCTGCATGTCATTAAGGGTAATTAAATCAATGCACTAATTGTTCTCTGCGCACAGAATGAACAACCGTGTTAGGGAGAAATCTCGTGAGAAAATAGGTACTTTTGGAATAGGGTTTAGGCTAAATCATACTGATACGACGTTCGCATTTCATTTTCCACATACTAGATTTTCTGGGGACTGAGTTAAATGTAATGGTGTGGAGTGTTAGGACAGGACACAGGCAGCGGAGTCAGTCAAAAACTTGATGGAGACCACAGCAGGCGGAGGCGGCAATCAGGTTTTATTGTACAGCAGCAGACAATTTTCAGCACACCCAAAATCTTCACTCGCACGCACAGATAAGAGAGCGGCGCGGGCCGCAAGGAAAACACGCTATCGCTACAATAAATCGGCCCTCTGGACCACAAAATGGCTGACAATTGTGTTTCCTTGGCCCGCACAAATACAGTTTCCTCTACAATAACTAAACTAATTAAATCATGAAAAACATCAAATAAAAGCTAAAGTTACAATCTTTTAAACCGTATAAACAAAATGTACACACATGACTTATTTCATTTACAACAAGATTGGGAAGCGTGGCTTGCGCCTGTCTATAAACATATTTTGATAACTAAATCACAGCTAACACAATGTACAAAATATAAATGTCAATAAAACTTACATCAGAATAAAGAGCACGCTCCCACGGTTAAAATGGTACATAACAATTACAATATAACGCTCTGTATGAGAAGCAAGACACACTCAAAGACTAGCACTAAAACAATCGATGCGAATTTTCGCCTAGGCCGTGTTATCTAGTCGCAGCATCGCTGATAAAGTGATATGAGTAGTCTATGAATACAATTTAGCTTCTACAGTACACAATACTTAAAAAGTTAATTTCAACCCAAACTAAACACTAAATATGAAGTCAGCTAAGCAAAATACTATACGACAAAGCATTAATCGACACAGAATTACTTTAATCGAGTCAAAACAGCAATTCACTACTATTCACTAAGTACTAAACAGAGAACGTGCCGTGCAGACGACGGCTATAAAAAGAATGGACCTAGAGAGGCATCGGCTACTGATTAAGCTCGATCCTGCGTCTAAATAAACGTGTACACATTCTAAGATGCCAAATTATATTACACATGACTTGGTGCATAAAAAGGACTAGGTAAACAAAGAGTAGGTAAACAAACAAGCGGTCAAAATATTAAGGGAGAAAACAGATTTGAAACTGGCGCGCACCGGCGGCTATCGCCGGTCGGCTGTGTGAAGGCCATGTGGCCTTACGCTACACGCAGTGCTTCAAAACAAAAGCGTCGTTTGCTCCGGTTCCCGGGTTACTAACACTGTAACAGTACAGTAATGAAATTGCGTGGATGCGTTAACCTGGGCGGGATTATTGTAAAAACGTGTACAAAGCGCACTTGCTCACGTAAAGTTGAAAATTTATATACGGTGAAGGTTCTTCATTCAATGAAAAGTAGGGGGTTGACTACAGTGCGTGGCAAACACGGGTGATAAATAGCGCTGGCAACCCGCAGTTGAATGTTTCATTGACTAATCCAATATGCTGACCCACAACTAACCCATTAGCCTTACCACTGCATTGCATTACATTGTAATGTATACATGAAAGAAAAAAGAAAAAAGAAAAGCGAGAACGGTGAACCAAAATAACTCGCTCCCCACCAAATACAAACAAACAACAACAAAACTAACAAAAGTGAACTAACAATGAAAAGAAAGAAAGACAAGGAAACAAATCAGTCATAAAAAAGAGGCCACTGTTTGTGTCGCTCTGATAATAACAAAAATCCAAGACTGACAAGGTGGCGGTCAGTGGGTTGTTTTCGCAGTGACTGGAATAGCTAGGTGGTCTGGTTCACTGAAGTCTACATCGGTTGTCTGGTCTCAAGAAAGCCAACGCCACAAGACACAGGAAATTCGACCTATTATTGTAGATCTCTCAGCAAACAGCCAAGACTTCATTTGGAAGTGAAGCGGCTAGTAGTTCAGTGGGTTGCAGCCGGCGCGTTTTGACCAAGATAACTTATCAGCAGTGTTGGAGGGTGGGGGTTCGATCCTATGAAGGTGCGATCAGTTTTCACCTCTAAAACGTGACATCGAGTTCCAGGCTGTCTGTCGGACTTGTTCTCCTGGAACTGCAGTTTCCTGCACCTTCTTTTGAAAAAGGCGCATCCAGCGGCAAATAACATGACTACAAATTGTACAACATGACAACCCTAGTTTTGTCTAAACCAGCACACACGTTCTGTTTCAGATTTCCCCCTAGTTTTGTCAGTGAAGGGGATTCAGCAGTAGGGCAGCAATTTCACATCTACCCCGGCCCTGCCCCTAGCCGGGGCATCACCTGACGTCATGGGAAGAGTGTTTTCCGTTTTATTACTGGATGGCACACGTCATCTTGCTTGACGTCACACTTTTTGTGCATCCTCGTGTGGAGCAAACGTCTCCAATGAACATTTCTGGCTCAGTAATCGTCCTCTTGGAGAACATTCTTCGGAGGAATCAGAACTTGCAGAATAATACTCTTTGGCCAGGAAAGGATTAAGCAGTGCCCATTGGCAGCAGACTTCAGGTAGCTTCCTGCTCTACGGTGCTTTGAACTAACGTAGAGATGCAGAGCTTAAAGCAGCCATTAGCATTATTATTATTAATTAGTTTTGCTTAATGGATAACGCGCTTCACGCAGGTACGAATGAGACTGGAGGGGAACTCGCTGTATACATGTATGGCAGGAACCCAAGAAGATTCCGACCTGCGTCACTGTTTCGCATTAGTGGATTAAAGGCTAATATGAAACTGATTATAGGGCGCGTCATGACAGCCGACAGAAGTCACCTGCGGAAATAGCTGGCAGTATCCGATAAAGCCTGCAGATATTCCAGCCCTATTATTTCCTCCCAGATTAGTTTCACCTCGCGAGTGTTAACTGGGGTGGGCTAGGCTTATTGCTCGCCCTATCGCCTCAACTGAGCCCACTGACAACAGTGAGCAACACGGTGAATGGCTATAGTTCCTGCCTGCACGCACACGTGTACATATCTACTGGTTACGTGGCCAGGTGGGATAACTATAGAACCGGCCTTCTACGTCATGAACAGTTTTTGGTCCAGCATTTGTGGGTTATACTGCTGCATATAAACTCAAAGCACAAGTTCCTCCAAACACTGCCATAGCTGATTACGCCAGAGGTCTCCAAAAACTGTCAGCTAACGGACAGTTTTTCGATGAAGCTCAAATGGCAGTAGGTTTGTAACAGATAACTCAGATATATATCAGACGTTTCTTTCCTAACTGTCCGCGTTGCTTACGCCAGCACACATAAAACCAAAGTCGTTTGAATCGACACGGATCTCCTTTTCTCTTTCTTTTTTAAACCAGGGGCGGACGCGCCTCAGGTTTGCGTGCGTGCTTGGACGCTATGTTGCTTCCACTGCACAGTAAACGTTTCAGAGGGCATTGGCCGCCTCGGTGGACAGCTGTGTGGAGTGCCCCTTCAGTGGCGTAACCAGTTGTGGCAGAGTGCAGAGGAAGGTGCCGGAAAGCGGTGCTCGGAGTGCGCGCTGCATGCTGTGTGTAATGCCGTCAGTGTTTGATGGTCAGCACTTCATCACCACCGGCATTATCATCGTCATGGCAACACTCACTGCCGTCGTGGTGGCCACAGCTGTTGCTAGTCTATAGTTACATATTCCAGAATTGCACTAATTCCTCAGCAATCAATAGATGATCTTCGCAAATAAAAGAGGACGCAATTTAGGGCAGTTTTCTTCACCACGACAGTTGCACCCCCTGATCCTCTCGCGCTCTTTCCTTACACGAATGGGGGCTGTTTGAGAAGAGACAGGAAAGTTATCGAAAATAGTCACGTTACAAGTGTATATACATATATATTTCCAGTTATTTGTTTGTCGCTCGTGGCCAGGCTTGGGGGCTGGGGAGTTTGGTTCACATTTCTCTTCAAGATTTGTGACTAATAGGCAGTCTTGTGACTTTTAATGACACACTGAAGTTGAATAACTCACGCTGCTACCCACGCTAAGGCATAAACTAGTCTGGAGGTGACAGTGCCGCGTTGTTAGAGCCTCGCTCACTACAAACAGTAATGTGCCATTGTTCAGCTCTGACCCACTTCTACCCGCAGCCGGAAGTGCTGTGTGCCCAGTGGGAAAGCGGGAACCACACGATAATAATAATAATAATAATAATAATAATAATACGTAACTCTTATATAGTGCCTAATCCAACTAGACTGGCTCAAAGCACTTCACAATTCAAAACAAGAATGGACATCAGAATCAATACATGAAACATGCAAACACCAGACGATCCAACGCCAACAGGAAAGCGCAGGCAAACGTGCACACATCCCGGAACAATCAGTGCAACCCAGACATACAATGCAGCAATCCATGGACCATGGAAACATCCCATGATTGCAAATCAAATACAAAGAGCATCATAAACACACACACACACACACACACACACACACACACACACACACACACACACACACACACACACACAAACAAAACAACAACAACTTCTATGTATAACTTCTATAGTATATATGTCTATGTACTACTTCTGTGTCAGTGTTATTGCACAAGGAATGTATGATGGTGCCGAGTACGCTCGAGTCTCTCACACCAGATATTTACACCAACCATTAAACGACAATGTTACAACAAACAAAAACTGGGGTAAAAGGTTACGCATGCATACGATTATCTGACCAACATCTAAGGTGCTAAGTTCCCGGGCCCGGCTAACACCGGGATACTACTACTGCTGCTACTACTACTACTACTATTACTACTACTACTACTAATCACAGTCATCGTGGTCTGCGGCCCTGTCATGTTGCTTCAAACCAAAATGGAGCTCCAGCATCATTAGTTATCATCCTCGTGCTCCTCACCCATCGTTGCAAACTGTTATTATAACAGAAACAAACAAACAAACAAACAAAAAAGCAAACAAAGCAAAACAAACAACAAAAACAATAATCGTATGCTTCTGTTGCCCTTCACACCACGCTCTCGTGGTGACCTCAGACTCAATATTCTGGCCGCCTTCCCTGCCCGAGGCAGTTCTGATCAAAGCCTTCAACGTCAGAGTCCACACACAGGAGGTTTGTCAGAGTCCACACACAGGAGGTTTGTCAGAGTCCACACACAGGAGGTTTGTCAGAGTCCACACACAGGAGGTTTGTCAGAGTCCACACACAGGAGGTTTGTCAGAGTCCACACACAGGAGGTTTGTCAGAGTCCACACACAGGAGGTTTGTCAGAGTCCACACACAGGAGGTTTGTCAGAGTCCACACACAGGAGGTTTGTCAGAGTCCACACACAGGAGGTTTGTCAGAGTCCACACACAGGAGGTTTGTCAGAGTCCACACACAGGAGGTTTGTCAGAGTCCACACACAGGAGGTTTGTCAGAGTCCACACACAGGAGGTTTGTCAGAGTCCACACACAGGAGGTTTGACGGAGGGACGACGTGGCGGTCTGCTCTCGGGAGGGGACGCTCTGGCTCCACCAGTTCGCTGTCGTTGTTGTCATAGTGTAGATGGTGCGTCAGAAGGGGGCATAGTGCAGGTGGTGTGTCAGAAGGGGGCATAGTGTAGGTGGTGCGTCAGAAGGGGGCATAGTGTAGGTGGTGCGTCAGAAGAGGGGCACAGTGTAGGTGGTGTATCAGAAGAGGGGCATAGTGTAGGTGGTGTGTCGGAAGGGGGCATACTGTAGTGGTGTGCCAGAGGGGGGCATAGTGTAGGTGGTGCGTCAGAAGGGGGCATAGTGTAGGTTGTGCGTCAGAAGGGGGCATAGTGTAGATGGTGCGTCAGAAGGGGGCATAGTGTAGGTGGTGTGTCAGAAGAGGGGCACAGTGTAGGTGGTGTCCTGAGTATGCTGAAACTCAGTCATCACTGAATACCACCGAAGGGGCAGCAGTGCACTCTGTCCTCTGGAAGGTAGCCGCTATAGTTATGTATCAACGATCTCAGGACCTCTGACGACAGGGCCGCGATGCGGAATTAGCCGTGGCTGTGGCTGTGGTATGACGGGACGAGCGGCGTGGCCGGGAGACAGAGTCGGCACAAATTGTGGGACAGCACAAAAACAACAACCCAAACACACCCAGTAGAAACAAACAGACAAATAAACAACAAAACAAAAACAAGCTAAACACACACACACACACACACACCACACACACACACACACACACACACACACACACACAAACAAACAAACAAACAAACAAAAACAAAACAACGACAACAACAAACAAACAAAAACATCACCAACAACAAGCATCCTACACTAATAACAACAACAAAAAACCTCACACACATAAAACTGACCAAATTTTAATACTGACCACATCATTCCTCTGTTTCAATCTCTCCACTGGCTCCCAATCCAACAAAGAATCCAGTACAAGGTAAGGATTTTCTGCTATGTATCACTCGCAGTGTCTATCACCCGCACTGCTCCATCTCAAATCGGTGCCAGTATTCAGCTGTGCACATCTCCCGTACCGTCCGCTCTGCTTGTGACATTCTCAGCTTCCCGATTCCTCCTTCCAGACTTTCCACTGTTGGTTCCCGCGACGTTTTCGTCTTCGGTCCATCCACATGGAATGACCTTCCACATCCTCTCCGACACAAACCCTCTCTGGACTCATTCAAATCTAACATCAAGACCTGTCTTTTCCCAAAATAATAGACCTGCCATGTTTTCCACTCCGTGCTACTATTTTCTTCCGGCACAAATCCCTTGTTATTGTCTGTTTAGTTTGGTTGTAAGCTGTGCAGAATGTATGCTCGTATGGTGTGTGCAGGTGCCTGTGCGTGCGCTTAGAACAGTCTTTCCGGACAATGCGCTATAGAAAAAGTTGTTATTATTATTGTTGTTCTTACATTTTTCAAAGCCGACCCTCGTTTGTCCAGCCAAATCGGCAGGTCAGCTGTGAAGCTATGCTCAAGTCCCGCGTATTGTGCCACACGAGAGAGAGAGAGAGAGAGAGAGAGAGAGAGAGAGAGAGAGAGAGAGAGAGAGAGAGAGAGAGAGAGAGAGAGAGAGCGCCCTCTCCCATAAGAGAGACGTTTTGTTTGACGTATTGAGTGCTGCTGTGTTTGTCATCAGGGACAGATTTGTGAGGATTGTCTGAATCTCGGAATGACGCTACATCAAAAATAAATGAGATGTCTTAAAATTTTGTTTTACATGGAGTGTGACATAGTCTACTACACAGGCGATGTTTCTAGAAGCCATATCTGCGCGGCAGAAAAGAAAAGAAAAAAGAAGAGAAAAAAGCAGCAGAGGCAATGAAAGGTTTATGGAAATATGAAAGGGAGAGGACAAGCGAAAGAACATTGTGTCAGTTCTAACTCGAGGATGACCAGAATTGGAATTCAAACCCACAACCTTTCGACCTCTTGTTCATGACCGAATACTAATTACGGCTTGCAGATGAAAACAAACGGAGTTGAATACCTCTCAGGTCAAAGACCTGGCACGCCGACTGCCCTTGGTCGTGCCAGTTAATTCCTACAGTCAGTGTGATGGATTCAAACGGGCGTGACCGGCAAAACAAACATACGATCACAACACCCGTCACAAAAGGGAGACGATTTAAATTGTTTGGGAGATCGTGAGATAGATGGCACGGAGCTCAGTGCCTGGGGGTCATTCCACCAATCAAATGTTTTGTTATTTTTACACTGTAGAAACTCCCTTTTTGGCATTGACCTTGCTCACAGTTCAGGCTGACCTAAAAAGACTTCAAAATGCAGGCTTGATGCTTGGCGGACTGAACTACGTGTGTATGAGTAGGGATCGCTTGAAGCTGACCAGATGGGTGGGTCGACTTGGCAGTTGGTGTGGTCGAGTTGGCAGTTGGTGTGGGTCGGGTTGGCAGTTGGTGTGGGCCGCCGGGAGTTGGCAGTTGATGTGGGGCAAACTGGCAGTTGGTGTGGGGTGAGTTGGCAGTTGGTGTGGGGCAAACTGGAGTGGGGACAGCTGGCAAATTCAAATTCAGGTCTTCTTTGCTTACCGTTTTGTTGCTTGGACTTGATAACCCTGCGCCCCTCTCAACAAGAGCTTGTTTCGTCTCCTGATCCTCCGTGTTGCTGTTCTCTTTCCTCTTACTTTCTACCGGAGCACATGACATCGGGCGCGCTTCTTCTGTCGCCGGTGTGTTGGTCGCTTCGGTGCTTACCTCCGATCGCGAATCCTCCCACTCGTCGTCGTCGTCCTCGCGGCCGTCCGCTGCTGCGCCATCGGGATCCACGAAGACGCCTGTGTCACCGCAGGGTGGCTCTCCGGCCCACACCGACTCTGGCAGAACTGGCTCTCGTCCATCGCTCCGCACGCGGGGTCGCCCCTCTCGTGTCCGCCCTTGTGACACTCTCAACACGTCGCGTCGTTTGGGCAGTCACCGACCCAGTGCCTTGTTCCCAGGCGCCTGAAACACACTAGCTCTCTCAGAGGACGCTTGTAATGAGATCTGACTGTGAAGCCATCAACTTTGGTTGTCCTTTGCAGTGGTGTCGTGAGCATATTGATAAACATGAAGCACCTACCTGCGCTGAATCTTGTGAGCTTCCCGTCTCTGTTGCGCATTTTTTTCCCTCGCCAAAATCAGAGAGGAGCGTAGCACGCAGTTAACCCAGCCTCACGAAGGCAGACTCAGTATTCTTGTCACCGCAGGAGATCGGAATTTCGGAAATCCGGAGTTTGGTGGATGGAGACTCCGTGTCGTCTTGACCCCTCAAAATTAAAAGGGGTTTTGCCATACAGCGTCAGGGAGTGACCTCTCCAACTGATTCCCAAACAAAAATTTGTAACAGTCTGAGCAAGTCTGGAGGTAAATTCTCCATAGACCTTTAATGCCCTGGGCCCCGAGGATGGTCTCCATCTCGCTATTTTTTTTTATTTTTTTTTTGCGCGGCTAGATGCGCAGTGCACTGACTCTGTCTGTACTGCCGGTGGCAGTGTCACTTCCTGTCTCGGCGACCTGGGCTGTAGGCTGCGCCTCAGCAAAAACACGGGCCCATCGTGACAGGTTGCCATCACACAAAACAGTTCAGTCTACAATGTTACAGGTATGATCAAAATAGAACACTCCAAAAGTACACAAACAGAACGTTTCCACAGAAAAGACAGTCTGCTAAGTAGCTAGGCCTGTCATCCACAAGCACTACACTGCAGGAGCCAAAAATCCACCAGACATCAGCCAAAAAAGACGAAAACGTGGCAGTGCTCCTAACGCGAGTTTATCGATGTTCCGAGTTGGTTCATGCTTTCTAACTCGCGGATGTGTCGCTGTTTAAAGCCGGAAGACTCGTTCAACACGTTGTTTAAAGCAATTCTTTGTTCAGTGTCATGGGTCGCTGAATACGTAGTTGTTTCTGCGAAAGTGCATCGTTTAATCTGGTATCATGTTATTTGCACGCGCATTCTGCGAAAGTTCATCGTTTAATCAGGGATCATGTTATTTGCACGCGCATTCTGCGAAAGTGCATCGTTTAATCTGGTATCATGTTATTTGCACGCACATTCAGCGAAAGTGCATCGTTTAAGCTAGGCAGTTTGAATCATAATTAACCTTTCGGCGCTTCTGAACTGACTGGAAGTAAACACGCCTCGTAACCTTCAGCACGTGCTGTTAAATAAAGGGCCGCCAAGGTCAGTGCTATACATCACAGCTTCCTACCAACCAATGTCTGGGCGGCAAGCGTGACTCTTTGAGGTGGCGGGTGGGGACAGGGGAGGGGATGGGGAGGAGATCAATCTTGCCTTTGTTTTGAACCGAGTTGGTACGGACCTTTTCGTGTCATGCAAATGCCGGCGGCACAGGAACATAAACGCTAACTGACATGCAGACGTGAGTGCGCGCGTACGCGTGGATACACACGAATGCACACATCATCAGAATCACATTCTAGCGTGTACATAAAACATGCACATGCACATGCACGAATTAATGGGTGCGCGACCGCGCGCACACACATCATTCACATGCTCGCTCGAGTGCGCTCGCGAACACACACACACACACACACACACACACACACACACACACACACACACACACACACACACACGCACACACGCACGCACGCACGCACGCACGCACGCACGCACACACAGACACACACACACGCACCCTTCAAACAAAAGCCAGCTCCAAAGCGACACGCAGAACGTCTATCTATAGACATTAAAACCTTTTCAATTGGCGCCGCGGGCTAGGCGCGCTGCGTGAGTGCGTTTTGTCCCGACGTGGCGACATTTGCATGGCGACCAGACCGAGGGCTGAGCGGCGACTGCTGGCCCACAGCCGGGCTCGTGCAGGCAAGCAGTTATAGATGAGGGCACTATTTACAGGCCTTGTCGCCCCCAGCGTCACGCGCTGCCAACATCGTACACCTGCAGCTGACGTGCTAAACTATGCTGTGTCATGCGTGACCACACCGCGCGCGCGCGCACACTCACACAAAATCGCGCGCGCGCGCACACATACAAACACAGACACACACTCGCGCGCGTGCGCATGCACACCGTCCCACACGCACACGCACACGCACACGCATCACACGCACACGCGCGCGCCTACACACACACACACACACACACACACACACACACACACACACACACACACACACACACTCGCGCGCATGCACACCGACCCACACGCACGCACAAGCGCACGCATGCACACGCACACGCGCGCGCCTACACACACACACACACACACACACACACACACTCGCGCGCATGCACACCGACCCACACGCATGCACACGCACACGCGCGCCTGCACACGCATGCACACCGTCCCACACACAGGCAGACGCACACACACACACACGCGATACAACTTTATAAGCCCACTGGGAATTAAAGTGAAGAGGAGCAGGGTGACCGATTTATTCCGTGCCTGGGTTAACACGGCAAACCGCGTTAGCCAAACCGAACATAGTTTAAAAGTAGGGAGAGGGCTTTGGAAAAAAAAGTGAAGTTGAATGGAAGGGAAGAGAGAGAGAGAGAGAGAGAGAGAGAGAGAGAGAGAGAGAGAGAGAGAGAGAGAGAGAGAGAGAGAGAGAGAGAGAGAGTACACGCACACACACTCACCTGAAATCCACTCCTATTGCTGTCGGACAAAACAATTTCTAGCCATATGAACCACAGCCATCTCTGTCCCATTTAGAGAACCAATTTCACTTTCCAGCCCCCCCCCCCCGTGTTGACCATCACCCCCCAACACTGTCCATACCAGCCTCTGGCGAGTTGTCTACTCGATGCTTTACACTGTGATACGCATTATATCTTGCGGACATATCGGCTAAAGTAAAGGAAATCTTGTCAGCCATTTTAGCACATCATCTCTATAATAGATTTTTGGTTTAACCCCTTCACTGCCTCAGCCTGTACAATTTCCGGGCTGAAAATTGCTGACACGTCGGCTAACAGTATATTTTCCGGTCCTATAACAAATCTAATTTCAAAATTGTGCGTTTTAATGAAAATCCTTCCACGTGCTATTGCAAAAAAAAAAAAAAAAAAAAAAGGGGGGGGGGGGGGGGGGGAGGCTTAAGGATGTCAAATTTCGCAGTTTTATTGGTTGTTTTCAAATAACATTATGGCAGTGAAGGGGGAAGGGGTTAAAGAAGAACACTCCTGTTACTGCCAGATTGAAAAGAAGAAGAAGAAGAAAGAAAAAGAAGAAAAGATACCACTTTCTATGAGGTTGTGGCGACTGAGGAAGAGCCTAGTTGTTTATCTGAAACCAGTTCACAAAACCGTTGGCTAAAACGTTGCTAATAATGATTCAAATACAAATATTTGAC
>JABMCL010000889.1:195000-212500 GCA_018857735.1 Alviniconcha marisindica | reverse complement strand
CGTGCATCTTTCAGTCCGGACATTTTTCTTCGCTTGCTGTGAAGTATTTCAACGATTCCAAGTTAACATGCAAATAAGTAGAAAGATCGTGGCCGTACTCGTGATGTTCACAAATCAAAGCATCATACATTTACTCATGCTTTCATTCTTTCAAAATTGGTGCACCGCTACACAGGGAACATGACTTCTGTGCAGAAAATGGCCAGGCGGTCGGTGGTGTGACGTCCTTGGCATTATGGCTGCTGGTAGTGTCCCTTGCCTGTACTTCAATGTTTTTGTTTCCATGTGCTTTCTGTAGCGGGTCAGGGGAGTCTGTCGAAGTCAGCATTCTGTGGAAGTGGATCCCAAGGTAACTCACGTTATTTGTTCGTTTGACTACAACTCCGTCCAAATTAATGTGACTGCTGGCATCGCTTTGCCTGCTGCTGTGTTGCTGAGAATGCACCACGGTGCTTGTACCTTGTTTGGAGTAAGAGCCGGTGTCTAATTTGCAGCAGTGGGAACCATGCGCTGTTTTGGCTGCCTCCTGGCTGTCATTGCCTGGCAGAAGGAAAGGGAAAAGTTGTCAAACCGGTAGGCCTATCACACAGGAGGAAATCCACTGGGCCTACTGTCACTTTGCTTGCGTCGCCGCTACCAGTGTTGACGCAAACACGTCCCGTTGCACCGGCTGACATCCACAGCTTCCTGAAAAAGCAGTCCGCTCGCTTCAAGTTTACAATAGACAATTCCGAAGATCGAAAGCGAGACTTGGAGGTGTTGGCTACGGTGCAGACGACAGAATGTCTTCACGTTCTCGCCCTTTTTGGCCACCCAGCCTAGCTTTCGATGTCGTGACCCACCGTCACTTAGCTCATTAAGAGTGGTCCACGGGACTCGTACACATCGGAAAAGACAGAAAAAAGAAAATAATCCGGAAGATAGATTGAAATAAATTGAAACGTTTAACACGAAACGTCTGTCAACAAGGGCAATAAAAGCAGGTGCATGCCTAAGCTGTCAGCTAAAACTGACAGGCGTGCCTGACGGCGCGTCGCCCCATGCGAACTTCCGACGCCCGCAGTCTTGGTGGAGCTGCCTGCAGTTATTGACGTCTTGTGCTCCGAGATCGTTCTGCAGCAGCTGTCGAGCGTTTTTTTTTTTTTCTTTCCTCCTTTCCTCCTCCTCCTCCTCCTACTCTTCTTCTTCTTCTTCTTCAATTTTTCATTTAATTTCTGTTTTCATTTGGGGACGGCAGTTTGTCGTCAGCGCTCCGTGGCGTTCGTAAACGGCACCCAGAGCCCTTTCACGAGCCAGTACATCACGAACAGAACGAGCCAGTACATCACGTAGAGAACGAGCCAGTACACCACGAAGAGAACTAGCCAGTACATCACGGAGAGAATGAGCCAGTACATTACGAAGAGAACGAGCCAGTACATCACGAAGAGAATGAGCCAGTATATCACGAAGAGAACGAGCCAGTACACCACGAAGAGAACGAGCCAGTACATCATGAAGAAAACGAGCCAGTACATCACGAAGAGAACGAGCAAGTATATCAAGAAGAGAACGAACCAGTACATCACGAAGAGAACTAGCCAGTACATCGCGAAGAGAACGATCCAATACACCACGAAGAGAACGGGCCAGTACACCATGAAGAGAACGAGCCAGCACATCGCAAACAGAACGAGCCAGTGCATCACGAAGAGAACGAGCAAGTATATCATGAAGAGAACTATCCAGTACATCACGAAGAGAACTAGCCAATACATCACGAAGAGAATGAGCCAATAAGTCAGGAAGAGAACTAGCCAGTACATCACGAACAGAACTAGCCAGTACATCACGAAGAAGAACGAGCCAGTAAGTCAGGAAGAGAACGAACCAGTACATGTGAAAGAGAACGAACCCGTACCTCAGGAAGAGAACGAGCCAGCACACCGTGAAGTATGTTGATACAATGGGCAGAAGGGTGGGGACTGAAGTCACGGCGATCTACTGTGCAATGCTCTGTGAACAAAGGAGGACGTCATCCACCACAGTCGACCGTTGTCGACGAACAGTGGAACCGTTTCAAAGGCACCGTCGGGGGACTTCTGAGAGAGGGGGTGGAGCGCATATAGGCTTTTCCGAGCGCACAGATACCGTCTTAGACTGAAGGGAACAAAACCAAAATTTCATGTGCGGAGAGAAATTGAATTCAAGTATAATCAGTTTTAAAATAACTAGCCTTCTCAGATTCGAATCAAAAATTGATCTTGGAGGTTTGAAAGAAGTGAAAAAACAAAACAAAAAACAAACAAACAAAAACAAAAAAAAACAAAAAAGAAAAGAAAAGAAAAAACAAAACAAAACAAAAAAACAGACACACAAACAACAACAACAAAACAACAACAACATGATCCACAGTAAAAAGATCTCGATTGTAAGTACGGTTGCATTAGTATCTACAACCACACACTCACCCAGCAACGCACGCACAAGGGCACGCACACACGCACGCACGCACATTCAAAGTCTTCGAAATGACACAAACGATACATCTTCTTGAAAGCTGTCGCCTATGCCTCCACGAGTGTGTTGGTTAGTTATTTTGGCGTTGGTAAGTTAGTTACTCATAAACTCCCCGTAGTGCCGCTTGGAGGAGATTGACGTCTTGGGCTTCAAAGCATGCAACCTAGCACGAAACAGTTCCCTAGCCAGATAAAACGTCTCGCATATGCCTTGAGACAAAACAATACAAACTACACCCCAAAACAGAAAATAACAAAACAAACCCAAAAGAAACACACACACACACACACACACACACACACACACACACACACACACACACACACACACACACACCAAACCACAAAAGAAGAAGAAGAAGAAGAAGAAGAAGAAGAAGAAGAAGAAGAAGAAGAAGAAGAAATGAAGAAACAAAACATAAGCCTGTTTCCGGCAACTGTTTTGTACACGAGATAATTCTTAGCTGAATGGTATAATCAATGACTTTTTATGGTGGAATTTCGATAGTGTAGTGCTGTGGCGTCCAATTTGACTATAGGTGCTAAGGGTTTATCTCCACGAGTATGATACGAAAAATGTCACTTTGCAGTCTCTTTCGTATATAGCAGATATAAAGAAGTTAGATTTTGGACTATAACGGGAGTCAACCACATAGTGTCACCTCAGGACGATTCTCACATTCAAAATTCGTTTACACGTCAAAAACACAGCTCACCAAAACACAAGTTTGTCTAATTCACACTTACAACGTTAAAAACCAACCGTCCATTGTCTACCAATGCACAATAATACATGTTTTTGACAGACTGCGGACGAGGCAACAATTGGTAGGAGATGGAGATAAGACAGTGTGCATAGGTTAAACCTGGTAATGTCCTCTCAGTTAGCAGACTGATCCATGACTGTCCACAACAGTCACATGGACACTCAGGCACACGTGTTGGCTAGTACTCCGCTTGTGCGTCATTAGGCACGAGAGAGAGAGAGAGAGAGAGAGAGAGAGAGAGAGAGAGAGAGAGAGAGAGAGAGAGAGAGAGAGAGAGAGAGAGAGAGAGAGAGAGAGACCTTAACTGATGGATAAATGGGGATGAGCAGAGTAGGCTAATTCACAACCGTTGCGTGCACTTGACAAGAACAAACTGAACAACAAAAAACACACACACAAAAAACACAGACACACACAGACACACACACACACACACACAAAACAAACAAACAAACAAACAAAACCACAAAAACAACAACTACAAAACAAAAACAAACAAACAAAAACAACAACCCACCAACAACAATATATATCAAGAAGATAATGAAAAATGTCCAAGCTCACGCGAGCAGACACATACCCCGTACGCACACACACACACACACACACACACACACACACACACACACACACACACACACACACACACACACACACACACACACACACACACACACACACACACACACATGTATGCACACAGATACACAGGTACGCACACAGGCACGAACGCACAGACAGACAGACAGACAGACACAAACACACACACACACACACACACACACACACACAACACACACACAACACACACACCACACACACACACACACACACACAGTACGCACACACACACACAGACAGACACACACACACACACACACACACACACACACACACACACACACACACACACACACACACACAACACACATGTACGCACACAGATACACAGGTACGCACTCAGGCAGGAACGCACTGTACACACACACCACACACACACACACACACACACACACACACACACACACACACACACACACACACACACACACACACACACACGACCAAGAACACGTACACACACTAACAGATTCTTTGTTTGTGAATTTTTCGTTAGAGTACTGTCCCCGTCGCGTCCTCTAGACCCCCCACGTAGCCCACACGACGACGACTGCCGCAGGGCTGATGCTGATGACGTCACGTTGTCACAACGAGCTCATCACAAGGGAGACAATTCGACAAGGCCGCTCATCTGTTGCCCACCCTGTCACTACAAAGGAGACGGGCCCAGCAGTGTTGTGGCCGTTGGGTTAGGTCTTGAGTCACACGATACGTGACACTTGTTTCTGCTGCGAAGGCATCTCTCTTGTCATCTCACACATTGTAGAGATGCTACAGCAAGCGTGTATAGGGTTAATTCCACTAGTCTCTGACAAAGTCCAGTCCAGTTCCATTGATCAGGTCCAATCTACCCCAGTGCAGTCTACTCCAGTCCAGTCCATTCCTATCTAGGCCGGTCTACTTCAGTCCAGTACAATCCAGTTCAGTGAAGTCCGATCGAACGAAGTCACGGCATTTCAGGTCAATCGTATATCAGTATATTTTATGGTAACCAAACCCGAATATTTTTTGTTTGTTTTCTGGGCAACAACAAAATTATAAGAATCACTCGGTTTTCCGCACTTCCCCGGCATTTCAGGTCAATCGTATATCAGTATATTTTATGGTAACCAAACCCGAATATTTTTTGTTTGTTTTCTGGGCAACAACAAAATTATAAGAATCACTCGGTTTTCCGCACTTCCCCGTTTGTAGACCCACATTGCGTCTATTGCCTATTTCAGTAGACTACATTTTTGCTTCCTTGTGTAATAAAGTCACCACAGCACTTCATCCAGTCAGAATTTTACACTTGGTATTTGGCGCGAAAAACTCGAAGAGTGACCGGCCATATTTTTGTATCAAGCTATAGCATGGCAACGGGGAAAATTGGTTAGTTACGACAGCTGGTCGGATGAAAAGCTTGGGAGGAAAGAGGCGGTGTTTAGAGCTCAGTGCCGAAGTCTCTACTGTGTACTAACACACAGTCGTTTGATCGCCACAGGATATTATTTGCCACTCTCTTTGCTTTTTATTTTGTTTTTGCTTTTTCTGTGGTCGGAGCCTTCTATTCTCAGTTCATCCACTCCGAGTATGAGCGAAAATTTATAGCTCATCCAGTGATGAAGCTCTAGAACATCTGGTTCTGTGACGGTGCATGTACCAACGTGGAGTAGGTTTACGTGGAGTAGGTAAACCAAGGTGGAGTAGGTAAACCAATGTGGAGTAGGTAAACCAACGTGGAGTAGGTGGAGTAGGTAAACCAACGTGGAGTAGGTGGAGTAGGTAAACCAACGTGGAGTAGCTAAACCAAGGTGGAGCATGTAAACCAACCAAGGTGGAGCAGGTAAACCAAGGGGAAGTAGGTAAACCAACATGGAGTAGGTAAACCAAGATGGAGTAGGTAAACCAAGGTGGAGTGGGTAAACCAACCAAGGTGGAATAGGTAAACCAACGTGGAGTAGGTAACCGAACGTGGAGTAGGTAAACCAAGAGGCGTTGAAGGAAAGAAGCTGACTGACCATCCGCGATGCTGACTGGAGAGGAGTGAATGACGCACGTACGCAGGAGACCGCGGCCAAAAGCATGTCGGACCGGTGTTGCCGGCGCTTTGACACCGTGTAGCCTGTCGGCGTGGACAAGGCGACGCTACGCGGACCCAGGCTCTGTGGGTGCAGCTAGGCTTGCGAAGAACGCAGTGGGGCCATCGGATCAGAGCGACAGGAACACGGACAAGGCAGAGACGTGGCTTGCTGTGCTGTGTCCTTGTGTTTAAGATGTAGAGATTGTTTTCACGATTAATTACAGTCAGTGGAACCGGTCATGCTCCATTTGCACTGCGAAGGTGGCACGTAATTCACGTCAGTAGGTGGTTGGGAGACACAGCGCTGGTTGGGGTAGGGAGGGGGGGGGGGGGGGGGGGGAATAGGAACTGACTCGAACTGGAACACTTAAATACTCAAAGATAAAACTGGGATCACTGGTAAAACTGGGATCATGTATCCGAAGATAGACAGTAAGCAAGGACTCTAGCCTTTATGTAAGGAATAAAGAAACACACACACACACACACACACACACACACACACACACACACACACACACACACACACACACACACACACACACACACACACACACACATAACACGCACGCACGCACGCACACACACACACACCATAGCACGCACGCACTCACGCACACACGCACGCACGCACGCACGTACGCACGCACGCACGCACACACACACATATACACACACACGGATACACACACACGGAACACACACACACACACACACACACACACACACACACACACACACACACACACACACACACACATGCACACACACCACACACACACACACACACACACACACACACACACACACACACACACACACACACACACACACACACGCACACACGCAAGAGGTTTTCTGTACACAGTCCCCATACAAAAGTGTCTGATTCCCAATAATGATCATTGCGGTGTGTACCTTCTACAAAGGAGTGTGCCGGGAAAGACCGCTGTAACAGTAGTCACACTTGACCTGAATGGGGGCCGACGCGATGCCAGAGAACTGCTAAGTCATCACGGCCAAAACAAAACAGCCACTTCACGCTTAGCTGTAGGTTTTTTCCCCTACAAGCCCCCCCCCCCCCCTTTCCCACCCACACAACCGTCTGCCCTTCCCCCCCCCCCCCCCCCCCCCCCCCCCCCAACGACGTTTGCATACTTTTCCTAATGAGTTACTGAGGAAACGAAGGAGTTCAATTTGTTAAAAACTAATGAGAGGACGGGATGGAAGTGAGGTGGGGTGGGGGTGTGGGGTGTGGGGTGCGGGGGGTGGGGGGGTCTCAGTATGCTGACGTAAAACGAAACAAACGAAAGGAAACGTGACAGATCAAACGCACATTGTCGCACAGGTAATGAAATATCGCCTTACCAGTCAACAGGCCCAGCGCCGTTCAATCCGCTTGCCCTTAGGCCAGTGTAGAAAATACAACTCAGACTCCGAGCACCGGTTTACCGCATCCTTCCTTCAACCACTGCTGTATTCAGTTACGCCTTAGGGTCCAGAAAAATGTCAGCTAACGAGCATTTTTTTTTTTTTTTTGTTGGTGCTCAAACAGTAGTAGGTTTGTTACAAACAACTCAGATAAAACAAGGCGTGTCATTTATAGCCGCCAAAAAAGTTTACACCAGCACAAATAAAACCACAATCGTTTGAATCGAGAGGGAACTCTCTTTTTTACCCGGGGTGGATGCGTCTCGTGTTTACGTGTGTGCTTTGGCGCTAGGTTGCTTCTACAGTCATATTAGTACCCGAACCTTTCGCAGGGCGCTGACGGCGTCAGTGGACAGCTGCGCGGAGATAAAGAGTGCCCTTCAGTGGCGTAACCAAATCTGGCAGAGTTTGGAGGAAGGTGCCGGAAAGCGATGCTCGGAGTGTGAATGCAGCTATCAGGGACTTAGTCTGTCAGTATCGCACTGAATTGTCAGTATCGCACTGAACTAACTGTCAGTATCGCACTGACTTGTCAGTATCGCACTGGACTGTCAGTATCGCACTGACTTGTCAGTATCTCACTGGACTGTCAGTATCGCACTGACTTGTCAGTATCGCACTGAACTGTCAGTATCGCTCTGAACTAACTGTCAGTATCGCACTGAATTGTCGGTATCGCATTGAACTGTCAGTATCGCTCTGAACTAACTGTCAGTATCGCACTGAATTGTCGGTATCGCACTGAACTAACTGTCAGTATCGCTCTGAACTGTCAGTATCGCACTGAACTGTCAGTATCGCATTGAACTGTCAGTATCGCATTGAACTGTCAGTATCGCTCTGAACTGTCAGTATCGCACTGAACTGTCAGTATCGCTCTGAACTGTCAGTATCGCACTGAACCGTGAGTATCGCATTGAACTGTCAGTATCGCTCTGAACTGTCAGTATCGCATTGAACTGTCAGTATCGCTCTGAACTGTCAGTATCGCACTGAACCGTGAGTATCGCATTGAACTGTCAGTATCGCTCTGAACTGTCAGTATCGCTCTGAACTGTCAGTATCGCACTGAACTGTCAGTATCGCTCTGAACTGTCAGTATCGCTCTGATTCAGTATCACTGAACTGTAGTATCGCATTGAACTGTCAGTATCGCTCTGAACTGTCAGTATCGCACTGAACTGTCAGTATCGCTCTGAACTGTCAGTATCGCATTGAACTGTCAGTATCGCTCTGAACTAACTGTCAGTATCGCTCTGAACTAACTGTCAGTATCGCTCTGAATTGTCAGTATCGCACTGAACTGTCAGTATCGCTCTGAACTAACTGTCAGTATCGCTCTGAACTGTCAGTATCGCTCTGAACTGTCAGTATCGCACTGAACTGTCAGTATCGCTCTGAACTAACTGTCAGTATCGCTCTGAATTGTCAGTATCGCACTGAACTGTCACTATCGCACTGAGTTGTTAGTGTCGCTCTGAATTCAGTATGAACTAAATGTAACTGTAAAATTAATATGAACACTGTATCTTCACAACTGGTTGATACGATTAATCATAGAGACAGTATACTTTCTTTTATATGGTTTCTAAATAGCTATCACGAAGAAATTGGTGAGCTGTTGTTGCGGCTGCTGTAGCATTAAGCAGGTACACGCTAAAACATCACATACGCTAGTGAGAGATTATTCCATGATCGTAAGAAAGAAAAAAAAGGAAAAAAAGAAAAAAAGAAAAAAGAGAAAAAAAGAAGAAGACAAAAAAAAACACCCATCAAAATCGAGGATCTGAGGCATTCCGGAGAAAATCGATCCCTGTGAGAGTCAGCAGCTAATATTCTTCCTGTCAGGACGAGAACAATTAAGAAACACGCACACAAAAGACTTCGAACACTTGCCAGCGAAGTAATCTCGGTAGTTTTTTTGACGCAGAAACGACGAGAGAGAGAGAGAGAGAGAGAGAGGAGAGAGAGAGGGTCGAGGGAGCAGAGAGGGAGTAAGAGGAAGGTAGGGAGTGTGTGTGTGTGTGTGTGTGTGTGTGTGTGGGAGTGATTGAGTGGGAAGTAGGGGGAGAGGTGAGAGAGAGTAAGAGAGAGGGAGGAAGGGAGGAAGAGGGAAGTAGAGAGAGAGAGAGAGAGAGAGAGAGAGAGAGAGAGAGAGAGAGAGAGAGAGAGAGAGAGAGAGAGAGAGAGAGAGAGAGAGAGAGAGAGAGAGAGAGAGCAAAACAAGAAAAAACAGCCATACATCAGCTGGATAGTTAATGTGCAAAGAGCAGCGTTTTGACTCCAAGGGCGCATTCAGCCATTGTAAATTTAAAGCCACTTGTATTTCTATGCCGCACAGTTATTTTTCTGTCCCCTGTTTCCAGATGAACATTACATTGCTGAGCCAGCACCTTGTGGGCTAACGCCTCTTAGCTTGACTCTTTCTTTTTTCCTTTGAGGCGCCCAACAGTAGCCAGCAATACTAAAATGTCACTGCACCGAACAGTAGCCAGCAATACTAAAATGTCAATGCACCGAACAGTAGCCAGCAATACTAAAATGTCAATGCACCGAACAGTAGCCAGCAATACTAAAATGTCAATGCACCGAAAAGTAGCCAGCAATACTAAAATGTCAATGCACCGAACAGTAGCCAGCAATTCTAAAATGTCAATGCACCGAACAGTAGCCAGCAATACTAAAATGTCACTGTCACTGAACAGTAGCCAGCAATACTAAAATGTCACTGTCACTGAACAGTAGCCAGCAATACTAAAATGTCACTGTCACTGAACAGTGGCCAGCAATATTAAAATGTCAATCTGAGAAAATATACAGTGTTTTATTGTCTGTTTCTTGGTTTTCTTTTCTTTGCTTTCGTTTTCCCCCCTTCTTTACATCGTACCCAGTGGACCATCGAACCTGCAGCCCTATATGCATGGTGATCATCACAACAACAGCAACACAAACAACAGCATCGTCAAGAGAGACTGTCCGCCCCATCAGGACAAAGACGATGGTAACACACGCACAGTACAGACTGTAGTCACCCACCCTTCTCCTCGTTTGTGGTTCAGACTACAGTCACCCACCCTCATCGTCCCTTGTGGTACAGTCACCCACTTTCATCCTCCTTTGTGGTACAGTCACCCAAGCCTCATCCTCCTTTGTGGTACAGTCACCCAGCCTCATCCTCCTTTGTGGTACAGTCACCCAGCCTCATCCTCCTTTGTGGTACAGTTGCACACCCTCATCCTCCTTTGTGGTACAGTCACCCAGCCTCACCCTCCTTTGTGGTAGTCACCCACCCTCATCCTCCTTTGTGGTACAGTTGCACACCCTCATCTCCCGGGTTTTGTGGTACAGTCACCCACCCTCATCCTTCTTTGTGGTAGTCACCCACCCTCATCCTCCTTTGTGGTACAGTCACCCACCCTCATCTTCCTGGTTTTGTGGTACAGTCACCCACCCTCATCCTTCTTTGTGGTACAGTCACCCACCCTCATCCTCCTTTGTGGTAGTCACCCACCCTCATCCTCCTTTGTGGTACAGTCACCCACCCTCATCCTTCTTTGTGGTACAGTCACCCACCCTCGTCCTCCTTTGTGGTACAGTCACCCACCCTTATCCTCCTTTGTGGTACAGTCACCCATTCTCATCCGCCTTTGTGGTACAGTCACCCACCCTCATCCGCCTTTGTGGTACAATCACCAACCCTTATCCGCCTTTGTGGTATAGTCACCCACCCTCATCCTCCTTTGTGGTACTGTCACCCACCCTCATTCTCCTTTGTGGTACAGTCACCCACCCTCATTCTCCTTTGTGGACCTCGTTTGCGTCTGTGGCTGATAAAGTTAATGATCAGTTTCGAAAAATGATCGATACAATCAGAGACACTTTCTACTGTATAGATATACAATCGCGCAAGTGTTTTCCTTTGGAGTGGAGCCGTGTCAGGATCAACGGTCTGCGGACACTGTGCAGACCAAAATCCTGTCCGCAGATCTGTCTCAGCAAACTCTACAGGTAAAGTAACTTCTTGATTGGCAAGTCATGTCACCTCATCTTTTATGCATGTCGGCAGACATTTTTTAAATTTTATTTAGTCTTCCTCTTGAGAGGAAGAATTGAGCTCGTTTTGTTACGGAATTTATGGCATTTTGCTGTGTCTGTGAATAGGTCGCTGTTTTTTTGAGAATTCTTTTAATCTCATCCACGGAAATAGATCAGGTTAACGAATTTCTTGAGTTCATATTGCCGATGCAAAGCTTTAAAACTTTCCCGTCCATTCTCCACGTGACCTTCAGTCGCGCTCGGTCATAAGTTTGGAATCCATGCTGTTTATACAAAGTTAAGAAATAATTCAGTTCACGGACACTGCCTACGTGACGGCACGAACAAAAAGAATGTGCACAGCTTAACGTTCTTACTTCTACATCTGTGACATTTCCTCTCACATCGTGCGACTAGTCACAGTGAGTCATGTCAGACAGTGGGGGCTCAGCCGCGGCGGGTACTCGCATCTTCCGTGTTCCTGCGGTGGGCAGAAGGACCGTGGGGGAGAGATCCTTTCAATACACTGGACCTGTGCTCTGGAACTCACTACATCTCTCTGTCAGGCATTCGTCTTCACTCTCTTCTTTTAAGTCAAAACTGAAAACCCATCTCTTCTTTCCATACTGATCTGTTTTTGTTTTTGTTTTGTTGTTGTACCAATCCATCACCAGTAATGCATGTATTTGAAGTGTGCGTGAGTGAGTGAGTGTGTGTGTGTGTGTGTGTGTGTGTGTGTGTGTGTGTGTGTGTGTGTGTGTGTGTGTGTGTGTGTGTGTGTGTGTGTGTGTGTGTGATATGAAATGAGTGTATCCTTATGTCTTTGTAAGCGCTCTGAGCTCTTACGAGATGGAGCGACATAAACAATGTGTTATTATTATTATCATTATTATTGAACGACAGACAAGGTGCCCGCTGTCAATGAACAATCGCCACGGGAGGCGAGCAAGTTTCCGTGCAGCTGACCAGCCAGGTGTGTGGGGGCGAATGGCGCCTTCTGCTCGCCCTTACCGAGCACAGCTGGCGTCCACTTGATTGCTTGCAATTAAATTACCTCCCCTGTCACGTTGCTCTGCGTGTGTGTGTGTGTGTGTGTGTGTGTGTGTGTGTGTGTGTGTGTGTGTGTGTGTGTGTGTGTGTGGTGTGTGTGTGTGTGTGTGTGTGTGTGTGTGTGTGTGTGTGTGTGTGTGTGTGTGTGTGTGTGTGTGAGTGTCCTTGAGGAAATAAACTTTAAGTGGGCAAATTTGTTGTGTGTGTGTGCGTGCGTGCGTGCGTGCGAGCGTGCGTGTGTGCGCGCATGCGTGCATATGTGCGTGTGTGTGTGTGTGTGTGGGGGGGGGGGGGGGGGGGGTGCGCGTGTGTGTGCGTGTGTGCGCGCACGCGTATGAGTGTCCTTGAGGAAATAAACTTCAAATGGGAAATTTGATTATCACTGCTATGTTCCTCTATGTTCCTGTAATACAAGATCAGCGCAGTTTGTTTGAAACTAGAAGCCACGGCTCACTCTTCATTGACGGGTATTTTCCGATTGAGCCTTATGGATTTAACTCTGAAATGACGAGAATGTCCTGAGTTTTGAACTTCATCTTTCACTGACGGGAATTTTCTGTCTAGTGGACTTCTCTCTTCACTGACGAGAGTTTTCTCTCTTGTGGACTTCTCTCTTCACTGACGAGAGTTTTCTGTCTAGTGGACGTCAGCCTTCACTGACGAGAGTTTCCTGTCTAATGGACGTCAGCCTTCACTGACGAGAATTTTCTGTCTAGTGGAGTTCAGCCTTCATTAACAGGAAGTTTCTGTCTTGTGGGCTTCTGTCTTCACTGACGAGAGTATTCTGTCTAGTGGACTTCTCTCTTCACTGACGAGAGTTTTCTGTCTATTGGAGTTCAGCCTTCTCTGACGAGTGTTTTGTCTTTATGGACTTCTCTCTTCACTGACGAGAGTTTTCTGTCTATTGGAGTTCAGCCTTCTCTGACGAGTGTTTGTCTTTGTGGACTTCTCTCTTCACTGACGAGAGTTTTCTGTCTATTGGAGTTCAGCCTTCTCTGACGAGTGTTTTGTCTTTGTGGACTTCTCTCTTCACTGACGAGAGTTTTCTGTCTATTGGAGTTCAGCCTTCTCTGACGAGTGTTTTGTCTTTGTGGACTTCTCTCTTCACTGACGAGAGTTTCCTGTCTAATGGACGTCAGCCTTCACTGACGAGAATTTTCTGTCAAGTGGAGTTCAGCCTTCATTAACAGGAAGTTTCTGTCTTGTGGACATCTTTCTTCACTGGCGAGAGTTTTCTGTCTAGTGGACTTCTCTCTTCACTGACGAGAGTTTTCTGTCTAGTGGACTTCTCTCTTCACTGACAAGAGTTTTCTGTCTAGTGGACTTCTCTCTTCACTGACGAGAGTTTTCTGTCTAGTGGACTTCAGTCTTCTCTGACGAGAGTTTTCTGTCTAGTGGACCTCAGCCTTCACTGACTGTAGTGTAATGTATTAATATGTTCGTGGGACATTTAACATGCTTAAGCCTCGGTCCGAGTTATTGGTGAACTGACCAGTGAGAGGGGACTTGCAAAACGGCTGCCTAACGAGAAACATCAACAAACATCGCTTATAAACTTGAGTCCGGTTTACCTTGTGTTCCACAACATTACACTGACGAGTTTTCTGTCTAGTGGACTTCTGTCTTCACTGACGGGAGTTTTCTGTCTAGGGGACGTCATCCTTCACTGACGAGAATGTTTTGTTTAGTGGACTTCAGCCTTCACTGACAGGAATTTTCTGTCTTGCGGACTTCTCTCTTCTCTGACGAGAGTTTTTCCTTTCTAGTGGACTTCTGTTTTCACTGACGAGAGTTTTCTGTCTAGTGGACGTCAGTCTTCACTGACGAGAGTTTTCTGTCTAGTGGACGTCAGTCGTCACTGACGAGAGTTTTCTGTCTAGTGGACGTCAGTCTTCACTGACGAGAGTTTTCTGTCTAGTGGACGTCAGTCTTCACTGACGAGAGTTTTCTGTCTAGTGGACGTCAGTCTTCACTGACGAGAGTTTTCTGTCTAGTGGACGTCAGTCTTCACTGACGAGAATTTTCTGTCTAGTGGTTCCTGAGGTTCGTGCATCTCCAGCAGGCACTGCCACCTTTAAAAGCCAGCGTAGGCAACACTTCAAAAAGTTCCTGGGCACAAGGTCGTGGCACACGTTTTGTCCAAGTGAAGAGTTTTTACCCTTCCAGATTTTCTTACAGTTTTTTGAGACGTGGAATATAGGAATTGGTAGCTATGACTTATACAACCTTTTTGGACGTCGGTTATAGAGGTGTAATTTTTATGCGGGTACAGTCAGTCGGAATTTAAAAAAATATATAAAAAAATCATAAAAGAAAGAAGGAAAGAAAGGAAGAAAGAAAGCTATCGATCTACGACAAAATGTCGCTCTGTCAGCAATAACATTACACCAAACTCGTCATTAGGTATACATTTATGTACATTATATGTTTAGACCGACATTGAAAGTTTAAAAAAAAAGTCTTAAAATTAGGTCGATGTCATCTAACAAAAAGGAAACAAACAAACAACAACAACAACAGAAAATAGTATACGTTCGTGGCGCAGGTGTGAAACCAGCACGAGACAAAGTGAGAAGGGAGGCAGGAGACTGCAGCACGCAACCAGACGTTAACGAGCACAGCACTGCAGGACACGTCAGAGGCAGCTAAAGACCCGGGAGATTTACGACGTATGGCGTCCAGCGTCAAAAGACATAAACTGTCACTATATGCACACCATTGCTATTATCTGCCCCTCATTAATAATGATGTTGAGATGATTATTAGTAATGTGTTTTCGACTCACACAATTAAAAGAATACTTGCGTCAGAAGCATATAATTAGTAATAATCTATTACTATTTCCATACAGTGAATAGGACTACTTAATTAGTAATTATGTCTTTTGATATACGGTTTACTTGCGTCAAAAGCACGTGAGTGTAATTATGTCCACATAATTATCACAGAGAGAGAGAGAGAGAGAGAGAGAGAGAGAGAGAGAGAGAGAGAGAGAGAGAGAGAGAGAGAGAGAGAGAGAGAGAGAGAAAGGGAGGAGGAAAAGAAGAAGGAGAGGAAAAAAAAGAAGAGGAGAGAGAGAGAGAGAGAGAGAGAGAGGAGAGAGAGAGGAGAGAGAGAGAGAGAGAGAGAGAGAGAGAGAGAGAGACTCAGAACTCAGAACTTTATTACTCAAGATTAAGATTTTAGGCAGTTGCCTATTCTTACAATCTGTCCCTGCTAATCTACATGCCAATAGGCTACACATAAAACAGTAGTAACAACATTGACTACTGGAGTAATGATGAAAAAGATGATAGTGTCGGGTTGGGAGGAAGAGAGAGAGAGAACAAAAACAACAACAACAACAACAACAAAACAACAACAACAACAACAACAACAACAAAACAACAACAACAACAACAACAACAACAACAACAACAAAAGAAGAAGAAGAAGAAGAAGAAGAAGAAGAAGAAGAAGAAGAAGAAGAGAGATGATAATTTTAAAATCAGAGTCAAAACCCGACGAAAGGAAAAAAACTAAAACTAAAAATAAAATTATGATGATGATAAAAATATGGTTCAGATACACGATGAACAACGAAGTATTCAAATGACAATATTGCATAGAGATATATACATATACACAAAAACACTGCTCAGACAAGCACTGTGATTACAAATAATGGAAGCAAGAACAGTAAGCGTAGGCCTGTATCAGACACACAATAAGCGAGAAGAGGCAGCAACAATGTGAACCGTTCATATAACAATAGCGTGTACAGAGAGAGAGAGAGAGAGAGAGAGAGAGAGAGAGAGAGAGAGAGAGAGAGAGAGAGAGAGAGAGAGAGAGAGAGAGAGAGAGAGAGAGAGAGAGAGAGAGAGAGAGAGGGTGGTGGTGGGGGGCGGGGTATGACGCGCATACAGTCTCCACGCTTAGGTCGCTAGAATGATGATTTGGCAGTATCCACTTTTAGCCCCGTCGGTTCGCTATCCTCAAATGGTTTGAGGATGCGTGTGTGCGTGTGTAGCACTGGCATAGTATGGAATGAACTGATATGTGGATATGCCAAAGGTGCATACTTCAAGTTCATTCCGTCCACACACACACACACACACACACACACACACACACACGCACGCACGCACGCACGCACGCACGCACGCACGCACGCACGCACACGCACGCACGCACGCACGCACACACACACACACACACACACACACACACACACACACGACGCACGCACGCACGCACGCACGCACGCACGCACCCCCCCCCCCCCCCCACACACACACATTCTCATACCATTTGAGGACCGCGAACCGACGGGGCTAAAAGTGGACATTGCCAATGATTTTTTTAAAATAAAAATGATAAAATGAAAAATAAGTTTGTAACAAGCACCAGCAAAGTTCAAGTGTCAAAGCAAAAGGCAGAAAAGGTTCTGTAGGGTTCAGCCGGTGAAACGGCTGTGTGACGTGACCAGGGATTTTAATACAGAATTCTGGTGACTCAGACAGAAAAGAAAAAGAAAAAGATGGAATACATAAGATGCGAGGCGGACAGGTCTGAGGGAGTGAAGTTCTTACAGCCATAATTCAGTGTGGCAGCCGACTTCACACGGTGCGGCTTATTATGAGATGCAGACGACCTTTTCCGTCCGACAAGGAAGCACCGAAAGCCATCCCATTCTGTGTCTGATCGCGCGTTTGGGGAGAGAAAGGACAAAGCTGCTCACGACGGGAAGATGGGTGGTGGAAGTCAATCAACAACGACGCCTCCGACCACGGGCGGAGAGACCAGGGCCTCCAGTCCTAGAGAAGTTCCAGGGAAACATTCCCATTCGGGCCACCCCCGTACTGATTAAGAACCACAGGGGACGCCACTCTCGACATTCTCCGCACTTTAGGGATGCAAATGAAGGGGACACGGGCTATACATGGGCGTGATGTGCTCCAACCGAATGCCATATGCTCCGGTCCCGGGGGGTTTGCCTGTCGGGTTTAGCTCCTAGAGTGTTTGCGTGACGTCCAAAAAGCTAGGTCAGAGCCTGC
>JABMCL010000889.1:180000-190000 GCA_018857735.1 Alviniconcha marisindica | reverse complement strand
GACATTAAAATGGCGGAACAAAATGGCAGCCGCGTACTGGCCCTACATCTAGAGATCAAGGGTCATAGGGTCAGGTGGGTCCAGGCCAGTTGGCCACTTTACCATTGGCCACATTTCCGTTGCCCACTTTACCATTGGCTATGTTACCTTTGCCCGCTTTACCTTTGACCACATTACCTTTGGCCACATTACCTTTTGACCATATTACCTTTGGCCACATTACCTTTACCCACTTTACCTTTACCCACTTTACCTTTGGCCACCTTACCTTTGCTCACTTTACCGTTGCCCACATTATCTTTGCCCGTTTTACCGTTGCCCACATTACCTTTAGCTGTCTGGTGGGTAACTGTCCGGTGGGTAGCTGTCCCGTAGGCTTGACTTTCTTGTCCTGTGGGTAGCTGTCCGGTGGGTAACTGTCCTGTGGGTAACTGTCCTGTGGGTAGCTGTCCGGTGGGTAACTGTCCGGTAGGTAGCTGTCCCGTAGGCTTGACTTTCTTGTCCTGTGGGTAGCTGTCCGGTGGGTAACTGTCCTGTGGGTAACTGTCCTGTGGGTAGCTGTCCGGCGGTAACTGTCAGGTGGGTAGATGTCCGGTGGTAAATGTCCTGTGGGTAGCTGTCCGGTGGTACCTGTCCTGTGGGTAGCTGTCCGGTGGTAACTGTCCTGTGGGTAGCTGTGCGGTGGTAACTGTCCTGTGGGGAGCTGTGCGGTGGTAACTGTCCTGTGGGTAGCTGTCCGGTGGTAACTGTCCTGTGGGTAGCTGTCCGGTGGTAACTGTCCGCGCCCCTGGTCAGGTAGAGGTTAGCAGAGACGCCAAGCATTGGTGTACGGCATGGCAGGTGCCGGAAAGCGAGGCTCAGAGTGTGAAGCCAGGTGAAGCTAGGAGCCAGGTGTGTTGACCGGGCTGTACTTGTAACCAAAGGTTACAATAACCAGTGCCAGTCAGCAGCAGTCGTCACAATACCCCCCTCCCCCCTCCCCTCCACCCCCCCCCCCCACCACCCCGCCCCCCTTAAAGCGTTGCTTTTACGAATGCTGCAGCCTTATTTCCACACAGAACTAAGACCGAAAGGCAAAACAAATAGTAACAACAGAATAGAAAAACTAGCCTAGCGGCCTGTCTAAACTCAAGCGAGCGAACTTCCACGAGAGGTATCCACAAATCACAAACAAACAGGGAAAGTAGGAAGAGGAGCGGAAGACAAGCATAATGAAAATTATGTTCAGATGGCTTCAAGTACGAGTTCTAAACGATCCAGCGTGCCCCCCCACCCCCCCTTCAACTTCATTCCCCCCCCCCCTTCAACTTCCACCCCCCCTTCAACTTCCACCCCCCCCTCAACCACCACCCCTTTCTACTTTCACCCCCCCCCCCTACAACTTTTACCCCTCCTTCAACTTTCATTCCCCCCCCCTTTCAACTTTGCCCCCCCTCCTTCAACTTTCATTCCCCCCTTCAACTTTTACTGCCCCTCCCCCCCTCTTCAACTTTCACCCTCCCCCCTTCAACTCAGCTTTCATCACCCCCCCCCCCTCCCCCTTCTTTTACCCCCCCCCCCCATCAACTTCAATTTTCATTCTCCCTCTTCAATTTTCACCCACCCCCCCCCCCCTTGAACTATCCCACCCCTAACTTTCATACCCGCTTCAACTTTCGTTTCCCCCTTCAACTTTTACCCCCCCCCCCCCCCCTCTTCAACTTTCACCCTCCCCCCTTCAACTTCAGCTTTCATCACCCCCCCCCTTCAACTTTTACCCCCCCCCCATCAACTTCAATTTTCATTCCCCTCTTCAATTTTCACCCCCTCCCCTTGAACATCCCACCCCTAACTTTCATACCCGCTTCAACTTTCGTTTCCCCCTTCAACTTTCACCCCCCCCCCCCCCCCCCGTTCAACCCTTTCACCCCCCCCTCCCCGTTCAACTTCCACCCCCCCCCAATCCCCCATGTCCCTACCCACCTGTCTCCTCCGGCCCCCAGTCACCGACTCCTACCCCAGGTCCATGCTGGCGTTTGGAGGGCGGACTTGCAGCCGTTGTGATCGAACACTGACAGTTTCCTCCTTGGGCTTTACGTACAGTGATCGCGTCACAGCACCGCCCGCATGAACACATCTGATTCGCGGACAAGCGGGTTTGTTCCACTTGTGTCAAAACACTTCAACTTGGCTCCGGTGTCTCTGAGTTGTGGTTGCGCAATTCAAGGAGAGGGATTGGGAGGGGAAAAAAAGAAAAAGAAAGAAAGGTGTGTGTATGTATGCGTGTGTGTGTGTGTGTGTGTGTGTGTGTGTGTGTGTGTGTGTGTGTGTGTGTGTGTGGTGTGCGTGATGGTTGTGCGTGTGTGGGTGTGTGTGTGGTGTGTTGTGTGTGTGTGTGGTGCTGTGCGTAGGTTGTGTGGTGTGTGGTGTGTGAAGAGAGAGATGAGAGAGAGAGAGAAGAGAGAGAGAGAGAGAGAGAGAGAGAAGAGAGAGAGAGAGAGAGAGAGTGTTGTGGTGTGTGTAGAGAGAGAGAGAGAGAGAGAGAGAGAGAGAGAGAGAGAGAGAGAGAGAGAGAGAGAGAGAGAGAGAGAGAGAGAGAGAAGTGTTTTGTTGTGTTTGTGGTGTGTGTGTGTGTGTGTGTGTGTGTGTGTGTGTGTGTGTGTTTTCCCTCTTCCCCCCCCCCCCCCCCCCTTACTCTCTTGGTCAGCTCTTCCTCTCTCTCTCTCTCCCTCCCTTCTGTCTGCTACATAGCTGCTTCAACAATGTTTTGTTATTATTCTGTCTGTCGCATACTTGACCCTGTTTAACCAGTGTTATCTAGTTGAGAATAAATCACCACGTGCCACTGTTTGAAAGACTGTGTACACATGCAAACACTTTAGAGATCATTCTTTGTTTTTAGTCTTTGCCGGATCTACACCGACGAACAAGGGCTATCTCCGAAATCGACCTATATATCACAGATCACTTGGTCTACTGTTGGACAGGTTTGTTGACAGTGTGGTCGGTACGTTCAAATGGGTGCAACTCGATGGTGTATAGCCGCCAACGGCTTTGTCACATAAGTAGCTTGCTAAGGTGTCAAGCATATTTTCTCTTGCAGTGAAAGTTAAGTGTCCTTAAATGGCAACACATGTCCAGGACAGCTGCACTTAACTTCTGCGACGCCGTGACAGCTTATAAACACTGGGCCTTACGGCTGTGTGTGTGTGTGTGTGTGTGTGTGTGTGTGTGTGTGTGTGTGTGTGTGTGTGTGTGTGTGTGTGTGTGTGTGTGTGTGTGTGTGTGTGTGTGTGTGTGTGTGTGTGTGTGTGTGTGTGTGTGTGTTGATTTGTTTTTCGTTAAAAACAAAAACAAAACATTCGTTTCTCATCTCATTGTTGATCATTTTTAACCGTTTAACTGCTGTTTAAGTGTCGTTTTGTAGCTTGACAAATGGGATTACCCCGAAACTTTGCAGACTGTGTGTCTGTGTCATAATAAATTTTCATTTTTGTGTTTCTTTTTGGCCAAGCCATCACTATGGGCAGAAACATGCATCCATCTTTACAGTACATCTCTCGCTCACACACTCACACTTGTGTGCATCATTCCTGGGCCTCACATAGCCGGACTATATTTTCTTAAAAGCAGATAGGACAGAACATGACGTACGTATTACACCTGTCATCTCTGAATGCCAAGTGTGACCATGCAAGACGGATTTCAGTGTCAGGTGTAACCATGCAGGTATGCGCTTAGAACAGTCTCTCCGGACAAGATTCTGCGCTACATAAAGACTTATTATTATTTCAGTGTCAGGTGTGACCATGCAGGTATTTCAGTGACAAGTGTGACCATGCAAGTGTGACCTTTACAAACATTCATGACAGTAAGTGAAACACGCACACATGTATTCAAAGCCTCAACCCATGTCATAGCAACGCTCAATACTGATGTCTTTATCTGATAGTCCTCATGAGAAGAATTCGTAAAGATATCCACATCGCCTCCCCCGACAAACAGCATCATTAGCATCAAAAACAACAACAACGACGACAACAACAAACAAACAAAATGAAACGCCAGCCACAACAGAGCCGAGCCACCCAGCTGGAGCTGCTCCCACATCTTGGTGCAGTTACTATCCATGCAGAAGGTTGCCTTGTCGATGTCTTTCCGCTGCCGTGGGTCCTTTGACGTGTGCAAACCAGTAACCGACAAGGGACCTCGGTGTTTTGTTTGATCTGAACGATTTAGAATCATGCAAACATCTATGCATATTATATCTATACAGACATGCATACCACGCCAAAGTGCGCCCTTGAAATAGTTAAAACTGCACTTTGAAACATCCACAAAATGCCTCTTAAGCATAATGACGAGTTTAGCAGTTTCAATGCCGCCAAAAATAACACTCAAAGGCCTGGGAGAGAGCTCACACAGTTATATTCAAAGCCGACATTCACAGCACACCCAAACGCCCTAAGGCCGGTTTAATTCTACGCTTTTGCAATAACATTATCATTAAATAGCTCCCTTAAGAATCTCTTTGTCGACTTGTTGAGTTACACCCACACCGACCGACGAGCTGGTAGTTCACACTGCATTTGCAACCCGCCGACCGCAGTACTTCACAGTTTACATCGTTTCAACACACCCAGACCGCGGCTTTTGGATACAGATTCCCTTTATTTCCGATCTGAAATTGCCCCGCAGAAATGGGCTCATTACATTACATTAACATTTTCGGCAAAGAATACGCCCTGTCAAAATACCTGTTAAGCAGACAAGTCAACCGCATCCGTTTAAAAAATCGTTCTTTCAATAGCGCAACAACAACAAAGAAAAAACAGGAGAGAAAGAAAGGAAGGAAGGAAGGAAGGAAGAAGGAAGAAGAAGAAGAAGAAGGAGAAATAAAGAAGGTAGGCCGGAGTTTGTGTAGTATCAACAAACAAGGGAGATAACGCGCTCAATTCAACTGACGTATGTAATAAAGGGGACAAGTTAGCAGAAATCCCAGTAAACTAAAATTGTACATTAATCGGCATGCAACTAATACAGGATAGGAAAAAATTACCGCCAAAGCTAATATCTTCAGTACGTTTCTCGATATGTTGATTATATTTGATAATGTATGCTGCATTTTCAAGTGACTGATGTTGAGGATAGGGCCATCGTTTGGACAAGCCCGCCTATTTGTATACGATGATGATGGATGTTGATTTATACAGCACTCCAAACATCCACGGCAAAGCCATGCGCGTGGCTCATACGGGGGCAGACTCTTTGATAAATAAATAAAAAAATCTTTCTTTTTTCTCCATGATCTTCTTCGCCTTTTACTTAACGGTCTTTTACGCCTAATTATGAAACCTGAACTGGTGATTGTAACTCTGCATTAAATTTTTTAAATGTTTTGTGTTGCTTTTTTTTGTCCAGCTTATTATTATGCACATTACGCGTTTTCGGAATATTAAATGTTTTGTGTTGCTTTTTTTTGTCCACACATTACGCGTTTTCGGAATATTAATGTTCGTCGTTTTACGTTCACATGTGAAAACCTGTTAGTGTAAATATATGTATAATTATCAATGCTTTTATCACAGTGCCTCATTCCTTATACAGGCTGTTTTTATTTTACAAGCGGCAATAAAGACATACTGACTGACTGATTGAGGCACACAGATGTTTTGTTTAAGTAGAGCAAAGCCGGGTTAGCAGACAGCAGCGTGCTAGTGACAGCCACGGCTATCCCAATGTGGGTCAGAAAAAGTAGGTAACGGTGAAAAACTCAAACGGTCAGAACTCGGAAGTAGGCCTTGCTTTACTTTTGACTGACATCTCTCTCTTAGAACACACACACACACACACACACACACACTCACACACACACACACACACACACACACACACACACACCACACACACACCACACACACACCCCACACACACACACACACACACACACACACACACACACACACACACACACACGCACACACACACACACACACACACACACACACACACACACACACACACGCCCCACAACACACACACACACACACACACACACACACACACACACACACACACACACACACTCACACACACACACACGCACACACACACACGCGCACACACACACACACACACACACACACACACACGCCCGCACACACACACACACACACACACACAACACACACATACACACACACACGCGCGCGCGCGCGCGCACACAACACACACATGCACCACACGCACATACATGCACATGCACATGCACCAGCACACACACACACACACACACACACACACACACACACACACACACACACACACACACACACGCACGCACCGACGCGCACACACACACACACACACACACACACACACACCTGACACACACACACACGCACGCACACGACACGCACGCACACAACACACACCACAGACAACCACACACACACACACACACACACACACACACACACACACACACACACACACACACACACACACACACACACACACACACACACACACACACACACACACACACACACACGCGAGCGTTTGCTGTCGAACTGTGTTTTTAGCACAGGGATCTACAACTGGAATAAACATGATTTGAAACGGACAAGACGACACGTTGAGCATATTCCTGAATAAATATGCATGCAGACTTTATACCCGATGCAAATGATACCGCACCTGCTCCATTGCCTTACAGCCAGTGGTCGTTACGCCCCTGAGAAAATACAAGGTATCCAATTAACATTCGCCTCGCATCAATAATCATGGCTGTAATAATGGCACTTTCTACTGCCTAGCCCCAAACCGACCGTAAGCATTCCATCCGCCGCCGTCGTGATATTTTGGCTAGAAAAAAAAAAGAAAGGGAGGGAAATAAAATGGAGCGCTACGTTTGCAAGCGTTTCCTTCCTTGGAAAGAACTGATTTCTTTATTGCTCTTCGGGTGACAGAAGATGTCGGTCGACTGAGCCAAACCAAAGATTGTAAATCGCTGTATTAAAGAATAGTTTTGGGCGAAACTCTCCTCGGTCTCTGCGGGGGTGGTGGTCTCCCTTCGTTCCGACCTTAAGTTGAAGTAAGTAAACGTGGTGCTTAACGTCCACATCAACCACAAGGCTTATTAGGGACGGGGAGAAGGAGGGAAGGGGGTATGGAGGTGGGGGAAAGAGGGAGATTACATACCTATCGCTACACTGTCACCACCAGAATGACTCCTGCATTAAGATGGGCAGCGTTAAGAGCCATTTTAATGTTTCATTAATCGTGAGGGACAAAGTCACAAGACAGTGTCCACAGACCACAATTTTTCAAGAGAAAGGAGAGCCGAAGCGGATTCGAACCGAGGTCCTTCAGCTTAGCTACCAGCCTAACGCCTTACCGCTGGGCCAAAGCGGCTCACTCACAGCCAGTCTGCGCGGGCTTCATGATCATCATAAACAGCGGGTGAGAAACGGGCCTTTGGAACTGGACGTGATGGACATGTTTTCCCTTTCCATGCGACGCTCTCCCTACGGTTCTCTTTCTCTGTGCGCGCCCCCCGCATTATGCGACCTGCTCTTTCTGTGTTTCTCTCTACGTCTGTATCTCTGTCTCTGTGCCCCCCCCCCCCACTCCGCATTATATATATACAATCTCTCTCTCTGTCTCTCTCTGTCTCTCTCTCTCTGTGCTCTCCCTCCCTTATATGACCGGCTCCCTCCCTCCCTCTTGTTCTCCCCCCCCCTCTCTCTCGTTCTCTCTCGTTCACTCTCTCCCTCTCGTTCTCCCTCTCTCCCTCCTCTCTCTCTCTCTCTCTCGTTTTCTCTCTCTCCCTCTCTTTCCCTCTTTTTTCCCTCTCTCTCTCCCCCCCTCTTCCATCTCTCCCTCTGTCTCTCTCTCTCCCTCTCTCTCCCTCTCGTTTTTCCCCTCTCTCTACCACCTCTCTCTCCCCCTCTCCCCCCCCTGCTCCCTATCTCTCTCACCGAGTGCCCTACCCCCATGTGCTGGACATGAAAGACGACTCGGCGCCGTTAATCTTGACAATACGAGAAATAACACTGCCTGCATTTTTGGCATACGCCGAGTTCCATTCCCACTGCATCAATGAAACAATTACCTGAGCCGATTCCGGCACCTTTTTCAGATGATGCCGCCAGAACACTGTATACATGCAGGGGGAGGGAGTGGGAGGAGCTGGGTGGGTGGTGGTGGTGGTGGGGGGGAGGGGGGGCGGGGGGTCTATTTTTTTTTTAAACAGGCTGGCGGGTTGCAAAGGCGGTCGACGAAGGCATGAAGCTTTTCTTTAGAGAAAACAACAAACCTTAGCATCTCAGTTTGTTGACACGTAAAAGGCTCACTTAAGTCTGTCAGCAGAAGCCAGTTACGGTAGAGTTTGGTTGTAAAGTAAGGCCAGGCCACCACTGGCTCGTCCCAAGAATTGATGGAACCTGCCACAAGCTGTAAGGAAAACAGGGATTGGAACCGCGGACTATCACGCCACATTGCAAGATGTTGGACCCTCGCCGTTAAAAAATCCGTCTGGATTGCCGCCCTGGACAGCAAGACAGGGTGGAGCGCATGTGAGCTTTCCCGAGCGCGAAGTGATAATCATGAACTGAAATGGACATTGGTTATACTGCCAGTAGTCAAAGGCAGACAGACAGAGGATCAGGACGAGATAAGGTAACCAGCAGACAGTGGATCAGGACGAGATGAGGCCACCAGCAGGCAGGATCAGGATGAAATGAGGTCACCAGCAGACAGAGGAGCAGGACGAGATGAGGTCACAAGCAGACATAGGATCAGGACGAGATGAGGTCACAAGCAGACATAGGATCAGGACGAGATGAGGTCACAAGCAGACATAGGATCAGGACGAAATGAGGTCACCAGCAGACAGGATCAGGACGAAATGAGGTCACAAGCAGACACAGGATCAGGACGAAATGAGGTCACCAGCAGACAGAGGATCAGGACGAGATGAGGTCACCACCAGCAGAGGTCACCAGCAGACAGAGACCACCAGCAGACAGAGGTCACCACAGACAGAGGTCACCAGCAGACAGAGGTCACCACAGACAAAGGTCACCAGCAGAGGTCACCACAGACAGAGGTCGCCACAGACAGAGGTCACCAGGTCACCAGCAGACAGAGGTCACCAGCAGACAGAGGTCACCAGGGCACCAGCAGACAGAGGTCACCAGCAAACAGAGGTCACCACAGACAGGAGCAGGAGACAGGAACCAGCTGACAGCTAATAATGGGATATTGCTGCTACGTGCGGTGGAGCGCTGTGTAAACAGAGGACGGCTTTCGCTCACACCATGTTGATCTGATTGACTGAAATACACCGCACTGGCATTGCAACAATCCGCCACAGCGCCCGTTGCATCACACGAACGTTCGTTTTTAGACCGCCGCCTCACCTCGCCTCACTCCGCAGTGATTCACTGCCCGGAGACTGTGTACAAACAAATCGCCGAGCCTGACGCAAACCCGCTCGCAAACACAAAGGAGGAAGCATCAGAATGTCTTTCCCAACTTCTGGAAATTCCGAGCGAAAATTGGCAAGAGAGTTGGGCCCGGAAGCTGCGTGACAAGATGCAGCTAAAGCAGCAATCACCAAGGCTGTTTCACCTTGTTTGTACAGCGACAGCCAGGCTTCCACACTGGCACCGGTTCACAAATGACGAGCTGTACTTAACAAGCTAGGCTTCGTTTTGTTTTTTGGTTGTGTTGTTGTTGTTGTTGTTGTTGTTGTTGTTGTTGTTGTTGTTGTTGTTGTGTGTGTGTGTGTGTGTGTGTGTGTGTGTGTGTGTGTGTGTGTGTGGGGGTGTGGTGTGTGTGTGTTGTTGTTGTTGTTGTTGTTGTTGTTGTGTGTGTGTGTGTGTTGTTGTTGTTGTTGTTGTTTGTGTGTGTGTGTGTTGTTATTGTTGTTGTGTGTGTGTGTGTGTGTGTGTGTGTGTGTGTGTGTGTGTGTGTGTGTGTGTTTTTGTGTGTTGTTGTTGTTGTTGTGTTGTTG
>JABMCL010000889.1:135000-175000 GCA_018857735.1 Alviniconcha marisindica | reverse complement strand
AAGGGGTTTTCCCGGGGTTTTGGGGGTTGTGTGTGTGAGAGAGAGAGAGAGAGAGAGAGAGAGAGAGAGAGAGAGAGAGAGAGAGAGAGGGAGAGAAAAGAGAGAGAGAGAGAGAGAGAAGGTGGTTTTTGGGGGGAAAAATTAAAAAACCAAAAAAACACACCCCCCCCCCCTTTTTCCCCCCCACACCCACACACACACACACACACACACACACACACACACACACACCCCCCCTCTCTCTCTCTCTCTCTCTCTCTCTCTCTCTCTCTCTCTCCACACACACACACACACACCACAAACACTCCCCCTCTCTCCCACACACACACACACACACACACACACACACACACACACACACACACACACACATACACACAAAACACACACACATACACACACACACACACACACACACACACACACACACACACACGACGCACGCACGCACGCACGCGCACCACGCCCAAACCCCACGCACGCCGCGCACTCACCCCGCAAAGTCACACACACCACCCCCCCCCCCACAACCCACACACACACACCCACACACACATCCACCCCCACCCCCCACACACACACCGACGAGGTAATCGTGAAGTTTCAATAATCCTTATTCGCCTCTGTCTCGCGGCAGACTGACATGATTATGACCCAATGCACCCAGACGGCATGCTGCTTGAAAAGTGACCAACGGTCAAGAGGCACTCATCGATTTTGTGACACAGTCGGTGCTTTATCCACTCTTTGCAAGCAATCCGGTTCACATTACCCTGTTAACGACTGGATTGTAGCTGAAAAGAGCGAGTAACTCAATCACCACGAAGGCTTACGCCCTCGTAGATTTGAAATGTTGAGGAGCCTGAGACTCCCCGTGCGGTTACCAAGCCAAGGACATCACGCGCTACAGCCTGGAGGAGACGGGGTAGAAAAAGGAAGCGCTGAAAGAGCTAGGTTGAAAGGATGATAATATTACCTCTGAAACAACCGATGCAAAACCTGTTTTTTTTTTTGGCGGTTTTTATGTATTTCCACCCCCACAGACTCACTGCGCCTCCCCCGATTCGGTTACTCTTGGCCTCACAACATCCCCTTTTTATTCGCCAGGAACTTTGGGTTTTTCTTTACCAAAACGTCCATGAAAAAAAAACGTCATAAAAATCTGCCAAACTGCTTATTTCGAGCTTAAACGCATTAGTTCAATCCGTAGGTTTCTCACTGAAGACGTAGCCAAGACTCTTACTTCCTATATGAGCCAGTTACAAAAGGTCGTACAAAAAAATGGGACAATGCACTAAAAAATTCAACTCAGAAATTTAACTAAAATTTCTGAATTTAATGAAAGCACAAGTAATTACTGGAAAGGCAACAAAAACAAAAAACAACGACAACAAAAAAGACCCAGAAAAGATAACTGAGACCAAACCGGTTAAGTAAACATGACGCTTTCCCAGCTGCCTTATAGAAAATCAGTTGTGATAAAAGGTCGGTTTTGATGATCGGACATAAAAACAACAGCGTATTGCTTTTGACCTTTTTGTTTACAATTTTAGCTATATTTTGAGGAAATCAGGAAAAATTAGTACTTTAATCACCATTATGATCATTTGAAATGTTGGCTTGTGTTCTCTGCAATGATAAAGAGAAAGGGAGTGGTTAATAACGATGCATAAGCGGACATGACAAATCACAAATGACTGGAAACAAATTCAGATCAAATAACCTGAAAAGTTTAAGAGCATTTTTTTTAGTTGTGAGTGGAAAATGTAGTCAAATGTCTCTTGTTTCCTCATTATGTAAGATATTTGATAATGATGTCGGCATCAGTTTAAGATGCAGTGGACAGGTTTGTAAATGTCCCATTTGGACCTCGCCGAATTTCGAAGATTTTGCAAAGAAAATATCATTTTTACCTTTAATATGGTGCTTACACTCTTTATTCTGTTGTATGCATCTCTTTAGAAAACAAACAATCCAACAAAGCAAACATCAAACACATGGAGGATGTACATGCTAGTTTATTATCCATTTAATACTGGTAGTGCACTGTGTCACCATTTTTGTCACGATCTCATATCCTCTCACGGCTTGACTACTGCAACTGTCTCCTCAAGGGTACATCTAATTCAGTCATCCAACCTCTCCAGAAAATTCAGAACTTTGCTGCAAGACTCGTTCACTTAGCACCCCGCCACCAACATTCAACACCTCTCCTAGAAAAGCTGCACTGACTTCCCATTTCAGAACGTATTAAGTATAAAGTTGCTTGCATGTGTTTCAATGCTGTAAATGGTTCTGGTCCTGCTTACCTTTCTGAACTGCTACATGTCTATATGCATTCCGTCTCGTACACTACACTCTTCTTCTGACACCCGCATGCTGAAAATCCAACAATACAAATTTAACACTCAGGATTTCGCACCTTCTCTTGCTTTGGACCCCACATTTGGAATTCACTCCTACAAAACCGTAGACACTGCTCAACCCTGTCATCTTTTAAAGCCAAACTGAACACCTTCCTCTTCTCACAATATTTCCGCCCCAACTAATATAAATACCCAGTTTCTGTTACGTTCACTGTGTGTGTGTGTGTGTGTGTGTGTGTGTGTGTGTGTGTGTGTGTGTGTGTGTGTGTGTGTGTGTTTATCTTTTTATGTCATTCCATTCCTTTTGATGGGAGCCGAAATGCTTTTTCCGAATAGATTCCCCTATAACGGTTCGTTACTTGTGAGGGGCAAAGTCAAGACAGTACACATCACAACTTTGAAGAGAAAGGAGAGCCGATGCGGACTCGAACCTGTGCGTATGACGATGAACAGGATGACCCATTTTATGCCGCGGGCTCACACGGGAACCTGCGTTAGCCACACATAACGCAAGGACAAGGAGAAGAGAAGATCTGGAAAGAATTAAGTTGAATGGACCAGGAAGGGAAGGAAGGGAGTTAGTTAGTTAGTTACTGGTTTTTAACGTGCAGTCAACCTGATAGGTCACATCAGGGCGGGCCGGAAAGGGAAACATTAGAAATAAAAGGAAGAATAGCTGTCAGCAGGCGAAACATGCAAGGCTGCTTTCTGAACTACACCAGGCTTCCACAGAGAGAATATTGAATAGCTGGAGATCTCAGCAGTGAGGACGTTAATTTTTGAGTAGGCAGTACCCAGTCAATCACGAGTCTTATCATCATCTTCATAATAGTAATAATAGTAATAAAGAGGATTTCTAGAGCGCCCATCTACCACACAATGGTGGAGCACAGGGTGCTTTACAATAACAACAACAACAACAACAACAACAACACACACACACACACACACACACACACACACACACACACACACACACACACACACACACACACACTCACACACCACACACACAAACACACACACACACACTCACACACACACACACACACACGCACACGCACACACACAAAATCACGCGGCGGACTGGGGGATAGGCTCGGCTGTGAAAAAGATAGTTTAGAAATAGTTATTGAACAGGTGCGTCGTGAGGGCGGCTTTAAAAGAAGAGGAAGAATCAGAGTGGCGGAGTGTTTGACGCAAATTGTCATCATCATCATCATCATCAACGCCATGACTCTGGTCTGGCGATGACTTGTGACGTGCGGTCCTAGAGACCATGACCCGGAGACCGTGTCATCGCGTGTACCAAAATAACCAGCAGATGTCCGGAACATTCTTGTCTCGGTGTGCCACGTTGCTGACAGCGACGTCAGCGTAAAAAGACACGCAGCTTGCGCCATGTGACGTGTACGCTTGCACTGTCAAACAGCATCGCGTGCATCCTCCCACCTCCCCCCCCCCCCCAAAAAAAACAAAAAAAAAACCCTCCTGACTCTGCCTCGTGAGAAACTGGTGATTGATAGACGAGTGGGGAGAGGGGGAGGGGGGGGGGGGGGGGGGGGGGGGGGGGGGGGGGGGAGGGGGAAGGGAGGCTCAGTTACGGGTCCCGGGCCCTCGTTGTCCGAAACATGATTGACAGGCATCTTCTTCGTAATGATAATCATGAATACTTACCTGCGCCTCTCCTCGCGTGAGGGTGTGTATAGATTTAAAGATCGAGCGTTTAAGAGCGTGGTGCTAAATATGGAAGTATCAAACACTCGATCTCACTCGTCCGTCTGTCTGTCTGTCACACACACACGCACGCAGGCACGCAAGCACACACCACACAACACACCACACACAACACACACACCACACACACACACACACACACACCACACACACACACCCCACCACACACACACACACACACACAAAACACACACACACCCCTCCATCACACACACACACACACACACACACACACACACACACACCACACACACACAACACACACACACACACACACACACACACACACCAACACACACACGCACACACACGCACACACACATTCTCTCTCTCTCTACACACACACACACACACACACACACACACACACACACATTCTCTCTCCATCACACACACACACACACCACACACACACACACACCACACACACACACACACACACACACACACACACACACACACACACACTCTCTCTCATACACCACACACACACCACACACAACACACACACACAACACACACACACACACACACACACCACACACACACACACCACAACACACACACACACACACACACACACACACACACACACACACACACACACCACACACACACACCACAAACACACACTACACACACACACACACACACACACACACACACACACACACACACACACACCTGCACACACACAACACACACACAACAACACAACCCAAACACACACACAGCACGCACACCACACACACACACACACACACACACACACACACACACACACACACACACACACACACACACACACACACACACACACACAAGTACCAAACATGCGCATGGTAATTTGGCGGAGGGGTAAGGAAGTATATTATTAGAGGAGAGATACTGTCTGAACTGATTAAAAAATGAGGCAGAAGAAGTTACGTTGACCAGGCCACTCTATTCCAGGCTCTGGGGCTTTGATAAGAGAAAGATCTTCCGCGATAGGGGACTGCGGACACACAAATTAACTTCCACATACTGGGAACCCTTCAGTTTTCAAAGGTTCTGTCTTTGAAGTCTGGGGTAAGTCAGAATGTGGCTTTGTATGCTTGGCCCGCTGCCAGCAATTCTTTTTTTGAAAGTTTCTGCTTTCCCAGGTCTTTCAACTTCATTGATTTCCAGAGCTCTTCCAGCGTAGGATCGTGTGTGAGCGCAATGAGTCAAACTGTTACAACCACTTGTCATGTCATGGCTTATATCTCACCCGGATGTGACCTTTACCTTTAACAGGGCGTTAAATATCAATCAACCATCTTTTTTCTTCAGCCGGGAGCAGGACGATTTTCATTTTGATCACTCTGCCATCATTGCATAGTATCTGTGTGTTCCATACACCTCTGGCCCTTCGGGTCTTCGAGTCATTAACCGGAAGGAGCACATGCGCATTTTCACCTGCGCAGACATCTATCTTGTTGGTAAGGTTGCCATAGTGACCTGTATTATAAATCTGGCTGAACAAAAACAATACGTTCAAGATGGACAAACGAGGAGGGGAATTAATGTCCAGGCAGTGAGCTGTAGACACCCGCTGGTTCCACCCCGGTCTGCATTTAAACTTAAACTTTGCACTGCATGAAGTGTCCACCTTTCCTGTGGTCGCCTGTCTCCAGCGTAATTTGTGTTGGGTACACCTGCACCTCGAATGACAGCTAGGTCCGTGCACACTTTGATCCGGGAGGTGAGAAAAAAGAGAGACAATACGTTCAAGGAGATGGGATTTCCCAGGATAATTTTCATTGCCCATTCATCAATATTTCCATCCTGTCTTTCAGGGGCACGTCTATCATGAGAGAGAGAGAGAGAGAGAGAGAGAGAGAGAGAGAGAGAGAGAGAGAGAGAGAGAGAGAGAGAGAGAGAGAGAGAGAGAGAGAGAGAGAACACCTGCGTGCGCGCGGGTATGTGCGCACGTACATGTGTGTATGATGGAAATATTTACACTTTTTCTCTCTCTAACTTACCCGTGGATGCATTGAATTACAAAAAAAGGTGGCATGTCATCACACACAAACACGGAAACACAACCACCACCACCACCACCACCAGGTGCAACAACAACAGCAACACACATTCATGAACATGCATGTACATAGTCTGAAAGAGCACGAAAGACCCGAGACAGTCGTTTCAAGTACTCTTTCATTCCACTCTCAAAGAATTAAACCAGCACATGTCGAGTCAGTTTTCCCGGGAGTACACAGCTATATGACTCGTCTTGGTCTAGAGTACTTGAGACGACTGAGTTTGCACTTTGGGATTCTGTAACGTTTACCTGTGGGAAGCAGTTGATATTCTAAGTGTAGGACTTGTGAAGAATCAGAGAATATTTTTGTGCTTGTCGGACTAGGGTCTGTTTACAGATTTCTTGGAGTGAAGGAGAGGGTGTACAGCTCACTAATTTTGAAGACGTGTTTATGATGCGCAGGATCTGGCCTGAGCTTACAACTTTTCACAGAAGAGTGTTACCCCATTTTCAGTTACACCCCACACACACCTACCCACACCCCACACGCATGCATGCACACACCGCACCCCCCCCCCTATGAAGCAAAGCTAACTGTTAACGTTCTGAAACAAGGCTAAAACACACAAAAACGTGAACAACAACAACAACGACGACGACGACGACGTTTATTTAATTAGACAATGCAAAACATGCGCAGATCTTCAGTGACAACGCCTTTGTCAAAGAACAGGCAGATAATACAGTGAATAAGTAAGTAATTTGGTGTTTTACGCCCAGTCAACCAGTACACTGAAATCGACGATGAGAATGACATTTGACCTATTTAGCTTGAAACTGGTGGAGAGTTGTTGTTGTTGTTTTTGTTGAGAAAATGTTTTGGGGAACATTTCCCCCCAAACCTCTCTACCAACTAAGTGTTCTGATCATAATCTATTGCGCATAAAAGCAGGACCCCAAAGTGACACAAAGCAGAATCAACAAACGAGGGAGTTAGCGCTCATAGTTCCGGAGCTGCGTGAGAGTCGAGGTGGCCGTCCTGGGCTGTCCGTCCTAACGAGCCTTCTGGTTTCTGTGGACGTAAAGCTACAATGAACCATGCTTCGGCATTGGTCTCAGCTTGTCCCTAATATGTCAGCCGACATCCGAGGACATTAAGCAACACAACCAGTTAGCGCTCGAAAGACGCCACACGTAACCGTAGACGACTCAGGTCTTTGTTGTTGCGTTTGTGTGTGACGTCTTTCGAGCGCTAATTAATTCGCTTGTTTGCTGATTATGCACAGGCATTCTGGGCCTCTTTCTGTTTCGGATAATGACACAAAGCAGCGCTCTGGGCCGTATAATATATAGAGTCTGAATTCGTCACGCACACAGTATATAACCTCCCTCTCCCCCCACCTCCATACCCCCTCCCCCCTTCTCCCCGTCCCTAATAAGCCTTATGGTTTCTGTGGACGTTAAGCACCGTGTTTACTTACTTATGCACACAGTTACCAGTATAGGCCAGACGCGTAGGTATTCTATACTTGTCCTGACAGTTGTATACGGACACCCGCATCAGTACAACTCATCCCCTTCCCAAACCGTCTCCCAGACTGGCTAATGTTGTCTGGGCCAGTGGACACTCTTGTGACTATTAACATCCCGAAAATAGTTTTAAAAGATCGTATAAATTATTGCAATGCCAACTCGGCTTGTTAAACTGCTAGACCTCCCCACCCCGTGCCTGCAGTGCCGGACAGCGGAAAATAATGGTCTGTGCAAGAGACCCATACTAGACATGTCTGTGCAAGAGACCCATACTAGACATGTCTGTGCAAGAGACCCATACTAGACATGTCTGTGCAAGAGACCCATACTAGACATGTCTGTGCAAGAGACTCATACTAGACATGTCTGTGCAAGAGACTCATACTAGACATGTCTGTGCAAGAGACCCATACTAGACATGTCTGTGCAAGAGACCCATACTAGATATTCTGTGCAAGAGACCCATACTAGACATGTCTGTGCAAGAGACCCATACTAGATATGTCTGCACAAAAAATAGTCTGTGCAAGAGAGGGCCATCCTAGACATATCTGTACGATCAGACAGAGACAGAGAAGACTGTGCAAGAGACCCACCCCAGATATGTCTGCACGATCAGACAGAGAAAATGGTCTGTGCAAGACACCCATCCTAAACATGTCTGCACGATCAGACAGAGAAAACAGTCTGTGCAAGACACCCATCCTAAACATGTCTGCACGATCAGACAGAGAAAATGGTCTGTGCAAGACACCCATCCTAAACATGTCTGCACGATCAGACAGAGAAAATGGTCTGTGCAAGACACCCATCCTAAACATGTCTGCACGATCAGACAGAGAAAATGGTCTGTGCAAGACACCCATCCTAAACATGTCTGCAATCCTACAGAGACAGGCAGAGAAAACAGTCTGTCGGTGCAAGAGACCCACCCTAGACATGTCTGCACGATTAAATAGTGCAAATAGCCGCTACAACCGACCCATCATAGAGTAAGTATCTGGACAACCACCTGTAGGTAAACGGCGGAGGGGAAGAAGAAGGAGGGGGGGGGGGGGGGGGGTGGGGGGGGGGGGCACGCTAGCAATGGGAAGTGTTGTGGAATCACTACAAACAGCTGTTAACTGACGAAGCAACGCTTGTGTTAAAGACGGACACAGCTTCACTAGGCCACGTGTGGGGTTACTGCAAGCAGCCAGTTGACATAATGATGATCACTGAGCTACCTCAGTGGCTACGATACGTGGCAGTTTCCAGTCCGCGGTGATGGTGTGCAAAATGGCCAGTTCAGACAGTTGCCGGGTCATGGAAATTGCTCCGTGATGACGGCTTCTTACCGACCGGAGCCGGGAGTCAGTGATTGGGCAGTTTGTCCGCCGCGGTGATTGGCTGAACTAATGTCACTGTTTTGGTTAGCCGCTCCGTCTGGAACACTGCGCGTGTGTTAGTCGGCAGGGGATTACGCGACGAAATAGACTCGACAGAAAACTGTTATGTCAGTTAAAACGTGCTCTCGCCCACTGAAACCAACTGGACAACCAGCCGCATATCGCACAAAAAGCCAAGGCAGACAGACACTGTCTGCAACTGTACGTATGGTCTGGCATCCCGATCCTTCGGAACATCATAGCTGCTTTTGATGTTCTCGGAGAGTTGGCTGAACGGGCTGATTCCTGATCCTCAAAACCGTTTAGTCTCTGTTGAGCAATTGGATTTAAATCATAGAGAGCAACTTTGACTAAACGTTTAGATGTGTAGTCGGTCATGAGTCGTTTCAAATTAGTGTCTGGAAGGAACTCAGGGCCAGAACTATTTTTAATTTAAAAACTTGAACAGATGTTTTCTGTGTATTAAAATACAGGCAACAAATGTCGAAACCGAATGACCGATGCATGTAGAGTGACCTGAAATTACTGCCAGCAAAACAAGTCAGATCTGGCCTAATTTTGCATCACGATGTCGTCGGTCTGTGGTCATGCAGAGTTTGGACATTCGAACGTAATATTTCAGCACTTTATACACACACACACACACACACACACACACACACACACACACACACACACACACACACACACACACACACTCTCTCTCTCTCTCTCTCTCACACACACACACACACACACACACACACACACACACACACACACACACATACGCACACACACACACACACACACACACACACACACACACACACACACACACACACACACACACACACACACACACACACACACACACACAGCAAACAAAACACCAAACTAATACGATGTGTAGGCCTTTTAAATCACAGAGCGAGACTGAGAGAGAGAGAGAGAGAGAGAGAGAGAGAGAGAGAGAGAGAGAGAGAGAGAGAGAGAGAGAGAGAGAGAGAGAGAGAGAGAGAGAGAGAGAGAGAGAGATGACGGGAGCATGGCTGTAGGTGGGAACAGTGTTACCAGGTATGAAGAAGAGTCTACGTTATCAGTGTAGTGTTGTGGAACACAAGGTAAACCGGATTCAAGTTTATAAGCGATGTTTGTTGATGTTTCTCGTTAGGCAGCCGTTTCCAAGTCCTCTCTCACTGGTCAGTTCACCAATGACTCGGATCGAGGCTTATGCATGTTAAATGTCCCACGAACATATTAATACATTACTACAATTAGAGTTATTATGTGACTGATATGTGTATTCCAATGGTTCGTGTGTACTCGTGTGTTTGTGTCGATGTTGATGTGTATATGTATATGCATGCACGCATCCGTGTGTGCGTGCGTGCGTGCCGTGTCTGGGTGCGTGCGCATGTGTGTGGACAGTTCACAGTTATGTCGTGACAGATGATCGGGAATCTGTGTTGACATTGGCTTCTACATCACGTCCACGCAGGTGCTGATGGTCCTATTTTTTTTTACCCCCCCCCCAAAAAAACAAAAAAAAACAACAACAATAACAACAACAACAACAACAACAACAAAACCAAAACCGACAGCAACAACAAGAAAAAAGAAAAAAGAAGAAAAGGCACTTCAGTGAAAGGCACATTTTGTTTTATTATGCTGAATTTACAACGAAACATTTATGCGGTATGATATTTATTCAATGAGAAATATTTTGTGCATATTAGGATAACAAACTGAGGACAATGACAGATTCTGCTGTGCGTTTGTGTGTGTGTGTGTGTGTGTGTGTGTGTGTGTGTGTGTGTGTGTGTGTGTGTGTGTGTGTGTGTGTGTGTGTGTGTGTGTGTGTGTAAATGCAAAATGGCAAATACCAGTGCCATATGGTAGCAAGCTGCATATACCACCTACCAACTATCATCCCCTAGCTACTCAAAAAGAGCCACACAAAAAGCGTATATAACTCTCAACGAAAATCGTTACAGAATTTTCTGGAAAAAAAGTCAGGAGAATGGACCGTTAGCAGAAAAACGACAAGACGAAGAGAGTAAGAGGACTAGGCAGAAAAAACAAGAGAGGAGATAGGAAAGCGGAATCAAATGACAGCCCTGAGATTCCAGACAGGCGCCTATAAAGTCGTCCCAACAGAGCACACCAAAAAGCTCTCAACGAAAATGTCGTCACACACTCCAGTCACTGGTTTACCACGTCCTTCATCCATCATCCAAGCACTGCCATCATTTCCATAACCAAAATCTTTTGAATTGAGAAGGAACTCTTCTTCCCTCCCCCCCCCCCTCCCCCCCCTCTCTCCGTCTCTGTCTCTGTCTGTCTATCTGTCTCTCTCTTTGTTTCTTTTTTTTATCCGGGGCAGACCTGCCTCGTGTACATGCTTCAACATTGTTCATTCCACAGTCCGTACCCGAACCTTTCGGAGGCTGGCGGTACACCGCTAAGGCTAGCGGTAGCGGTAAGGCTAGCGGTAACGGTAAGGCTAGCGGTAGCGGTAGCGGTAAGGCTAGCGGTAGCGGTAAGGCTGGCGGTACCGTAAGGCTGCGGTACGGTAAGGCTGCGGTAGCGGTAAGGCTAGCGGTAGCGGTAAGGCTGCGGTAGCGGTACTGGCGGTACTAAGGCTAGCGGTAGCGGTAAGGCTAGCGGCGGTAGCGGTTAAGGCTGGCGGTACACCGCTAAGGCTAGCGGTAGCGGTAAGGCTAGCGGTAGCGGTAGCGGTAAGGCTAGCGGTAGCGGTAAGGCTGGCGGTAGCGGTAAGGCTGGCGGTACACCGCTAAGGCTAGCGGTAGCGGTAAGGCTAGCGGTAGCGGTAAGGCTAGCGGTACACCGCTAAGGCTAGCGGTAGCGGTAAGGCTAGCGGTAGCGGTAAGGCTGCGGTACGTAAGGCTAGCGGAGCGGTAAGGCTAGCGTGAGGTAGCGGTAAGGCTGGGTAGCGGTAGCGGTAAGGCTAGCGGTAGCGGTAAGGCTAGCGGTAGCGGTAAGGCTAGCGGTAGCGGTACGGTAAGGCTAGCGGTAGCGGTAAGGCTGGCGGTAGCGGTAAGGCTAGCGGTAGCGGTAAGGCTGGGCGGTAGCGGTAAGGCTAGCGGTAGCGGTAGCGGTAAGGCTAGCGGTAGCGGTAAGGCTGGCGGTAGCGGTAAGGCTAGCGGTAGCGGTAGCGGTAAGGCTAGCGGTAGCGGTAAGGCTAGCGGTAGCGGTAAGGCTAGCGGTAGCGGTAGCGGTAAGGCTAGCGGTAGCGGTAAGGCTAGCGGTAGCGGTAAGGCTAGTAAACAGAGGGACCTCGGCTCGAATCCGCTTTCACTCTCCTTCCTCTTCAAAAGTTGTGGTCTGTGGACACTGTCCTGTGACTTTGACCCTCACAATTAATGAAACATTAAAATGGCTCTGGTCGATGCCCATCTTACTGCAGGAGTCATTCTGGTAGTGACAGTGTAGCGATAGGTATATAATCTCCCTCTGTCCCTACCTCCGTGCCCCTTCCCCCTTTCTCCCCGTCCCTAATAAGCCTTATGGTTTGTGTGGAAGTTAAGCACCATGTTTACTTACTTATTTGGCATACGTAACCAAATATAGCAGGGTCTGGAGGAAGGGTGCCAGTCAACTATCGTAGGTAGGAGCTGCCACAAGTATCATTTTTGTCGCGACAAACAAGTGTTTGTCGAGACAAAATAAGTTTGTCGCGACAAAATTATGTTTGTCGCGACAAATATTTGTCGCCACAAACTTTTTGTCTCGATCAAAATATGTTTACTTTTGTCGCGCCAAAAATTATACTTGTGGCAGCTCCCGCCAGCGATAGTGAAGGGCCGCTGTACCTGTCAAGCCGTTCTCCACGGCTGCAGTGTCAAGCCGTTCTCCACGGCTGCAGTGTTTTCTGCCTACAGCCAGTGGCAACACCACCCGCCGCATGGATACGTGAATGACTGCGCGTTCTCCACGCGTCTCATCGAAGCGGGGAATCCCCGAGTTTAGCATACTAATAATGAGGGCAAGAGACAGGTGCAGACAGGACTGATTCCCCAGTTCAACGCACAGCCACGCACTCGGTGATGGTGAACATGAAAGGCGACCCGCGCCGCCGTAGGAGTGGCTCTCGTTTGATCTTTAGGCTGCAGTCAGCATTACGCAAGAAACTAGAAACACATTTACGAACTCAAACAATCTCTGATATATTACCTGTAGGTGACAGTTAAGTCCTGTGGACGGAGTGGAGTGATCCTGGGGGTGGATGGGAGTCGGGTCCTAAAAGCCTTGCTGCAGCGTGTACGCGGCTACCTCTCATCCTCCCAGTCCCAGCTGTGCGATACAGAAATGTCAGCAGTCAGTAGAATACATCCACGCACCCACATTGACAGACCCCTCCAAACACACACACACACACACACACACACACACACACACACACACACACACACACACACACACTCACACATCAACACACTACACACGTACCACACACACACACACACACACACACACACACACACACACACACACTCACACATACACACGTACGCACACACACACACACACACACACACACACACACACACACACACACACACACACACACACACACACACACACACACGCACGCACACACACACACACACAACACATACTCATGCACACGACCACACACACACACACACACACACACACACACACACACACACAAAACACTCACGCACACACACAGACACAGACACACACGCAGGCACGCGCGCGCGCGCATACGTGCACACGGTATCATTATTCATATTCAGTAGAGACTCATTTCAAGTGGTCCACGTAACCTCCGTTGACCAATTGCTTCAAATCTCCTCGGGTCAACTGCACTGGTCGTAAAGCAATGAACTACAGTTTTCGCTTCTTGCGTCATAGATAATGACACGTTAAAGTGTCCCCGGGGAGGTAAGCACTCGGCACGGGCCCTGTCACTACTGAGGAACTGGAAAAGACAGACTCACTGCTGTTGTTTTTAAAGTCGTATCGTCGTCCAGTTTGTTAAAAAAAAATTTTTTTAAGGCATTTCAAAGTCGTAAAAACACGACCGTGAGCGCTGCCATTTTGTGTCCAGCCATCTGTGTCTGTGACGTCATAAAGAAGGCCGGCCGGTGTGGCACGAGAGTTTATTAATCAAGTCGTGAGCCAAGCTCTTTCTGCTCTTCAGTGGTAGAGAACAAACTAACACGGCTGCACCCAGAGGAGCTCAGTTTCTAAGCAAAATGTAGGTACGTCTGTTGGATAAAATTAATATTGATGCAAGAAACTTATGAAACACGCTAAGGAAAAGTGTTATGTACAGATTTTCTACGTGCTGAGGCATCTTCCGTCTTTGCTTTGAGTCCTCTTTAAGTTGCTGCTTTCTCTTTTTGTCTTCGCCTTAGTAAATATCAACAGCGCTTCTTTCTTCAGCCAGTTTTGTGTCCGTTTTTTCTCTTCTCTTCGTCTTAGTAAATAAACCGAACACTTCCTCTTCACAAGTTCTTTTTACACCCGCTTCAATCTTAGTAAACAAACTTTTTTTCCCCTTCCTCGTGTTTCGGCCCTAGCGGCATGTTTTGGACCGCCCGTCACGGAACGAACACTGCATCTTTGCCGAGAGAGACGCAAATCAACTGCCAGAATTGTATCAACTTTTAAGCGGTCAAGCGGTCAAGCGAGCACTCCGGAACTGGACCGGCGAGCCGGCGTCGTCAATAAGTGGGCGATAGCCACAAACAGCGAGATGCTCGCGTGTGTAGACTGCTGAATATGAATGACTGACTTCTATAATTAGAAGCAAGGACCGGAACTGAACGTCTTGACGTCCCCCGTGACGGACTCTGACGTAAAAGGCCCCGAAGACGGAGTGTGAATTGAAAACAGCAGGCAGGCAATTGGAGGCAATGAAGGGTTGGATTGATCACCGATCAGAGAAATCTGTGACGGCACGTAAGCAGGTTTGTATTTACCATCCCTAGGCTGGCCGTCATTGACGCTGTTTCTGTCACGTCGCCAGTGTGGAGGCTGATCGAGGCGTGTGGCTATAGCTAACTACACACAGTTTTCCCCGTTCTTTCTTCGTTTCCTCGTGGTTTGTTGTTGTTGTTGTTTTTGTTACGTCTCATTTATTATTTACTGTTAGCGAGGTGAAATCTTTCGTCCGCCGTACATTTGTGTGTGTTTTTCCAACTGTATGAGCTCATCGCCCATAAGCTCTAAAAGTTTGTTGATGAGCACTAAATAATTCACTGTAGCCTTAGTTTGTCTCGAATAAAAAATTTTTTTTAAACCAAATACACACAGGCCCGTGCCGTTGCGGAGGGCGGGTGTCACAGGCTGAACTGGTTCAGCGGTGCTCTGTGGGCACATGAATTAGTAACCATTTACCGACAGAAGTTACCCCATGTGCTCTTTAAAACTAACAGCTGTCAGATAAAAACACACAGGGGACACAGCTCCTTTCAACAGACAAGAAAAAACTCTATCTATCTATCTATCTATCTACATATATAATGAGGCAACGTTTCGGCAGCTCTTGCGTTTGTCGAGCGACAAACAGACATATATTCGAAAACAACATTTTGAGAAACAAAAAAAAAGGGGAGGGGGAATAAATGAAGCGGAGAGAGAGAGAGAGAGAGAGAGAGAGAGAGAGAGAGAGAGAGAGAGAGAGAGAGAGAGAGAGAGAGAGAGAGAGAGAGAGATGGTAAATGGTATGCAGTGTATTTTCGATGAGCTCGACGTGCCTCTGCCTTGTCTCTCAACACTGACGAGTGTGTGTAATTTCACACACACACACACACACACACACACGCACGAACGCACGCACGCACGCACGTACGTACGCACACACACACACACACACACACACACACACACACACACACACACACACACGCACACACACACACACACACACACACACACACACACACACACACACTTTGTCAGCGCTAAGTCCCCTGGATTCAGTCATCTTTGGCGCTGTGGAATGAGGGTACCCCTAAGATATCCGGGTAGCACTTGACCCAAGCGCTCGCTCAAACGGAAATGATCATGCACTCCGGTCAGGGTCCGATTCGTTACGGCAAAGTCACGGTCATGAAGCAATTTTTGGCGGCTTTTCTTATTGGTCGAGTCACGGAAGGGATGGGAGCGCGAGTCTTTCATTGGCTGGCTGGCTGACCTTGGCTGGCTGGCTGACCTTGCCCTCTTCGACCTTCGCGGTGTGCTCTTTCTGAGCTGTTTTATCGTGGTGCGTAATTGAAGTTTCCGTTGCTTCAGCGCTTATCAGTTTAACATTTTTTTAATCGAGTAAAAAATAAAAATAAAAATAAATGTTTTTTCTTTTTAAATCTTTCTTGCTCGCTCTACTCGTCATGTAATTCTGCGCTTTTGCAGTTTTGAACCGGATACGTTACTAGTGTTTTTCGTTTTCTCTTCTTTTTTTCTTTGTTTGTTTTGTTTTGTTGCTTTTAACTTGTTTCACGGGACGATTTACTTTTGACACAGCTGATAGCACCTAGTTGTCGAAGGATTTCTTTAGGCTGCAGAAGTTCCACCAGCATGTTCCTCCGCTCCTCTTTCTGTGAGCCGGTTTGGCCTAGCGGTAAGGCGTTAGGCTGGTAAGCGGAAGGACCTCGGTTCGATACCGCTTCGGCTCTCCTTTCTCTTCAAAAAGGTTGTGGTTTGTGGACACTGTCCTGTGACTTTGTCCATCACTTCCTACTGAAACATTAAAATGGCTCTCATCGCTGCCCATCTTAATGCAGGAATCACTCTGGTGGTGACAGTGTAGCGATAGGTATATAATCTCCCACTTCCCCCACCTCCATACCCCCTTGCTCCCCTTCTCCCCGTCCCTAATAAGCCTTATGGTTTCTGTGGACGTTAAGCACCATGTTTGCTGACTTACTCCTCTTTGTTCGTGAATGACGAAAGTCCGCTACATGCATTCGCATTTGAAGACACAGGAAGAAACCAAGAGCTCCAAGCACTCACGTGGTAAGAGAGAAGGCCTGTTACTGGGAAGCATCAACATAGCGCGCAAAGCTCACTGACAACAGTTCCCTGTTCCAGACGATGAAAAGAACAACAACCGTTGCTTAAAGTAGAAAGACTGAAGAAAGGAGAAAGCATTCACCTCGAGGTTCTGTGTGGGTCTCCCAAGACACCGACCGAGTAAGAACAGACAGACAAGCAAGGAACAAGCGAACTACCAAATCTAAAACATACAAAAGGTTAAAAAGAACGGAACAAAATACAGAACAAAACCAGCAGCAGCAGCAACAACAAAGTCTTACACATTTTTGAACAGATTCCCCCTATTTTGAGCGTCTCATATAAGTTTACTTGCTTGACGCTCAAGGAGATATTGTATTATTGTATGTTGGTGTGCTTTCGTTAATAAAACTGTAAACCAACAGATTGCCCCGACTGACTGCGGTCCTGTGGCGACCCGATGCGGCTGACCGGACGTCACAATCCAGGAATTAGCTAATTCTTCCGACTTATCAATAGGCAACAGATAAACAGCTGCAATGGTCAAAACTTACAGGGGGCGGAGTCAGGAGGTGGGAGTGCGGGGGTGTGTGGGGGGGGGGGGGGGGGGGGGGGGGGGGGGGGGGTGGGGGGGAGAGATTAAGAGAGAGAAAAAAGTTTTCCCCCGGCGTTTTTTTGAGAACCACTCTCGGAGGAACTGTAGCGAAGTTGAAGATACAACGTTAATAGCTGCGTGCGAGTGTGTGTGTGTGTGTGTGTGGTGGTGCGTGCGTGCGTGCGTGCGTGCGTGCGTGCGTGTGCGTGCGTGCGTGCGTGCGTGTGTGTGTGTGTGTGTGTGTGTGAGGGTGTCTGCTCACGCAGCGACATGTTGGCAAAAATGTTTGCACTGGATCGAATATGCGGCGGTATACTAACGACGGACCAAGAATGATCAGCCCCACATTAATCACGCGGGCTCATGGGACAAGCCGCAATGTGCTATAGCCAGCATGCTCAGCCTGCAGCCAGGCACGTTTCTCTTTCTGTCTACAATGCATTCCTCTCCGATTCAATCAGTTTCATCATTGTGTTAATCTTACACAATGTTCGTTGGTATCATTATGAAAACCAGTCTCTACAGGCTCTTGTCTGAAAATGGAAGCTGGATTAGAATTTTCTTCACGCTTTGGCAGAATGGATGTCCATCTTGTGCATCACATTCGCCCTGATCTAACCGCAATGGTTGACTGGGCGTAAAACACCAAGTTACTATTGTGCATCACATTTCGAGAGGACAACGGTAAAATATGGCACAGACTGACAGGACTCGCTGGCTCTCTTCTCATCGTTTCACGGAAGATGCAGCCTAAGCACGTAGGTATAGAGACCCAGATTTACCGTGCGCAAGCTGGTGGTTACAAAAGTCTTGGCAGCTAAAAGTAGTTAATAAAGAAAACAATGTTCATGAACAGATTGCATATTAACAGCTACATGCAGTCTTATCTTCAGTCTGGTATTAGTAAGCCAAGGTGGGGAGGGGAAGGGAGAGAGAGAGAGAGAGAGAGAGAGAGAGAGAGAGAGAGAGAGAGAGAGAGAGAGAGAGAGAGAGAGAGAGAGAGAGAGAGAGATTTAACTGACTCAGTGGTAGTTAATACTCATAGATAACGATTTTAGGCACAAGCCTATAGTTTTATAGTCTTACATTCTGTCAATTGTTATTAGTTGACCGAAGAAACTGAGAGAGAGAGAGAGAGAGAGAGAGAGAGAGAGAGAGAGAGAGAGAGAGAGAGAGAGAGAGAGAGAGAGAGAGAGAGAGAGAGAGAGAGAGAACAAAAAGATTTTTTTATTTTAAATCCGGATAGGCAGGCGGGTAAAAAAAACCAAATATTAACAAAAAATCTTCACCGTAACAGATCGATTGTCGGTGTGTGTGTATTACGCCCCCAACGACGTGCGCAACTTGCACACTCCTTTCGCGGGACTGGTACGAGGAAGTGTCAATCACAAAGTTGGTCCAATTTCACTGTGAAGTTTATTGACGTGGGTGACTGACGGCTCGGCCAGTCCTCCGCTCCATGGCAACCCCGGCCCCTCAGGGCACCGCTGCAGCCGCACTGCTCGTCGCGCTTCAGTCGTAGGATGTTTAGAGTTTCCGTTACACACATCCCAGCTTCAGTGACAAGCCTTGTTCGCGGACCGACTTGATACAAAGTCTTTTCCCCATCTTTCTCTCTCTGGTGATCGGGCGCCGTCTATTGTGTAGCCGTACCGGACTTCCCACGCCAACGTTTGACGGAGCCGCTTAGCATAATTACATGCCCCGAGGGTCCCACTGCGCCTCCGCGAAACCAGCTTACAGGTGACGACATTGACTCCGTGGCGAGTTCTGTGGACGCTGGGTCCAAGCGATTATTGTGGAGGGTTCGGTCCAGTGACTTAGAAGGATTTCCTAGAAATACTTTCTAGCTCAGGAAGTGGAGGCTGGGCCCAAGGCGTGTATTGTGGAGCGGGTTGGGTCCAAGCGAGTATCATGGAGGTTGGGTCTTAAAGCCCGTTCTTAATTGGGCGAAGCGTTTGTTCGCCGAACATACTTCGGACACTTCGGCGAACTATGATCCGTTTCTTAATTGAACTTGTAGTTTGCCGAAGATAGTTCGGACAGTTCGACGAACTTCGTTCTTAATTGGCTTATAATGAGATGCAATGTTTCGGCCCGAACTTTTGGCAGAAGCGCAGCAGACAGCATGATCTTAAATGTAGACCAAAGTCAAGTCAATATACTTTAATCATCCCTCACAGGGTAATTCAACTAACTAATATAATTATTCATTCTGGGTCCCAGAGACAAGGCTGCGCCTCCCACAAATCAACAAATTAAAAATTAAAAAAATCCCTCCGAAGCGAGTGAAGTACGTAGCGACATCGTCATCCATTTTTCTTTTTCTTTCTTTCTTTCTCATCCACAGGAGAGCTCTCTGCTCTCAGCCAACCAGAGACAAGGTTCGTCGAACTGGGCGAATATTCCCAGAACATGTTGAGCGAAGCTTTTTGGACCCCGAATAATATAGCTTCGTCGCAGTTAGACGAATACCCCGAACTAGATTCGCGAAGCAAATGTTCGCACAATTAAGAACCAGCTATGTTCGCCGAACATTTTTCAGGTTCGACGAATACTCCGAACTATGTTTCCGAAACAAATGTTCGCCCAATTAAGAACAGGCTTTAGGCGAGTATTGTTGAGGTTGGATCCAAGGATAGTATTGTGGAGGGTTGTGTCTAAAGCGAGTATTGTAGAGGTTGGGTCCAGGCAAGTATTGTGGAGGTTGGGTCCAAGGCAAACATATTTATTCAACTTTTCAGAGCATATCAGTGCAAACACACCAAAGTTTAATGCTTAAAGACTTCACACACACACACACACACACACACACACACACACACACACACACACACACACACACACACACAGGCTGCCACGGACACTGTGGCCATGACCCAATGCAGCTGGTTTGACATTTCAGGGAGGTCTCGCGAATATCCAACGTGTTGAGTTGTATATAAATGCTGATACGCTATTAATAATTTGTTTCAGATTTTTAAAACTGGAGACAGTGAGGGGGGGGACTGCGCGCGCTCGTGCGAGAGAGAGAGAGAGAGAGAGAGAGAGAGAGAGAGAGAGAGAGAGAGAGAGAGAGAGAGAGAGAGAGAGAGAGAGAGAGCTAATCATAGTGAATAAAAGACAAGAGAGAGAGAGAGAGAGAGAGAGAGAGAGAGAGAGAGAGAGAGAGAGAGAGAGAGAGAGAGAGAGAGAGAGAGAGAGAGAGAGCTAATCATAGCGAATAAAAAGACACACGCACAACTGAATGAACAGGCGAATGCCGGGTAAATTAAAGAAGGGACGGAACCGAGGCACCTTTATGCGTCACATCGATAAGAATGGGGAGAAACACTTCTTTTTTTTTGAAAGCAGCAGTTTTCCGCTCGATTTCCCGTCCTGTCTTTTCAGTAAAAATCGACGTCTGAAAGTCATGGCACTTCCGTGAGCGCTGCCATGTTGTGCCAACAATCCGTGTCGGTGACGCCATAAACATAAGCATGTGTGGCAAAAGTATGAGGTACATAACGAGCAAACATTTTTCTGCTCTCTACTGAAAAAGAACGATTTGGAAAGGGCTTAAATTCGAAAGAAAAAAAAAAAAAAATCCCCAAACCCAACTGATAATTTGGGAACAACCAAATGAAGTAGCAGATGTCTGAAGACAATGAAAAAACAAACAAACAACAACAAAAAACAAAACAACAACAACAACAAAACAGCCAAAAACCCTACTTATTTTTATAGTAATAATGTTGGAAAAACCAAACGACGCTGTCTGAAAACACAATGAAAAACAACAACCCAAAACCCAACTTATAAATAATGTTGGAAGAACCATACGAAGTAGCAGATGTCTGAAGACAATGGAAAAAAACAACCAAAAACCCAACTTACTTTGTACGAGTATAATGTTGGAACAACCAAATGAAGCCTGCAGCTGTGTCAAGACTATGAAGGGATGTGAAAGAAGCCGGATCTACCTAGCAATGGATCAGTGGCTGCATCACGGCTGTATGGCTGAGTGTATGAAGAGATTGTTTGTTAATTAGGACACAGAAAGCCTAGGCCTCGCTCACCAATCCCCCCGTTTCATTCCAGTTTTAAAAATTAATGTTTAAAAATGATTATTTCCATGATTTTTAAAATAACTGAATACTTCTGTACACGATGACATTACAAGAGTATCTTCTTTCTTTCTTCACGATACCGCTACACTGAGAGTTCAGCCTGCAGATAAAAGCATGAAGTCAGTTCGTGCCACACTGGCATGGGGGGAGGCAATAATGGGTCGCTGTCGTGCCATGGAGAAAAAAAGGAAACGGACGTTCCACGTCGGTAAGCCTGTACCGACAGGCCGCCCACATCAGCCTCAGCAACAATCCTTAGGTGAGAGGCGGGAGAATCTGAGACCTACCTGATTATGCATCTATCGATACGAGATACAGACAATTAAAGCTTCCGCGCGGTCGGTTATCGCCTGACAGGAAAGTGGTGTGAATATTTTAAGACAAACGGAAACATATCCCACACTCGCCTGACGATCATAGCGCTGCGGCTTTCCGTAAATATCGTATTTGCGAAGGAGCGAATGAACGGTACACTGAGAGGTCTGCCTACGTCTGTCCACCACACAGTAAGACTGACAGTGGAGCTTTCACCGAGACCAAAAGTGGAAGAGGAAGTTGTTCCGACTCAGCACGCGTCTGTTTCGGCGGGCGCGTGCCGACAGGGTTGGTGTCGGAATGACTTCGATCCCAGGAATTTGTCTTCGGCCGCTCCACGCAACGAGCCAGCGCGGAACCCAAGCCGAGAAATGTAACGGCCCGACTGTTACAGTAATGGTCGCGAGGCTGCATTCCGGCTCGCGTGGTGCCCACCGCATGGGCGGCGTGTGAAATATGTAAAAGGAGATGGGTGGGCCTAAGCCGTTCGTGACGACACCACTTTTCCCTGCTCGCCGATTGGTCGGCGCTTTTCGGGTCATACAGAGACCTACTTGTATAAAATAGCCAGGGAAACTCCGAGTCACAAACGCGCCAAGCACTGCTCCCGAAGATTGTGTCACACGCTGTTAGCTGTATAGATACCTTTCTCTCTCTCTCTTCAGTGCCATTACGCAGAGTGCCTTTTGGCTGAGTGGAGTAGAAACTGATTTGAGGACTTACACGCCTTCCTTTTCTACAAGCAAAGCTTGATCTCACTTGCTCCAGTTCTGCCTGCCTGGAAGTGGTTTCTTTTGGAAGTTGATTATTTCTTGTGCCAGACAACTTTCAAGAAAAAGGAAAAAATGACGACTCTCAGCTTCTTGAAGAACTCCAAACCCTGCCAGGTTGTCGTTCGCTCCAGCAGTGTGAAGATAACCTACCTGAAGAAAAACAACAAGCTTGTGACAGGTGAGCAACAGGGCATTTTGTCGTTCGTCATCTCTCTGCTTTTTCTGTCCTTTTTCCTTCTTGATTTTTTTCCTCTAAGTTTAAGAGAGAGAGAGAGAGAGAGAGAGAGAGAGAGAGAGAGAGAGAGAGAGAGAGAGAGAGAGAGAACACGTTCCTTGCTTTTAGAATAATAAGTTTCTTTGCTGCAATCAGTTTTACCTTGCAAACTGGTGATGAGACTTGATGTCTCGCGTGTGTGTGTGTGTGCGTGCGTATGCGTGAGCGTGCATGCGTGTGTGTGCGTGCGCGCGCGCGTGTGTGTACGTGCGTGCAAAACTCTTTTGTGAATGAGCTGCCGATCTGAATGGGTGTGATAATTGAACAGAACTCAATGTCACATTCGATTACATGATGATGAAACTGGCGGCAAATGAGCATCAACTGTTTGAAAGGCATGTGAAGAACAAATCAGCATGTACTGAATCGTTAGACTGACATTCATTAGGCCAGTCTGTCATTATGCACCTCTGAAACTATTTACGGCTGGCGCATTGATTAATCGTTAATCAGGAAACCGACTAGACTTATCGTAGCGGTCTACTTACCAACTCAACTTTAAATACCCCCCCCCCAAAGAGAAAAAAGAAGAAGAAACAGCACACATGTCAAGCGCTTGACACGTGTTGTTATATAAGTTGCATCACACAGAGAAATAACGATGTGTCCTCAGTGACTGAATGCGAGCGAGCGACGGGTTCAGTGCTGCTTTACGTCCACAGAGACCGTAGGGACTATTCCCGAATAGTCCTTCGGTGTCTGTGGACGTGTAAGGTGCGAGCGACGGGTGCGAGCGACGAGTCGGGTGGTACAGTTATGGAGTTACGTATCACCCACGACGCTGTTGCGTCAGTGACCTCCCCGCGCACCCTCGTGAGTCGGTCCCGAGACTACATCACCCGACATACCGGCCACAGATAGCGGCAAGCGATTGTTAGCACGTGTAGCGGAGGCGTCGCAGACAAGAGGATCCGAGCTCAACTCACAGGGGGGTCGGATAACAGTGCAGCTCGGAGACATGACGGTCAGAGCGCAGCACGCGAGGGGGGTCGGGTAACAGTGCAGCGCTTCAGTGACTCCACACAGATAAAGCTGCGGATGTTTGAAATATTTATTTCCGTGGGACTGGACGCTCGGAATGCCAGTAAAGAGGTGTAATAATCCTGGCTACTGGCTGTCTTTTCCGAAATTAACCGCTCATTGATGGGTTACTACCCGCCACATCCCCTCCCCCCTCTTCCCCCTTGTCCCTCCGCCCCCTTCTCCCCCGGCCCCCCATCCTCCGGGGAGAAGTAAGAAGTTAGCAAGCCTGGTTTAATCCTTCGCCTAGCTGTGGCCGTTGTGTCGATGCTCCCTGATCTGGCTTTTCGCTGGAGGGTGGAGCTGTACCGGCTGTATAAGTGAGCAGGCCCCTGGGCCCGTCACGATTCTCTACACGTCTGAACTGCGCTTTCGTTTTCTGCTCGGTTTTAATGCTCGCAATTTTCGCTGAGTAGGCCCCCCCCCCCCCCCACTTGGACATTTTAAGTGGGGCTTCGGCTTGAAACAGGGGCCGGGCGAGGGCTGAAAAGAAAGTCGTGTTTATTTATTTCATTTTGTTTGTTTGTCATGATTGTATAACTGCATGGCTCCAGTTCGGAGTATGTGGTACTGGTTGACGGCGTAAAACACCAAGTTACTTACTCAGAGTATGTGCACCTCACGCTTGCACGCGCGCGCGCGCGCGACACACACACACACACACACACACACACACACACACACACACACACACACACACACACACACGCACGCACGCACGCACCACACACACACACACACACACATCTGTTTTCTCTAGTGTCTGTCTCTCTGTCTCTTCACCCCCCCCCCCTCTCTCTCTCTCTCTCTTAGCAGTCTCAGGCACTGAGTAACGACATATAATATTAAAAAAATCTCTGTTCCCTCCCCCCCCCCCCGCCCCCCATCTCTCATAGCAGCCCCTGCCCCAGTGAGTAACTACATAACATTTTTTCTCTGTTCCCAAAACAGCGGACATCTCCTACGTGTACCTGCTAGCAGTGGAGACTCGCGACGACAACAGCAACCACTACGTGAACATACACTACGTGAAGCCGGTCGTCAACAGGCGCCTGAGGGTCAGCACTTTGACCCTGCAGTCCGACCTGGACACCTGCACCCTGCTGACTTCAGCCCTGCAGAAAGAACTGACCGGTAAGTCACCGTGTGGTCAAAGTAGTCAACGTGTGGCTCGGGGCCGTTGCTCTGGTCATGATGAGTGATGGGTCACTTTTTCATGCCGGACTAACATTGACTGCCGTAGGGCCTCTGGCGAGTTGAGTTCACACGGAAAAAGTTAACGGCCATAGTAGAGAATGACCTGAGGGTGGGGAGGGTTGAGTCAATGAATGAACATATAAATATATACAGAGATCGATAAATGAGCACAACTGCTACTGATATTACTGTCGCACACCACACACACACACACACACACACACACACCCTAGTCTCGTATTCCACCTGTGACTACACTAATTTCATTGACGTTGAGTCAGCTGACCTCCAGAGGTTAGGTGGTCGCAGTAATTAGTCACCTCCCGAGTTTTTGTTTGACGTTGCCTTTAACGACGGCCAGTCGATATGCAAATGGCACGTGTTGTTCCGACGACCAACCAAAACGCGTTGCAGTCACGCTCGGCACGTGCGCTGTTAGAGTCGATTTTTTTTCTCCAAGCTACTCAGATTAGTGGTGTGTGTAGGTCCAGCGGAAGGAATGGTGGTATATTTCTTCGGAGGCGGGTGTGAGAGAGAGAGAGGGGGGGAGGGTGTGTGTGTGTGTGTGAGTGAGAGAGAAGAGAGAACGAGAGAGAGGCGAGCGAGAGAGAGAGAGGGGCGAGCGAGAGAGAGAAAGAGAGAGAGAGACGGGGGAGGTGGGTGCAAGAGAGAGAGGGAGAGAGAGGGGGGTTGCCTCTAGGGCCTGTGCAGTACTAACGACAGTCAAAACCCCAATCGCGGCATACCCGTTTAATCGGATTACAAAGAGAACCGATTGACAGACGCGTGAGCCGTGACAACCAAAAAGCACAGACACTGAGACAGTCAGTTAATAGACAGCCCACAAGCCGTCGGTGGGCTTTGGAATCTCGCTGACGGTGACGCTATTCATCAGGGCGGCAGGTGACACACACTGCCCTCGCCCCTCGCGACAGGCGACGTGCCAACACTTAGGCCGCCACGTCGAAGCGCCAACGAGATAATTAGCAGCGAAGCCAGCGGAATACATTATCATATTATATATAGGCTGTGCCGACAAGCGTGGCCGTGCGGCACAGATCCGTACTACCCGTCTAACCGCCGGACGTACAATACCTGCACACACACACACACACACACACACACACACACACATCTACCTGTGACATGACGGCGGAGTATAAAATTAGATCCACGCTCCGTTGACTGTGAGGTCGTATCCCTGTAGTTTGTTTACAAAACAAGACGCGCTAAGCGCCTTATTGACTTGACTCCCGAAACAGTGCTGCACTATTGCAATGTCAGAGAGAGAGAGAGAGAGAGAGAGAGAGAGAGAGAGAGAGAGAGAGAGAGAGAGAGAGAGAGATTATCCATCTGAATAATCTTGACCTGCTTACGTATTTTGTTTTTCGGCTTGTGCCAAGTCCTCATTACTAAACCCATTGCAGACGACAAACAAGTCTGTGAATAGCCGTATGTTGTGACGCTGCAGGGGTCAGCCTACAGTTGACTTTTTAAATGTTGTAATCAGGACCAGTGTAAGTCGCAGTAAGGCACTGTGGCCGACATTGGCCAAGCGGTTTAATCCCGTTAATGAATGATTACAAACGGGGTGGGAACGCATTGTGGTACTAACGTATACTTGAACGCCGTGACGTAACATACGTCACCATCAATTAGCACGTACATGTAGCCATAAAACAATCATACGTGTCTTTATGAATAAATGCATGGCAGTTAAAAATAGAAATAAAATCATCTGAGAGAAGTGAGCCATTTCTTCGTTTATAAGAAGCCAATAAACGATTGATTGATGGATTGATTAACTTTTACATATCGCCGCGCATTAACACTTGAGTGTTGCTACCAATTAAAATAAATAAGGATTTCTGTTAGTCGTAAGGCGGCGGTTGGAAGCCTACAGATTTAGTTCATCTTGTAATGCAAACAAAGAAGAAGACAGAAAAAGAAAAAAGAGAAGAAGAAAAAAAAAAGTAAAGAAAAGAAGAAGAAAAAAAGATGGGGGAACTGGAGGAAATCCATCCCTGAACTGATTTGGACTTCTCTGACGTATACTTACTTGACTTCGTTGTTTATAAGTGTTGGTGTTTGTGTGTGTTTCGTGCAGCAACGGACCGGCCCCAGCGTCTGGCGGTGATCATCAACCCCAACAGCGGGAAGAAGCAAGCGGAGAAGGTTTTCTTCAGCAAGGTGCAGCCCCTGTTCAAGCTGTGCGGCATCGACACCAAAGTTATAGGTGAGCTGCTCATACACACTCACTCTCCGCACTAAACAGACAGCAAAGTTATAGGTGAGCTGCTCACACACTCACTCTCCGCACTAAACAGACACCAGAGTTACAGGTGAGCTGCTCACACTCTCACTCTCCGCACTAAACAGACTCTCTTGTTCGTCGTGATAACGCTTCGTCCAGTTACCGACACGGGTTTGGGGTGTTGAGCAAAAGGGAGCTATATATTCATTCATGCATCGTAGCAGAGACCATGGGATAACGCACGGACAGCTAGTCTCGCTGAAGTGCGTCACATCTGACGACAGAATGTTCGTCAGCAATTCTCAGTAGAGGAAAATCCATAATCCACCTTTCCCGAAACAGCGCACGTGCACACACTCAGACACACACTGATACACCCCCTCCCCCATGCACCCAAAGCTTTACACTTGGCGCTGGTTAAACACAGCAGTCAGCTTACTGGGTTAGGGTTAGATGGGGTTAGGGTTAGGTATTGACCTGTGGAGACCAGGGAATGACGGTGTTGTCTTGTTGTGTGTGCAGTGACCAAAGCGCCCAAACAGGCACGTGACGTTTTGCAGACGCTGGAACTCGAAGATGTTGACGGGTAAGTGTCATCATGCATGGCGCCTTTTTTTTCCTTCTCTGCTTAAGCCACAACTACCACCACCACAACAGCAACAATAACAGCAGTTTAACTTCAGAGTAAACGAAGCGAAGAACGAAAAAAAAAAAAAAAAAAATCATAACTAAACGAGAAGCAATTTGAAACGACCTCATCACTTTCTTTGCTCTTTCACTATTCCGCCAGTCTCATTATTATGACGTCATCACTTTATGTGCACTTTCACTCACCGGCCCGTCTCTCTTTGCGTGTGCACACAGGCTGGTGACGGTGGGCGGGGACGGCGTGTTCTGCGAGGTGATGAACGGCCTCATCCTCCGCACCCAGAAGGACAACGGGGTGGACGTGCACGACCCCGAAAGCAAGCTGATCCGCAGCCGCCTGCCTCTGGGCATCATCCCCGCTGGCTCGGGCGACATGGTGGTGCAGTACCTGCACGGCACGCGTGACGTCATGACGGCGGCTCTGCGCGTGGTGCTGGGGGCCACGCTGCCCACCAACGCCGTGTCCGTGCACCAGGGCGGCCGCCTGTCCGCCTACTCCGGCCTCGTGCTGGGTTTCGGTCTGCAGGGCGACATGATGGCGGACTGCGAGCGCTTCCGCTGGATGGGGCACAGCCGATACAATGGTGAGCGTCGCGTTGGTTCTGGTGCTGGGTGTGTCACTGTGTGTGTGTGTGTGTGTGTGTGTGTGTGTGTGTGTGTGAGAGAGAGAGAGAGAGAGAGAGAGAGAGAGAGAGAGAGAGAGAGAGAAGAGAGAGAGAGAGGAGAGCGCGCGCTTCGTGAGAAAAAATAAAATAAAACTGAAACAAGAATGGCAGCTAGCGTTCTAAAACGAGATCCAAAATAAGCGTTCTTTTGAATATTTTATGTGTTTGGGTCGCGCTTTGTGAGAGACAGATGGTAGAGCCATGTCGGGGTGGTGGTGACTGTGAGGGAAATTAATCATCAAATTAATCAGTGCTGTCAAATTCATTGGAAAGAGCTACTGGTGGGAGGGACCCCACGAAGAGGCAACGAGAGAGAGAGAGAGAGAGAGAGAGAGAGAGAGAGAGAGAGAGAGAGAGAGAGAGAGAGAGAGAGAAGAACCTCAGACATAGTAATCACGTCCACCTTCTCTCTGTGTCCCAACAGTGATCCCAATCGGCACGGTGCTCAGTCGTCGGTCCCACGAGGTGGAGGTGGAATACGAGGATGAGACGACACAGGAGCTGAAGCGCACCTCTGACGTCATGTACAGTGTGGACTCCTACGTGGTGTCCAAGGAGGAGAGAGGCAAAAACCTTCATCACGTCTTCGGCGCCGACACGCTCAAGGTGCACATGACCTGCAAGTGCTCTCTGGGCAAACACGTGCAGCAACTCACCAAGGTCAAGGACAACGTCAGCGGAGCTGTAAGTATGGAGTCACAGTGTGGACCCTTTTCTCTCGTTCTTTCTGTCGTTTGTCTTTCTGCTTCTTCTTCTCTCTGTCTCTGTCTGTCTATCTCTCTCTCTCGTTGTTTGTTCGTTTCTGCGTGTCTTCCTTTTTTCGTTGGTTTCCTTTTCTTATCTCAGTTTCTTTCCTTCTTTCTCTTCTGCCCTCCCCCCCCCCCCCCATCCCCGCCCCCGCCTCTTTTCGTGATCGCATTGAACTTACCAACTAAACTACTTGCTGGCTGTGTGGATGCGTTGAACTTTGTCTGTGGCTTTGGCCGCCTAGTGTTCACGACTCCCTCGCTGTGTTTGTGTGTGCGAGTTACTCGGTTAGTTTGAGTGCCGCGATCTTCTCCACAATGTGCATGTGCTTACGACTGGTCCTTCTGCGTGTGTTACAGTTTGACTACGACTTTCTGCACACGGCCCAAGTGCAGGGCTACACAGTTCGTCTGCCCAGCGCGCCCACCGTCTGGGAGGAAGGCAAACGCGTGCTGAAGGGCACCTACAACATCAACTGCGATGGGGAGGTGCTGAGAATCACCCACCCGGAGTTCCGGGTGAAGCTCCACCGCCACGCCATTCGCGTCTTCGGCGAAACCATCGTCTAGACAGCTGAAGCCGGCGCTGTTGCTAGCCGCCGTCACGTGACCGTCTGACGCCGCTCGTGTCACTCGTCATCAGCTTGGAGACGTCGCGTCTCAGCATTCGCCCCAGCCAGGTCGAGGCCATCCCGTGCCCTTCAGATCGTTTGACCTTGGCACGGGAGAGGAAGCGGGACTTGAAGGGTCAGAGGGAAGACTTTGCACAAGGCAGACGTTCCCCAGGAAAGACTTCCCTCCTTTGTTGGCTGCCACTGCCACGGAGGACTTTCCACAAGGCTCATTGCCCCCTGAGAAGGCTTTCCAGCCGATTAGCTGTCCCGAGAAAGACTTTCCACTTTGGAGGCAGATTTTGCCACGGAAAACTTCCACAAGGCTGACTTTGCGGCTGAGGGCCCTCCAGATGATGTTCCTCTCCAAGGAAGAATAACCACAAGTTTGATCTTCTCCAAGTCAGGCCGCATGTCTTGCTGAGGCCAAACCGAAACTGTCGACCAGAGATCGCAAGGGTTTTGCATCATACGCCGGAAGAGGCGATGGCGCATGCCTGAACCTGATCCCGGACTCTTGCGGTGCGCATGCCCAGAGATGGGGAAACGCGGCCGAGGTGTTGTGCTCGTGGTGTTGTCTTGTCAAAACCCAGCATGACGTCATATGCACGTCAGAAGAGGCGTCATATGTACGTCAGCTGCAGAACAATTCGCATGACCTTTGTGTTGTGCTTCTACTACCGTGGGTAGAGTTTTCTACCGTTATTAGGCACTACATAGCCACACATTAGCCACTCACCTTTCTTAACTAGTAATCACATAACTTGCAGGAAATCACTGTAACAAGTCAGTCGTGACTGACGTTGCTGATCAAACATTTACCTCAGATAATTCTCTTCTGTTATTGTCACTTTAATCTTTTTGTTTCTAGCCACTATTTCACAGAAACGTTTCGTAAGCTTCCTTGCTTTTTGTTTGTGGGGTTCTTCTGCTTCTTGATGTTGGTTCTGTTGTTGTTTTGTTTTTGATTTCGTAGCGTGCTTCAAGCTCCCTCAAAACAGCACTGTATCAGTCCGAATCCTCGTTTTTATGGTTATTTTTCTGTTCAGTCTTAAAGGATCTCCATAGGTATCAACTTGTCTTTAATGAAATTACCCCAAAAAGCTGAAATATCCATTATAATAATGGCCACATATTTTTGTCTTCTTCCTGTTTGGTTGTGATTGAAATGTTGCTTGAACCAGTTTGGTTGTGATTGAAATGTTGCTTGAAGACAAACAAAACGGATGAGATCGTTTATGTATCATGTTTGCAATGCTACTCCAGATTTCTTCTGACGCTCTAATCACAGTCGTCCACTCCTGTCCAGTTTTGTTTCTCCATTCTTCTGGAAATGTGTCACCATTTTACTGATTTGTTTTATTGAAATTTACTTTATTAATGTCTTCTAAAATGTAAGACCTGTCAGTGCAATACGTACCCTTTGCATTTATGCCTATTGTAATGCTTCTTGGTTTCCAATCTGCGTACTTCACAATACATGTAGGTTTTTGTTCTACAGCCTTCACATCTAAACGGTCAATGATTGAATCTGAAATAAAACATGACAACCATACTTGTCGCTTGTTGCTTTGTTGATGTTATGAGTTTGCATTGAAACGTACTGTATTCTAACCACGCGCGCACCCGCACGCACGCACACACACACACACGCACGCACGCACACACACACACACACACACACACACACACACACACACACACACACACACACACACACTCATCTTTGACAGCGTAAGATTATCACTTTCCGAAGCCACGCAGTCCTAACCTAAGTGGCGATTTGCTATCTAACACTGACACACCCAACATTCTACCTGTATTGGGTACAATTACCCGCACCTCTTCGCATGGCTACATACACATATATGACATTACCAACCACATGTACAGACCAGAAGCCAGCAGCCACAGGCAACACCCATGACAAGCCACAGTTTATAATGTTATAAATCTTATGCCTAACCTTACAACCTAAATCTTAAAGCGTGGGCGTGTGGCGGGCAGCATTTCAAAGATGAAGCAAAGTCTCCCTGCTCTGACGTATGCTATGGATATAAGCTGTGGGAGTGTTGGGTTTGTCATTCTGGAGTCCTACTGCCACACTAGGCAATGTTACGTGAAGGCGCACTTCCATACACGCACACGGCCCTACACACTGCCACACTAGGCAATGTTACGTGAAGGCGCACTTCCATACACGCACACGGCCCTACACACTGCCTCACTAGGCAATGTTACGTGAAGGTGCACTTCCATACACGCACACGGCCCTACACACTGCCTCACTAGGCAATGTTACGTGAAGGTGCACTTCCATACACGCACACGGCCCTACACACTGCCACACTAGGCAATGTTACGTGAAGGTGCACTTCCATACACGCACACGGCCCTACACACTGCCTCACTAGGCAATGTTACGTGAAGGTGCACTTCCATACACGCACACGGCCCTACACACTGCCACACTAGGCAATGTTACGTGAAGGTGCACTTCCATACACGCACACGGCCCTACACACTGCCTCACTAGGCAATGTTACGTGAAGGTGCACTCCCATACACGCACACGGCCCTACACACTGCCTCACTAGGCAATGTTACGTGAAGGTGCACTTCCATACACGCACACGGCCCTACACACTGCCACACTAGGCAATGTTACGTGAAGGCGCACTTCCATACACGCACACGGCCCTAGACGCTGCCACACGGAGCAATCAGTGTAAGGATGACACAGACTGCACGTCCATCTCGCACGGTGCCATGTCTTCACTACTCTCTGTAAGGAGACAAGTTCACTAGGCCATTCACTACTCTCTGTGGGAGACAAGTTCACATCGGCCTATTCACTACTCTCTGTGGGAACAAGTTCACGTAGGCCTATCCACTACTCTCTGTGGGAGACAAGTTCACGTAGGCCTATTCACTACTCACTGTGGGAGACAAGTTCATGTAGGCCTATTCACTACTCTCTGTGGGAGACAAGTTCACGTAGGCCTATTCACTACTCACTGTGGGAGACAAGTTCACGTAGGCCTATTCACTACTCTCTGTGGGAGACAAGTTCACGTAGGCCTATTCACTGCTCTCTATGGGAGATAATTTCACGCATTTGCTACACTTTGTAGGGGAGAATTTTATGTTTTCACTACTCTCTGTGAGAGAGAATTATTACATGTATTCACTACTCTCTGTGGGAAGCATTTCAAGTAGGCCTATTCATTAGTCTGTGGGAAAGAATTCGGTGTATTCATTGTTCTAGCGAGGCGAGCCAGAGCAGGTTGGAACGAGACATCAGTCCAGGTAAACTACACCGATTTAAATCGGATGTAGGGGCCGCATCTCTAACGGATCGTCATGGTTGAAACAAGGACACTTTCCCGTGCATCGTGACGTGAATATCTTGGCAAACGGTTTCTTGTACACCTTAGTCACAATCAACACGTTCCCTCTAGATTTCGCACCTGTCATTCAGTCTTCCGTAAGTATCTATTAATAGTAGGTAGGTAAAATAACCTTACGAGTTACAGCATTCATCGCTTTCTGCTGACTGACACATATCAGTTTCAAAAGAGCCCGTCACAGGCATGTGATCATGGCTTAGTGCAATCCTGTTTTACTCCTTCTCTGCCCCCCCCCCCCGCCGCCCCCTCTCCTCTCCTCCCCTCTCTCTTTTGGTTTGTGCTCTCTCTCTCTCCCTCTCTCTCTCTATGTCTCTGTCTGTCTGTCTCTGTCTGTCTGTCTGTCTCTGTCTGTCTGTCTGACTCTGTGTGTGTGTGTATTTGTGTATGTCATTGTGCGCGCGCGCGTGTGACTGTCCGTATGTGTGTGTGTATTTGTGTGCGTTTGCTTGTTTGTTTGTGTGTGCGCGCGCGTGTGTGTGTGTGTGTGTGTGTGTGTGTGTGTGTGTGTGTGTGTGTGTGTGTGTGTGTGTGTGTGTGAGTGTGTGTGTGTGTGTGTTGTGTGTGGTGTGTGTGTCTGTATGTGTGTGTGTGTGTGTGTGTGTGTGTGTGTGTGTGTGTGTGTGTGTGTGTGTGTGTGTGTGTGAGCGCGCGGTGTGTGTGTGTGTGTGTGTGTGTGTGTGTGTGTGTGTGTGTGTGTGTGTGTGTGTGTGTGTGTGTGTGTGTGTGTGTGTGTGTGTGTGTGTGTGTGTGTGTGTGTGTCTGTGTGCGTATCAGTAACAGGAATGCCCTGAAACTCAAGTGTACCAAAGAACTGATTCATTTGTCAAGACCAGAAAAACGATCCTGGCTATTAGTCGTAAAATAATGGCTAACAGTTTTAATGTATCTGTCTATGAAAATGCACAGTAGAACAGCTTATTAAAGGTCAGAGAGAGAGAGAGAGAGATAAAGGTCAGGGAGAGAGAGAGAGAGAGAGAGAGAGAGAGAGAGAGAGAGAGAGAGAGAGAGAGAGAGAGAGAGAGAAACAAGCAAACAAACAAACAAAACAAAAAACCCACAGGAAAACCCAACCTCGTCTTGCATTATGGCTCGTCGGTTGTTTACTGAATATCTCATAATGATAATTTTTTTGATGAAATATGACCATTTAAGAGTAGCTAGAAGGAACGTGAGAACAATTGGAAAACACTCACACACCGTTTCTGTGTTCTCATCCAGAGTGCATGGCTCTCCTGATCCCAAGCATCTTCGGAAGGTTCTTCATCATGAAATGAGTATAAGCCATGGCAGACAGCTTCTGTTTTGTCTTCTTTTTCAATTCATCTGTTTTTGGGGAGGCGCCTTTGAACGATACTTTGGAACTGTTGTCAAACAGCACGACGTAGGCCCTGCTTTAGCTGCTATGAGTTTTAGTCGGATGCGAGAACATTTGAAATGGGGGAAGGGGGGGTGGGGTTAATTGTTTGTGAGCTTTTGTCATCAGATTGTGGAGGACTGTACCTCAGTGCCATTAAAATCCCTCGAAGAAGGCCGAGGCCCAACTAATGCGGACATTTGAACTCATCTTGTTGTCATAATTCCTTTTTACTTGTATGTGATATCGGTGTTGCTTTGCCTCTTGCTCTGAATTGAACTTACAATTGTTGCAATCGTCTGTTACGGTTGACACACTGAGGTCTGAAATACGAATTAAACACTGAGGCGAACACCGTCTGCTAGTGAAGGGCCAACCGAGGCATATTTCTTGCGATGACACCTCCTCTACTTCTTGTACTGGGAACGTATACTTGTTGAAGAGGTGAGGACGACTGCACAGGGTTCCAGGCGAGACCAAAAGATCAAGAGATCTTAGAGGAGGGAGGTGGAGCTGGACCCTCAACTTAGCCCAGAAGAGATCATGAGTAGGGAGGTGGAGCTGGGCTAAGAAAGCTGGACTTCCTTTGCTTGAGTTGTCCAAGTTGTTCGTCAACAGCAGTGCAACGGACATTGTCTTTGTGACTCTGGCCAAGCACAGCAGTTGAAACAGCAATTGCGCAATGCACAAGTCGCTGGGCAATGGCGAGGGGACACCACCCTAACACTTCCATTGTTCTGGCGGCGGTCCACGGTCTCTCCTGTCTTTTTCGGGCGGTTTCCGCGGTCGAGCCTTCACTCTGTCGGCCCCTTCCCACTCTGTCCCCGTCCCTAATAGGCCATCTCGCCTCCGTGGACGTAAAGCACCAAGAAAGAAGGACGACTGCCGTCTGCGAGTGTCAATGGTCTTAAAGACTCCCTCCGCTTCTGAACGGTTTGCCGCAGTGATCGCACACGTTGCTGTCTTCGTTTGCCTTGATTGAATGCCTTTCTGGTCCGAGACTTCCTTTGGACGAGAGTGACTTTTTGCACGTGTCACACCTAATGGGTTTTGTCTTCAGGTAAGCTCACTATTTACCTGTGGATGGAGATGACAGTACACTATTCTTGGAGATGACATGACACAATTCTTATGACATTACAGAAAACGAAAACGAGGTCTATTATGTCTATTGTGGAGTTCTTTCCTTGGACGGAACGTGATCAGGTTCTTTTTCTGTGCATTATGAGTTTCCTCACTGTGAGCAGCTGTCGCTGGACAGGCAGCTGTTTTGGCAGTGTGGATGTCATCAGCGGGTGGATGGGTATTTCCACTTTCGGGTTGATTTGGCGTGAAACACCAAGTTACTGTTTCCACTTCGATCTCGGCAGTGACAGCCATGGCACTTCCCGAGTCACCGCAGACACCTCCATCTGCAACACTGAATGCTCAGACCTCGTCAGTAAACTGTCTGGCGTGGCTTATGCCAATTTTTTCAGTGAAGAATCTTGAAGAATGAGTAATTTTTGAAGAAAGTGAAATTTGTCTGCGAAAGTTGGAAATCAAAAATGAATTTGTTTTGATTGTGAGACGTACAAGAAACTAATTATCAAGACATTTACCGCATCGCGGTGCATAGGAATCATAAGCATCCTTTTTCCAAGCAGGACGATTGGTTAGAGGTGCGACACCTACATTCGATGTAAACCTGTGCAGTTTACCTGGACTGATCTTTCGGTCCGACCAGCGCTGGATGGGCCTCGCTGGAACTGGGGGCTCAGGATGGAAACCTCGGAACGCAGATACACGTTGCAGAAACAGAGACTTCCGGTTGTCCATCAACCGAGCAGCTTTTAGCTAATCAGAACGTCACGTCTGCCCCGCGAAAAGCACGAAGACTGGTCGACAGTGTTATAAATGCCCTCCCCTCCTCACACTCGCCCACACCGCGCACCTGTGTGTGTGTGTGTGTGTGTGTGTGTGTGTGTGTGTGTGTGTGTGTGTGTGTGTGTGTGTGTGTGTGCGTGCGTGCGTGCGCGTACGTGCGTGCGTTGCGTGCGTGCGTGTGTGTGTGTGCGTGTGCGTGCGTGTGTGTGCGTGTATCGTGGTGTGTGCGTGTGTGTGCGTGTGTGTGGTGTGTGTGTGTGTGTGTGATGTGTGTGTGCGCGTGCTGCTGCGTGTGTGGTGCGTGTGTGTGCGCGTGCGTGTGTGTGTGTGTGTGTGTGTGTGTGTGTGTGTGTGTGTGTGTGTGTGTGTGTGTGTGTGTGTGTGTGTGCTGATATTTCATTTTCTTGATTTCTTTTCGATTTTATTATCGTTGACTGATTTCTATTCGGTATTTTTCCTTTCGTTTACACCTTTAGTCATGTTCTGGGGCCTCAGACTTAGGTCAGACAATCCAGTCAAAGAGAATGCAGTTCTACCGAGGGTACTATTTGTGATTAGTCAGAGCTGTGCGTCAGACGCGTGCACTCTCACACAACAGGAACTTCCAACACGCGGCAAGCTGAAACTTTGGAATCCAAGGCACGAGAACCTCAAAGGGGCCTCTGCAAGAGAGAGAGAGAGAGAGAGAGAGAGAGAGAGAGAGAGAGAGAGAGAGAGAGAGAGAGAGAGAGAGAGAGAGAGAGAGAAATCCAAATGAAGAGAGAAAAGGTGAGACAGCCCCTTGGGGCCCGACAGGGGAGAGGGGAGGGGGAAGAGGAAATTCATAATCTGCTTACTCGCATACTTCACCGTTAATCAGCCGAAAGAAAGAGTGAGAGGGGGGGAGGGGTGTCAGAGAGAGAGATGGGGGTAGAGACGGGAGAGAAGGAAAAGAGAGGGAGGGGAGGAGGAGGAGGGAAGGGGTGGGGTGGGGAGGCGGGGAGAGAGAGTTTTTTGGGGTAGCGGGATTGGAGAGGGAGGGGTGGAGGTGCAGCATCAATCGGGGTGGGGGCAGGGGGGGGGGGAGGGGAGGGGAGGGGGAGGGGGGGGGGGAGAGGATGGGATGGGAGCAGAACGAACACCGGGTTGCGAAAGCGCCAGTGCATCAGCCCATGTGACTGTAACAGGGACTACTTCAGAACAGCGGAAGGCTTTTAGCACAAAACAGCTGAAGGAACTTGGCGTCTGAAAGCTTGTCTTCTCTAAAGAGCAAAAAAACAAACAAAAAACGAACAACAACAGATCCAAACACATAAAAGATTCAAAAGAACGCTTATTTATTATGGCATAAACAGCAATAAAAAATCGATGTCATACTAAATACGTTTTCTTTTGAATCTTTTATGCGTTTGGATCTTATTTTAGAACGCTAGCAGTCATTCTTGTTTCAGATTTTTGTTTAGAGCAAAAAACACCAACAAACAAACAAACAACCCAAAGTGAACGATTACGTTTAATAAAATACACTGTCAAATTATACCCATTTTAGAAAATGACAATTCTTACAGCTTCCGCTGACCCAGAACATCGCGACTCACACCGCGAGACAGCCCAAGGCAAAACACCAAAGAAATCGCAATATGCGACCTATGAGCTGTGACCTTTGTGCGGTGTTCCACAAATCCGATCCCGCTAAATGACAAAAACGAAAGCCTTTTTCTAAATTAATTATAACACCAACGGGAAATTTCAAGGTTAAATAATCAATTTCAGATGTGTTTGTATTTTATTTTGTTTTTTTTAATGATTTTTAACATTTTCTTTTATTTGACATACTTATGTCCGAAAGGCTTAACTAGCCTTCACAGGTGTGGCGGAAAAAAAAGCTAATTAAAAATGATTTTTTTAAATTTAATCATAATTTATCTGTTGCGTTATTTCTTTTTCTCCATCTGCCGGCTAATTTTACCAAAACCTTACAAATCATTATGAGTTAAAAACATACTGGGGTAAAAACTCATAGACCACAACATTTCTCGTGGATTTTTTTCCTTCTACAATGCTGCAATATGTCATCAAAAATTCACTCCACAGAGATGAAAACAGTCGGCGACAAAAATGTTTGGAATCCATAAGCATTTCTTCCGTGAACTGAGAGCCTCTGGTGTTCTATTCGTGACGCCAAAGACACTTTGATGACGACAAAATGAAGCGTCAGAAAAAGAAAAGAAAAAAGAAGAAAAAAAGAAAAGAAGAAAAAGCGCACAACGCAGTAATCAGCACGTGAAACAAGAGTTAATTATAGTGTCCAAGGTCACCTTATAAAATCGATATACAATCAACGGCACGGTAAATCACCTTTTTCTTTTTCTTTTTAACTGCGGGTCATGTTCATTTAACCTGCTGGAAACGGCACCGTCAATCACTTTTTTCCCCTTTTCCTTTTTAACTGCGGATCACGTTGGTTTAACCTGCTCGAAACATACGAGAAGTTTAGCTTGCGATGGAGAATTCCTTTAAGGTCAACGTGATTTTTTTGAAAGTGCACCTAGCCTTTGTGTGAAGAGAACACGTGACTCCATAGCGCAAAACGCACCTGTCATTCAGTCTTCCGTAAGTATCTATTAATAGTAGGTAGGTAAAATAACCTTACGAGTTACAGAATTTATCGCTTTCTGCTGACTGACACATATCATCAGTTTCAAAAGAGCCCGTCACAGGCATGTGATCATGGCTTAGTGCAATCCTGTTTTACTCCTTCTCTGCCCCCCCCCCCCCCCCACCCCCCCCCCCCCCTCCCCCCTCCCTCCCCCCCTGATTTGTGCCCCTCTCTCTCTCCTCTCCTTCTCTTTATTTTTTCTCTGTTCCTGTCTCTGTCTCTTGTCTGCTGTCTGTCTGTCTCTGTGCTGTCTGTCTTGTCTGTCTGTCTGTCTGTCTGTCTCTCTGTCTCTCTTTTCTCTGTGCGTGTGTGTTGTGTGTGTCATTGTGCTGCGGTGTGATGTCCGTATGTGTGTGTGTATTGTGCATGTGTTGTGTGTGTGTGTGTGTGTGTGTGTGTGTGTGTGTGTGTGTGTGTGTGTGTGTGTGGGGTGGTGAGTGTGTGTGTGGTGTGTGTGTGTGCTGTGTGTGTGTGGTGTTGTGTGTGTGTGTGTGTGTGTGTGTGGTG